>JAOYMU010000028.1:18892965-18909947 GCA_025802295.1 Psammodynastes pulverulentus
CCAGCATAACTGGCTGGAGAATTCTGGGAATTGAAGTCCACAAGTCTTAAAGTTGCCAAGTTTGGGGACCCCTGTTCCAGAGTGATCCTGACCAATTTTCTGTTTGCCAAAAATATTGCTTAATTATTTTCATCTATTTCTTTCCCCTCTACCCAAATGCAAATAGATAATCTTTTTGGCTTTTGGCTGAGGGGAAACCACAAACGAAGAAAATCCCAACACAAAAACCAAGCAGATAGTAAAAGGGAGAATAAGCTTTGTTTGATCACCCTAAGTCAAGGGTGTCCAACTTTGGCAACTGTAAGACCTGTGGGCTTCAACTCCCAGAATTCCTCAGCCAACATGGTTGGTTGGGGAATTTGGGGAGTTGACTTCTACAGGTTTTAGTTGCCTCAGCTGGAGTCTGGACATGCCTGACCTAAGTTTTGGCTTGTTAGATTTGTATCTCAACTTTTTGTTTCAAGGTAATAGATTAACACTAGCTGTTCCATTTTTCCTCCAACATCATCCTGTGAGGTGGACTGGGCAGAGACAAAGAGAATGACTTGCTAAAATGACCCAGTGTAACTATGGGTGGATCAGAAGTGTCCAGTGCCAGCCCAACATCTTAACTCTTAGACCACACTGACTCTCATGCCTCTTATTTTACTAAATAAACAACTGGCTAGAAAACACTAAGCTAAAAGCCAAGAATGAAGATATGTGAACTTAGCCAGGGTCCATGGGGAAATGGTTTAAATTAGCTCTCCTCCCAAAGCCAACATTTTTTTTTAAAAATCTGGTGAGGTTAAAGCAAATAGTATAAGATAACATAAATTCAACAGGCTAAGTTCAAATGTGTTTTGTTTTTGGCAGGACAAACTGTGTGGACCCAACAATTGTGGTTTGTAGATGATGTTCGTGCAGACAGCCTTAGTAGAAAGAATGATCTAACAGAAATTACGAGAACTGAGCTCCCAAGTTGCTAAATCTACCATCAAATTACCACCCCGTGCTAAATGTCACCATTTGCAGACGACATTTTAGAGCCACTTTAGAGTACAGCACCCGGTTTCAAAAACTCCAGACCACCAACAGATGGCAAAAAGATATTTTTTTGTGTGTATATTTCTGCCATCTAGTGGTCCAACGAGTTTTGCAGCCCGGCTCCCTCATATATTAAATTTACCATTTAATTAATTAAAGGGGGCAGACAGTTAAGCACGCATTTCACAATATACTTGCTTTGAAGTGCCCAGTGTTGAGATAAGCAATTCAATCTTAAAACGAATTCCCTCCGGAGCATTGGCTCTTTAGAAAGCACGTCCAGATGTGTAGTAACTAATTTTTGACACTAACGCACAACTCAGGAACTGATAGGAAAGGCTTGTAATTATTGTCCCTCCTTTTCTTTGGGCTTCTTCGAATGAACTATAAGGCTTTTCTGTTTGTTGCCGGCGGGACATTTCTCCGTTTCCTCCCTGCTTTTTTGGAGGATGGCAAGGAAGCGGTAGGAACACGTGTTTACCACACCTCCATCTAAATATACACAGAATAGCACTATAAAGGCGGGGATATCGTATTAGTTTAACCAGAGAATTTACAAAGTGCATCCGTTATTCCGGCTGGACCATCATCATTCCGCCGAACCAATTCAAGACCTCGCACGTGCTTCCTAAGTATCTACTACGATACAACAGGTAAGTCTCGTCTCTGTATCTCCAGCCTGAAGCCATGACTGGCATGAATAGTAGCGCTCGGGGGTAGCGTTTTTCTCTTGCCGTATCGACCACGCGGGCCAATGCCCTGAATTCAAAGAAAGTAAAACTACTCCCCAAGACCGTAAAGCAGCAATTCTTTTTATACTTTCGCCGCCAAGCAGCTTCCGAAAGGAAGAAGGCGGACCGTGACGCCACGAATGGCTGTTCCGCGAAACGGACGCCCCTCCCTCCCCGCCCGGGCCGCGGCTACAAGTAGTCCTCGGCTCTCGTTAGAATTTTTGAGGAAATTAGCCGTTTCTTATAGCCGTCCTTGGTGACGTCGCGTAGTTCTTATTCAATAGTTTGCCTTTTGAAAGAACAAGCAAGCCTTTCCTGGGAAAAGTGGCTTGTGTGGAGGAGATAAGTGCTTCTATTCCCTCATTTCCGTTCCTTTGGTTTTTGCTGCACTTCACAGCTTCTGTCTAGCAGTTCCGTCTTCTGGGGCGCGTATCGGCGGTAAGTTCCTAAGGCTGCCAGCAGACGGCGTATGTGTGCTTTGAGCGAAGGTCGTTTAATAAGAATCTATTCGACCTTTGACCATTTAGCGTCCTTCGGTTAGATTACAATTATTAGTCAACAGTAATTAGCTTGGGGGTCGGAAATTGCTTATCTGGACCCTGTACTACAATGAAGAAAGCCGTTCCTCGTTTAGGAGAAGTTTCATAGAATAACAGAGTTGGAAGGGACCTTGGAGGTCATCTAGTCCAACCCCCTGCTGAATCAGGAGAGTATTCCAAATATTAGCCTCTACCTAGGATCGAACCTCCTGATGTGAGGCGAGAACTCCACCTCTAGGCCACCTCGTGTTTGCCAATCCAATTTGGTTGCTACCCATAATTGTCTTTCCTTATCCTACATTGTAACATTTTTGTATGTTGGGTTTCCTTGGAAAAGCTGACTCTTAAGACTCTACTCTTTACATGTTGACAGTGTTTTATAACGGTAAGAACTAGCTGCAATCTTTTGGAGGGGGTAATCAGCACATCAAAATGGCATTCTTGTAAAGTTCCAACAGTTGCATTATAATGTCTGCATGGAACTGTCTAAACCAGGGGTGTCAAATTCGATTTCACTGAGGGCCGCATCAGGGTTGTGTTTGACTTTGGCTAGCTTGACATCACTTATGTTGAGGGCACCTGTGGTGGCCCAAGTGCTCTGCCAGTGAAAATGGGCTCCCAAACTCATTTTCAGTTGCAACAGCCTCCTGCAACCCTCTGCCAGCGAAAACTGAGCTCGGGAGGGCCACATGCAGATCTGGCCCACAGGCCTTGAGTTTGATACCCCTGGTCTAAACATACGAGCTCCTACCCGGCCCTACATTTGTAGGACTTTTCAAAATAACAGGTACAAGGCTTAGATGTCTGCTGACTCCATAAAGGACACAGAGTTTCAGTGTATTCTTTTGATAAATTCAGCTGAACTCACAACCCAGATGCACTGTAACTTTTTTCAATTCTAGCAGTGTAATGCATTGGTTACACATAGTATCCCAAAGTCAAAACTGGTAACAAAGGCATTTCTACCAGATGATTTGATGTGGAAAAAAGTGTAACACGATACGTATCTGAGAAAAGTATTCTCCTGATTTTAAGGATGCTTCCAAGCAAAATGTACTTAGGGACAAAACCTAAAGCAAACGTTTAAAGCTGGAATATATTTCAAGTTTGATTAACAGTTAATTCTGTTCCTTTTTAGGCCTGATTCAGATGTACAAACTAAGCCAAGGCTTATTTCAGTCATGGCTTACCGAATAAATCGTGATTGACTTATGCAATACTAAAGTATAAATCACAGGTTACCAAGCACTGTTGTTGGTTGGCAGTATTATATCATACATGCAGTGTTAAATGCAAACTGTGTTATATTTACATTATCAAGAAAGGACAAAGACAATAGAAACAGCAGCTTGGTGTTTTGATCCTGTCTTGATAGAGTGTGTATACCTAATTAATTAGGGCTCAGTTTAGAAATCAGAAATAATATTAAAATGTGGTTAATTGAAAATGGAGTCTTATGGAGCTGTGTCTTTGAATCACAGCTAGTTTATATCAAGTAGCAAAAATATACAGTAGCCTTGAACTGTCAGTCGCTCTCCTCATCATCACTTCAACTGATTTACTTAGCAGTGGGGGGAGGCCAAGTGGCAGATACAACTTTTCTTGTCAGCCTGGTTCTCCCTGTATACGCAGGAAAAGAAGGTGAGCAAATAGGAATGGTGAAGAAAAGTTTTACAAACCAGCAGGCCTCACAAGTCCCAAACCTGGTCATTTTTGTGACAACATTTTTGAGAATCATAATGAATTTTGTGTGACTGAAGAGTGACTTTTCCTTCTTGCCTTGATAACTTTGTAATCTTCCGTTAAAGGAAAGGACTTGTATTGAGAAAAGGCTGGCTTCAGCAAAGAGTTCTAAGATGGAAAATGAAAGATTGGGAAAGATATCCTTGCAAGTGAGGTAGAATAAACATTTATGCTGAAAAACTGGTGGAAGGAGAGAAGGAGCCAGAGAGTTGGCTAGCTAGGCAATACAGTTGTCCCTTTCTTATCTCCTAGTTTTTTTCTCCAGCACTGCTGTTCTTGACTTCCTGAGCAACTTTTCTGGTTTTTTTAAGGCTTGAATTCAAGAAATGTCATTAAATGTGAATCATCGCATGCAGCGTACAGCAACACTTTCTCGAGAAGTTCTGGAGCGAGCAAAGAAACGGAAATTGTACTGGTGCCTGCCTTCTCATCACCAAATCAGGACCTTTCAGGTAAGGGTTGATTTTAACCAATATGCCTTAGAGATTGTACCAGGATTCCAGTTCTTTGCCCTGCAGACAAGGTTTATGTTTGTTTGTTTGATTGATTGATTGAATGGTTGATATCCTACCTTTATTATTTTTATAAACAACTCAAAACAGCAAACTATCTATCTAAGACTCCATTCTCCCCCACAACTAGCAATCTTCTGAGATGGGTTGGGCTCAGAGAGAGTGACAGACTCAAAGTCACCCAGCTGGTTTGGACCTATAGTAGGACTAGAACTCTCCTGGTTTCTAGTCTGGTGCTTTAACCACTAAACCAGATTGGATCTTTTGTTATATAAAGAAAGAACATGGTATGTCTCATAGTGAGCAATGTTAGTACTTCGTTTTGGTTTAAAAAGTGTCTTAAGAAGCAGCTAAAACATTTCAACGAATAGAAATGAATACTATTTCTGACTTAAAACATTTGATGTGGATTTTTACATTTGCTTCAAGAACTAGGGGTACACAATAGCTGCATAGGATACCTTTTCATTTCTAACTAGGCTTGGGGGACAATAATCATATCATTTTGGCCATATAGCTAAGAACAGGGTTTAGATGAAGCAAAAAACTTCAATATAACATGTTTAGTATATCAATCTCTGTATGTAAACCTGACAAAGCAACAAGATACAACAATGAGTAGCATTTCAAAAGAGACTGTATATTAATGATGTGCCAAGAGTATCAAGCCATATGCAGTTGGCCTTGTATTTTGGAAGGCTGTTTCTGATCCATAATATGTTATTTTTTCTTTTCATCATGTGTGTCTGTGTGTACTTTTTATAGTAACATTTTGGTTTTGACAACAGGGAGAGACTGACGTTCCTCTTGAAGTTGCTTTTTCTGCAGTTGCTGAGCACCTGTCCTATATCTCTGCAGTATGTGAGGTAACTAGTTCTATAAAGAGGCAAAATGCAATTTTGACATAAAAGGGTTTTTGTGTAATGGGTTTTGCTGTGGGCTAAATTTAGGCTTGGCCTTTTCTCAATGAAAGCTTAGTCTGCTCCCATTCAAGAAAAGGCTGAGACCCAGGAGAGGCCCTTGAAAGAGGGAAGAGAAAAGTTGTTTTTAATTATTTCACCTCTAGCCTCAGTAGCATCTTCCATCTTGTCCCAAATATTTTTCAACCCTTCAGAGCAGATCTCTGACTTACTGTATGCTGAAAAGACCGATGATCTTGACTCAACCCTTTGAGAATTTAATATGAGCAGCTACAATCCCAACCAAGTAACAATTACAAATACTTTAATTTCTGGGAAAATCAGGATGTGTTATGTTAAACTATCTCTTGTGAAATAAAATAACACAACTTCTGTTTCATTTGTGTGCACTTCTACTAGCTGTATTAGAAAATTCATTGCTTGGAAGAAAATGCAGGATATGAATACATTTTATTTTGCATTATATATTATTTCATGTGAGATACAAGAGCCTAGAATTCTTTGTTTAGTTTTGGTATCCTGTTCACTTTGCCTTCAGAAAAGTTTAGCAGATGCTGCCCATACAGTTTCAGGCCCCTCCTTAAGGCCTTGATGTCGCTGGTTTTAATTGCATTTCCTATCAGTTCCATCATTCCAACATTTAAACTGCATATATGTGTATTCAGGACAGACAGACGATAGATTAGATAGATAGATAGATAGATAGATAGATAGATAGATAGATAGGTAGGTAGGTAGGTAGGTAGGTAGATAGATAGATAGATAGATAGATAGATAGATAGATAGATAGTGTCTCCACAATAGTTTCAATCTGCCCAATCTGTAATTAAGGGTCTCTCTACAAAATTTTGTAAAAAGCTCTAGGTTAGTGAAATATTTGAATGATTTAAAATTAGACTCAATAGTCTCATCATTATCTTACATTATTGTTTTATGTTCACAGGTCTATACAGAAAAGTTCCTGTTTGATTTTTTTCCCCTAACAGACCCCTACTCATCCACTAATAGAAGCAAACACAAGGAAAATCCATTGTACATTGATTTACCATGGTTTTGACATATGTAGTTTTCCCCTACTTTCAAAATCACTCCTGTAACTTTGAACAGAAGACTAGAGATGTACAAGTCATGATTTTGTGGTCTTTGAGCACCTATAAGATATGCCCTAAAATACACTTAACTTTCAGAAATGAAAAATTGAAATCCTGCCCACATACATGATTTTCAACAAATTAACTAATTAGTTCATTTATTTAATTTTATGTATATCCCAGCACAATCCCAAAAGACTTATAGTGGTTCACTGGATTTACAGTAATAGCCAAACATAGCGGTTAGTTGAAAACTATAAACATATAAAATTGAATAAAACATGACGAGCAGCCATTGATTTATAAAATTCCATCCATGGTACCAACATGCCCCAAATGCCATCTGGAGAGATCCATTTTCAGCTACTTCCAAAAGTCTATTAAAGTGAAAATTAGCCTAATTCCAATGGGAGGCCATTCCAAAATCTCAGCATCTTGGCGCCTCAGCCTCTCTAAAGTGAGGAAGCACCAGGAAGCAAGATGAAACTGGTTAGACTGACTCCAGCATGAGAATGTAGTCATCCTGAAGTTCCCTTGATCCCACAACATAAAAGTGCCTTGGAGATCAAGAGCAGCAGTTTCAATTTCCCCCCAAAACCTAATGCTAAAGAGAGCAGGGTTCAGAGCATGGGTGCAGGGTTCAGAGCATGGGTGCAATGTTCTCCCACCAGCAACTTCTAACTAACACTGGAAATCACTGCATTTTGTACCATCTGAACCTGTTGAGGGGTCTTTACAAGCACCTCCATTTAGAATAGAGTCTCAGCTGGGAGTAAAAGGAGCATAAGCCACAATATCACCATATTGTCTCACCCGAGGTAGAGCCCACCTGATGTGCCGGCTCAACTTGAGCAAGGATCCCATTTACCATAGTCTCCACCTGCTGTTCCTGCAAGAGCTGTGAATCCAGTAGGATCTTCAAGTCACCTCTTCTCCAGCCCTGATCTCAAAGCTGTTGTGTGAGCTGAAACCCCTGCTAAGCAGATTGCTGCCCTGGTTCAACCAAGTTTTGGTAAAAGCATGCCTGTTCGTCCATCACCAAATAGCAAATGGATATGGTTTGTTTGGTTTTACTACAGACCATCCTGGCCAAGTTCATCTGCCCAAGAGTAATTGCATCCATCCATTTAACTTTGCTTCCTGTGCCTCTATTGACAGTAGATACCAGAACAACAATTGGCAGAGCAGAATTTCCATTTATAGGTTTATAATATGGTGGCGCTCCAGAATGCCAGTTTAAAAGACCTGCCTCTATTCCTTTTGTGGGCAAAAGCCCTGCCAGAGGTTTAGGACTAATATTCATGGATGTCCACGGTCCTGCGATTTACCAGGAACATCTTGAACAGACACTCTCACAATCTATCAGGTTTCCAGGATATAATTCAGTCCATTTTTACATTATTATCACCCTCCTGACCATGGCTGTCCCTCTCCTAAAAATTGAAAGTGTGGTTCCTGCCTACTGAACATCTCCTGTTTTCAGCTTATATCAGCAAACATTCATAAATCTTTACTTTTAGCTGTTTGGTGAAGGATGGACAGAGATGTACATATTGGAGATCTTGTGCTCAAGCTCTGTTTAAAAATCAATAGAACTCAAAGAGGTGGAAAATTATCCATAGACAGCTGCAAGCCTATGAAAAAGAAATGGGAGTGCTTGGAAGCTCTTGGGAAGAAAGGTCAACTACCAATATATGGTAAAATTATACACAGGTCAATATAGTAAGGAAACATGCTTGTTATTGATTATGCTGCATTGTTTCCACGTGATATAATATAAACAGACAGACCCGACTGCAGTTCCTGGAATGCCCATGGGTAGTTAAGTGTGAACATCACAAAGCTCCTTTTCTTTTCTACTCACAACCACACTATGCTACAAATAGGCCTGTAGCAAAGCTACATTTCATTTATTCCAGCAAGAGATGGGGAGTCAGTGAGTCATGGGCATTATTTCAGTGGCATCAAACATTATTTCCAATTATGAGGAATGCTGGGAGTGCAGCATTGTTAGGAGAGACAATACCCCCACCTCTAGTTCAGGAAGTAAGGAACTGAAGAAAAATAAAATACGTCAAACATCTAAGAGCCCATTGGAAAACTACTCTCCTAGGGATTTTTCTTTTCATTAGCACTTCCTGGAATGACTACCTGATCATGCGATATTTAATATAAATAGATGAAGACAGACAGACATGTAGACAGAGATGATATAGATAGACAAACAGAATAGATGAATCTCTAGACGTTTTTGAGGGAAGGACATATTAGTCAGACCATCCCATCATTGGTTCCTCTGAGAGTAACATCTTCATGTATTTAGGCTTTTAGATTACAGTTCTCTTAAATATTGTGATTGACTTTCTGAATTTGATTTCCCATTGAAAAAGTCCTCCCAGTTTAGCAATGGCTGCAGAATCCTTCTGAGCCCAAATCACTCTGATCTAACCATAAAGCCTACCCATCAATATGGAACAGTTCATCATCTCAATTTCTTTCCTTCAAATGACCTTCAAGCAAGTCATTTCTATAGCTCCTGGCTAATCCACCCATAAGATATGGGCATTTTTTCAAAGGTTTTCAAGTCTTGCGGATCTGAAAGCTTTTAGCATTTCAGTGCTATGGTGTGCATCTCTGTTTAGGTAGACAGTCTCTTGAACGCTAAAATTAATAGCCCTTATTGGCAGAATGACTCAGGAAGCTGCTGCATTTCTAACAAGACAAGTCTGATTTATCTCATCTGCAGTAATTAAGGCTGCTTTTTCTTACTCCTTCTGCCATTGCAGGAGAGATTTAAAAGTAGCACAACTGCACTACCATTAAAAAGAGGTGGGAAAGCATTGCTAGCTAGGACATTTGATATTGCATTTCTATATTCATGCAGCGCCAGGCTATCAATGAGCTCTTAGCAACCATAACCAGCCAGGTAGACTTACCAAATCTGTAACTTAAGTCTGAAGCTAGTTTGCATGTTTGAAGAGCAAGCTAGAGCAGATAACACTCAATACTGCATTTGCCCTATTCATTTTGCAAAGCAGCAGCTGGTCGAGGAAATCTAGATTCAAATCTATCCCCAGTAGTCTTTTTTTTCCTTTCCAAGTTATTAAGCTTTTAAGTTTGGCTGAAGGGATCTATTTTACTCTGCTGTAAAATAAAGAAAAAAAGAAAAGAAAAAGGATCTCCAATAATAAGAAGATTGCTGGTGGTTCTTATATAGTTTCAGATTTCTTTCCCAGATAGAAGAGATACAGTGCGTCAGGTTTTCCTCTGAAATACTTTGAAGTACACTGGTGAAGTTTCACATTTTAACTGAAACTTTCCCGATTCACCCACTAGGAAGTCAAGGTGTAAAACTCTAAAAGTAGACTTCAAAAACATGACTCCTTGGTCCTAGAATAGCACCTTAAGAACTATATTAGCTCAGGTAAGAAGTGAATCTTCTTCCCCCAGACTCTGCAAGGGCTGGATTTGATCTCAAAACAGAGGATCAAACAACCCCATAATAGTAGATAGGATCCTAGCGAGAACAAAATTTGAATTTAGATTTAGAGGTAACCAGACGGAAATAAAATTAATATTATCTCCCAGGTCTCCTAAATTGAATTTATTTGCTTTACTGCTTTTCTTTATGGCACCCTTGATGCAGTGGTTAGAGTGCTGTACTATAGGCCACTTCTGCTGACTATAGGTTGCCTGCAATTTGGCAGTTCAAATCCCACCAGGTTCAAGGTTGGCTTAGCATTCCATCCTTCCAAGGTGGGTAAAATGAGGAACCAGATTGTTGGGGGGACTCTGTAAAAAACACTTAGGGTTGTAAAGCACTGTAAAGCGGTATATTAGTCTAAGTGCTATTGCTATAAGAATAGATATTTGTATACATATTTAACTGATCCTCCTAGTGACCCAGTAAAGTGGGAATTTACTAGGTTTTTTTTCCAAGCATACATACACACATACATAGATATTGTTAAGATGTTTAATTTAATAGCTGGAGCAGTGAAGGATTGGACAATGAGTAACAACGCACAGTTACAGCTAATTGGTTGAAGAGAGCTGGCCACTTCATGAGGCAATCTGAGCTATGATTGCTGCGAATGACTATCTAGTTTGCTGTATATATAGTTATAAAATACATTTATTTATATAAAACTACAATTTTGTGTCAGTACTTCTGACTCCATTTGGACACCCGCTGTGCAATTCCCTGACACGTTTATTTCCTGCCTTTATTACTTTTACAAATAATTCACCAGCCATCAAACAGTACTTGCTCCTGATTCAAACTGTTGAATATGGACTCCAAAACTTTTTTTTTTGGCCAAATTCTGGTTTTGTTTAATAGTTTGGGAAATAATTAACTACCAAGGAGTAACCATATTTACCCTTTTTATTTATTTGTTTGTTTGTTTGTTTGTTTATGTTCACATTTTTCTAAAATGGAAGACTAGGAATAGCCATCTTGATGAAAAGACACTATATTCATGTTGTTTCTTTTCTAATCACTTTCAGAAATCAGTTGTTAACTGTTCTTCTGCTATAAGAAATCTTTCCATCAATACGTTTTATAGCACTGGGTGAGTTTCTTCACAATCTTTAGCAAAAGATGTTTCAAGTTGTGGAATTACTTATAAAAAATCCTTCTCATGGGAAAATGCTTTTGTTCGGAATTCTTAAAAAAAAAACCCTAATAAAATAATACTTAAAAATGGGTGCAAGAAGGAACTAGAAGAAATGAAAGATTACAGCTAAAGGAATACAATTAAAATTACACATAAAGTCATCTTGCAAATACAGAATGAAGCAAAATATTTTAACATTGGACTTATTGAAGAACATTGGTGAACAATGGACCCAGAAGTTAATTTTCAGAGTGTCTGCCTCTCTATATATAGATTATGCTCAAAAAATGTTGTGAAAGACAAACAAGTCACATTCTTATTTTTCTTTCTTTTATATGTTTGCTTCTATTTTTTTTCTATATGTTCTATTATTCTTTGTATTCTTTTGTTTTGTATTGTATTAGATTTATCTTTTTTTAATTGTAATTATTTATTGTCTTTGAATCTTTACTCCTGGCAACTGCCTAGACATGTCCTTGATATATTCTTGGCAAGATTTCATAAGTGATTTGCCATTGCCTCCCTCCTAGGGCAGATAGTAAGTGACTGGCTCATGATCACCCAGCTGGCTTTTTGCCTAAACCAGAACTAGAACTCACAGTCTTCCAGTTTCCAGCCTGGTGCCTTAACCATTATTACCAAACTGACTCTCAAAAATTATTAGGATAGAAATAATGAAGAAATGTATATATCTCTTCATTCTTTTTCAATTAAAACATTTTTGCCAGTGCATTCAGTGGACCAAAATAGATTTAAAGCAACCACGTAACCAATTTAAATCCTGTCTCCCATCCCCAAATTCTCTTTCAGCCACATGAATATGAGATTGGAACATTTTAGATCTTTGGACTCTATGATGAATCTGATTCAGTAGAAATCATTTCCTTATTGGTGGGAGAATTTATAAGTTCCTAATGAAGGACACATGGTGTTTTTTAGATGTCTGGGAACTCCAACTCCCACCATCAATTTTGATATCAATTTCTTCTCTTCATCCCAAAGATGGGTGAAATGGTTTTCCAAACCTACACTATTTTAGGAACACCGTTTTATTTCCATTTAAGTCAGTCCTTAGGGCCTTTTAAATAATTTGGTATGTAACCATATTTGAGTATATTAATTACTTGGGGCTTGTAGCTCAGCAGGAAAAAGTTTGGATAGATCAAATCAATAATTGATTTAACACTATTTTAGACATTTTGTGCAGTCCCTAGTCATTTCTGCAGTTGCTTTAATATATGATATGCTGCAATTATGCTTAGTGGTTTTATGTCTGGAGAAAATCAGAGGAGGAATCAAGTTCCTTTGCATCTAATTTTGACTAAATGAACACTTAAATATAGAGATTTTTCCCCCTGTAATTATATTGTAAGAGTTTTAAAAAAACAAGATAGATTTAAGATATAATAACTTCTATTCTGGCATTGTCAATGTTGATTTTCAGGAACTTTTCTTATTTTTCTAATCATGTATGGCCCTTGACCACAATAATCAAAAGAGAGCAGAGTGTCTTTAATATCCAAACCAAACTTGCGTGCAAGCTTTACATTCTCATACTTGCTTGGATTTGTTCCAGCAGTGAACAGAGATGCTGGAGGACATGAATTATGTATGCTTCTTCTATTATAAATGGAGACCAAGAAGACAGAAATTGTGAATTGCTTTTTTTCTCTTTATCCTAGTTTTTTCTTTCCTTCTTTAAAGAGGCTTCAGTGCAATTCATGGGAATCTAACCAATAAAAGGAACTGGAACCACCTGCTCTCTTGAATCTTCTTTCATGTCCCTCAACAGACATGTACTGTATCTGTAGAATTTTAACTGAATCATTGCAAAACTGGGGGGGGGGGGATGCACAATACACCAGACAGCAAAGTCCCATTCAGAACAGAAACTGGACTTGCTCAGATCACATGAAGATCCAACCATTTCTGAGAGGTTTGTTATGGGTAAAGAATGGGACCACTCACTCTTCCTGTATACTGTGGTACATATGGGTTATTGAACAGAAAACACAGTTGCCTGCTGAGAATAAACTAGATAAATTGATTAGCTTAGTCCTGCATGATTAACAGGTAGGGAATCTCATATATTAGTTTCAGAGTATGAATATATTCATAGGTACTCTTGGTTAATATCTCCCCATCAAGAGCATTGGGGGCAAAACATTTAAATGTGCAGGTGTAAGTTGCCTGCTGTGTGATATGACAAGTCATGAGCTCTTTATAGCAGAGATGTGAGGTGTTACTTCTATCCCTTTCATATGAAGATCCAGAATTCCCCAGTTGACTCCATTCTAGGCTTTAATCTAGGTCTATTAGATGAGGAAAACCCTCACAAACTATGTCAGATGTAGTCTGAGTCAAGAACAGGAGATTCTAGCCATACAAGTGAAGGTACTGTCTCACTCATTCATATTTATGGTAGCACTTTAACAAGCAAAGCCTCAAACAGTCCTTAATAGTAACATATGTAAGCTTTAACTGGAGAGGTACATTTGCAGTTCAATGTAGAACCCACACCATAGATCTTAAGAATTTTCACCAGGCTATTTCTAAGGAAGGGGCACCCTCATACATGCAACACTCTGTGTTGTAAAATACAGGGAAAGCTATTTGTCTGAAATGGTATAGGGTTTCCTGCTTGAGCAGGGGGTTGGACTAGATCTCCAAGGTCCCTTCACTCTGTTATTCTGTTCAAAGCTTAATGCTAACTGATACACAAGTTGAAAAGGAAACTATATCTCTGCTGATGAAATAATATCATCACATATGGTAGGATCAATGTTTGTTTAGTTTTGAGAGCTGTTTTTAGGATAAAACTCTACTGGTGACTTAATGCACTTATTTTCTTCTGTTTCCCCTTGAAAACCAGCACTGCCACCCTTAGGAGCTGCAAGAGTGGTTCATGGACCCACAGTTAGCCACCTCGCTCCAAGAAGGATGGCTGCATCCATCGAATTCAGTGTAGATTGCAACCAGTTTGGTGATCGTGAGCTTTGCACTGTTGCACAGCTTTAAAAAACCAGCTTGCAAACTTAACTTTGATGTTACTTCTGGGGAGTTAACACAGCTGATGCACAGCAATCTGCTCTGCTGTGCAAATCAGCTGAGAGGATAAAGGACAGGAAAGGGCAGGGGTGGGACCAGCTGATCGTCGGAGCTACTGGTTCACCCACCAGCTGATTGTTAGAGCTACTGATTCACTCCAACCAGTCCTAACCAAGCTGAATACCACCTCTGATCTTTTTCATCTTACAATAAGTGTAGCCTCTCACAAACACTAAGCTGCCACCTGAAAATGAGCTGTTCCTTTAAGGCAGTGTTTAAATTAAATATCTTGTTCTTTTCGGCCAGCCCTGTGGTATATCCAAGAACAAAGCCACAAGAACTCTAATGGAAGGAGAAAGATTGCAAGATCTGGAACTTGTTGGCCTATTCTCCATTTGTGTTATTAATAAAATACCTCTGAGTATGCAAGATGAAAGAAATTGATCCATCAAAATGGAGCTAATTTTATTATAGAGATGACATCTTCTGAAAGCTGATTGCCTGAAGGATGGCTGTTTAATTTAAAGAGACACATTCATTTGTCCAGGGAAAGGTCATCATTTTGATGCTATAATAAAATTTATGTTGCCAAGCAAGGCATTTGTTATGTCAGTTTTGCTCCATTTTACAACTTTTCTTGCCATAGTGGTTAAGTTAATTATTGTAGTTGTTAAGTTAGTAGTATGGTTGTTAAGTGAATCTGGTTTCCCCATTGCTTGTCAGAGGTCACAAAAGGGATGACATGACACCAGGATACTGTCACCATCATAAATATGAGTCAGTCACTTTTTAAATTGGTCACTTGACCATGGACATGTTGCAACATTCGTAAGTGTGAAAAATAGTCACTTTTTTCAGTGCCATTGTAACTTTGAATGATCAATAAATGAATTGTTGTAAGTCAAGGACTACCTGTATTCTGAAAGCTTTTTAAAAAAAAAAAATCTTTCCCCATCTTTCCTCTTTAAATGTCAGGGCATTTTGGTCTTTATGCAAAAATAATGTTTCTGGAATCGCAGGAGTAGTTACTTCTAGTGAACTCAAATTTGTGCTGTTCCAAAATGGGGTTCCCCAAAATGGGGTTCCCCAAAATGGGGAAGGCAGTTACCATAAGTCTGGAGATTCAAAGGAACAATTATTGACTGATTGATCACATTTAGAGACCACGCATCTCACTCACAGAGCAACTCTATGATACTTTCCATTTTTCCCTTATTCTTCCTCATAATGAGGCATGCTTAACAGTATAAAAGAGTTGGAAGGGAACTTGGAGATCTTTTAGTCTAACTGCCTGTTCAGGCAGGAAATGCTATACTATTTCAGAAAATGGTTGTCCATTTTTTTCTTAAAAACCTCCAGTGCTGAAGCATCTGCAACTTTACTTCTGGAAGCAAGTCGTTCCATTGATTAATTGTTCTAACTGTCAAGAAATTTCTCTTTAGTTCTAGGTTGGTTCTCTCCTTGATTAGTTTCCATCCATGGCCTTCATGTACTTTGGAAAATAGGTTGATCCCCACTTCCTTGTGGCAGTCTCTCAAATATTGGAACACTGCTATAATATCACACCTAATCCTTCTTTTCATAAAACTAGACATACCCAATTCTTATGGCTTAGTCAACTAAGGATAGGCTTTATGTGAGTTGAAGACCTCCCTAAAGTCTTCCATCCAGAAAATGTTGCCTCAACCTTCCAGAAGGACCTTTGACACTTATTTTGGGTTAGGGGGATCTTTTCTTCTTGGATTGGGCCTGAAGCCATGTTCTAAGGAACAACAGCACGGGGAGATACACCTATGGCCAATAAGACACATTAAAGACATTTTTTTCTTTTAATAAGGAATTCAGGTGTCTGTTGAGATAGAACTGCATTGAAGTTCATGGAGAAAAAAGAGGGAAACAGATGTTCAGCAGAACTCTTTATTTTGAGAGGAAGAAGCAAATCTTCTAAACACAGCTCATTGTAACTGAATACACCACTTAGCAACAGAACAGAATATTTGTTGATTAAGGAAAACAACAGGAAGAAAAGAGATAAATGGTAGGAATTGCAGACTTTGTAATTTGAAGATATAGAAGGCACCAGGTTGCCCTTTTTGGGCTGATAAGGTTGTTAGGTGTCTAGGAAGAATTCCTGCATGTATTACAATCCCCCTTTACAGATGCTTTGTGTCACTGCCATTTGTCAGCCACTTTGGTTGAAGAGGGATGGGAAGGGGAGCAAAAATTGTTATTAGCAAAAGAGGCGCATCCTTGCTCATCATTTATTTAAAGCAAATTTTTATTCTGCCAGATTGGCAGAAGGAAATATAATTAATGGCCCTCTATTGCTCCCTGGGAAAAAGTAAGCTACTATGCAATGCAAATTGACAATTGTGCAAAGTTTGCAAACCTACAGTCTTTAGTAAAAATCTAAGACTCAACCATCCTAGAGACTTAGCAACAAGAATTATTTCAAAGCATGCAAGCAATGGAATGATTAGGCAACGTTTTGGCAGTAACAGTTTCAAATAAAATAACCTTTAAGCCACTAATCGTCTCCTGACTAAGGCAAAGAAGCCAAGCTTACTACTCTAGTAAATCCTATGAAAGGGTTACTGCAGCTAACTGGTTCCTGAATCTTACAGAATTTTCAAGCTATTAATAAAATTGAATCCTCTTAGATGCATTACCTTAGGGAAAATGACTGAAATATAACAAAGATTCATTTAGGAGGAGGAGGAGGAGGAGGAGGAGGAGGAGGAGGAGGAGGAGGA
>JAOYMU010000028.1:18999393-19017114 GCA_025802295.1 Psammodynastes pulverulentus
GGTCCATCCAGTCACGTGGCGAGGCTCCGAATGCCGGAGAAGAAGGCCATGCGGTTGCTGGGGTGGGACAGGGCGGCCGAAGCCGCCTGGTGATTGGAGAGTCGTCGGCTGACCTTCCGCGGAGGCCCCGCCCCTTTCGTGGCTCCGGGGGCGTAAGGGTTTATAAGCTGGGACTCGAGCGGGCGGCCGGGCTTGAGCTGCTTTGGCTGCTGAGGTGAGTTGTGGAGGGGGTAGAGGCGGGACCGGTAGGGGCTGTGATGCCGGCGTATCGCGGAGCCTTGGGGGGCTCGTGTTCGTGGCTGACCGAAGGATGTCTAAGGGAAGAAGCGACGAGCCCTGTCACGATCCCAGTTCGACGAAGCGATGTCTCGGGAGCTCCGGTCCGCCAATAACATGGACGGCTTTGAGCGGAGGATGACCCAGCGCTGCTGCCTCATCACTAGTCCCTGCCAAGCTGGCTGCGGACACTGATGGGGGGGTCCCTCTTTTTTCCGCCAGGCTCTGACAGGGATGGAACTTCCCTGGCTTCTCTTTTTGCCCTTACCTGCTTTCAAAAAAAAAAAAAAAAGGAAAAACATGGGAGATGGGCTGCGAATTGGTGTCTGCACCGTTTCCCCCCCCCCCCGGGTGGGAATTAGACTGATGCTCCTTTGGAGAGGATACCTAGGAAGTGGGCTTTGGAGTCCCTAGTAGGCTTTGGATGAGGTTGTGGAGCTCCGGTCCTCTAATTACCTTTCGAATAAGAGGCTGATTGGTTTACCTTTTACTCCTGCTCTCATCATTCCACCGGTTGTTGGTATAACGTTTGTAAAATGGGACTTTAGTCTTCAAAAGCACACACACACACTGTATATGCCCAGAGGCATACACACAAGCACACACATGCATACAAAGGTACTCCAAGATCTGTTTTCTTCTGTGTAGGAGAGCTTCTGTCCCTTTGGAAGTTTGTCTTTTGATTTGAAGGGATGCTGGTGCAGTGTAGCCTTATGTGCTAACTGTCAGTAATTCTATGCTTCCCTGGTCATCAGACAAGACAGGAAGGGCAGAGGTTTTGCTGCTTTCTGTCCCCTCTCTGTCTCCCTATAGTTTGCTGCTAACATTTCATTCCAGATCCTGTCTGTATAGTGCATTGGACAAGAGCCTACAAGGCTTCTTACATCTCTCTTTGGAATTTGAAAGAAAAAAGCATTTGGAATTGAATTCTATAGATGAAACCATAATTGTGTTTTTGGCTTGGTGTGAATTGTGGACGGTCCTTGGTGGATATGGCTGTTAGCACACAATACTAGGGCAATAACAGCAAATCAAGAGAAATTAAAGCGTGAAGAATGTTTGGTTCTTCTAGGACTCTGATTAAGGAGCTGTAAAGTCTGCCATTCCTTAAGGTTGAAATACTGTAGTGAGTATCCTTGAGAATTTCTAAAGTGATGCCTCTGCATTCCACATTGAAAGGAGAAAATAATTTGTTCCTTGAAAGTTCTGTGGTTCTGGAAGCATCTTTTTGCATTGCAGTGTATGTAAGGCATTTTCTGCTGAAGGCACACAGCAAATCTCCCTCCATTGCACTCCCATATTTATGTTGATTGCTTTAAAGATGCTGTGAGAGAGGGAACAGCTAATTGGTTCCAGTTTCTTTGCAGCCCTAGCCGTTTCAATGGTGCAACTTTCACAGTCCCCCCTCCGCCGCCCTTCACCTTCATGCCACTCTGAGGAAGGGGAAGAGAAGAGCATGAAGCCAGACAAGCAGCAGGTGACCCAAGGTCCTCGAGGGGATAACCAGCCTCCCATGAGCCCCCTGCAGGCAGCTTTGAATTCTGCAGCCACAGCTTCTCAGGCATACGAGACTTACATTGATAATGGACTTATCTGCTTGAAACACAAAATTAGGAATATTGAGAAAAAGAAGGTAGGCATATTTTTCTGAACTAATAAAGTGCAAGAAATAATATTGTAAGGCCATAATTGTTTTCACTGTATAAGTGCCTTTGCTTATGACTGTCTTCCTTTAGAGATTTGGAAAGGAAGGTGCTCAGGGGAAGTAATCTATGTTTACTGCTTATAAAAAAATAATTTGCTCCATCCAGAATAAGTGTACGGGTAGTTATTTTTCTTTAGATATTTGCAGCTTTGTTATCATAAATAAGAGATTGTTGGGAGAACAATATCTCTGAAGATGATTTCATGATTTGGAGAAATCTGCCTCATTGGACAACTGCACTCCACGTTAACTCAGAAGAAAGCTTTGCTAAGTGCACGTAGTTAATCACATTTTATCACCTTCCATTTCAGCCCACTGCAGCTCTCACAAAATGGATTGTTCTGTTTGGAAAAAGCCCAGTGATTTTTGTTTACGTAGCCTACTGACAGCAAATATTACAGGCGATTAATTTCTGCTGTTATCACAGTTTGTGTTTTGGATGGGATCGTATACTTCATCAACGGGCCCCCCCAAAATATATATTGAAGAGAATAATTACAGTTCTTGAACAAGGAAAGATCTGAAAGTGTATTTGCTGACTGTGAAAGTCTTGAGGAGGAATCATTCAGCAGCTGAGAATGCCCAAAGTATGGTTCTTCAGCTTTATTGATGGGGTGATTAAGAGTTAGTGGAGAAGCTTCTAAGACTGACTGCTTGTCCTGGAAAAAGAAGCCATGTCTTTGTATAAACCCTGGAATGTTGCCTGTCAATGTGATGAAATATATGATGACGTTTGCTTGTGCTGGGCTATAGATAAATCATCCTGGAAGATGCTGCCAGTCCAAAATGTCTATTATATTTTATAGGCATTTTAAAAATAGCCTAGAAGCAACAGGAGCAGGAGGGAAGGGGTGGATCCTAATAAGGTAAGAAAAGAAAACTGAGCCAATGCTGTAATGGAAACATTTACGTTCCAAGCCAAGCATGTGTTTGATTATAGTGGTGCTCTCTTTATTGTACTGCCTGGAGCTGAACAGGATCTATTAAAAACCTGGGTCTGAGATGCACCAACCCAACATTTGGAACTGTCTCTTCATATTTTCCCAAAGGCACTTTTTCAGGAGGCAACTGGACTTCCTTGTTTTTCTTTGAAGAAGAAAGTTTCGCTTCTCATCCAAGAAGCTTTTTCAGCTCTGACTGGATGATGGGGAATGGAAGGATTTATATTCCTTGCAGACAGCTGGTTATCTGCATATTTTTAGAGAGTCATTGATGCCACTTGCAGGTTTATCTCTGTCCTCCGTGTCACCTGAGAGGTGCAAACGGATGTGGAGCCTTCTTGGAACTGCTGAAAAGACTGTATTGTAGACTGGAAATATATGATGCATCTCTCCCCCTCTATTGAGAGAGGGCTGTTCAATTTTGACATAGATGGCCTCTTGACTCCACTTTCAAACCAGTGGTCCTCTCTGTCCCAAATGTAGATTTTCCTGTCTTCAAAAGAGCGGCCTTTGTCTTTTAAATGCAGATGGACTGCTGAATCTTTTCCTGATGGGTTTGTTCTCCTTTCAGCAGTTCCAAGAAAGCTCCACAGCCATTTGCAATACTCGGGTGACCCTGAGGACACAGACCATCCTCCAAGTGGCCTCAACAACTTTCTAAAAGAATGCAAATGACCAGCTGTCTGCAAGAAATATAAATCCTTCCATTCCAACCATCCAGTCAGAGTTGAAGAAGCTTCTTGGATGAGAAGCGAAACATCTTCAAAGAAAAACCATGTTTAGTTGCTTCTTGAAAAAGCACTTTTGGGATAAGTTATGCAATGTACTGGAACTAATATGTTCAGATGTTTTTCTGGTATTGTGGAGCTGTTCCTGTCTTACATGTTTTTCCTCTGCAGTCTCCATCTGTCGATCTGCCTCAAAACTGCACCATTTATTTTTCAGCAGTTGAGAAAGATTCAGGACTATCAAAAATGGATCTGATTGCCGACTCTGGTATACAAAAATCAGGGGGGAAATGCCAACATTGGATCTTGGGCCACCCCCACAAAAGGCTTGCACATTAATCAATAAAACCAATTGACCCATCCTTAGGAAAAATTGTTCAGAAAATAGAAAATAAATTGTAAGGAAATAATTAATCAATTTTTATTTGTTATTTATTCATTCAATTTGTATGTCTACCCATCTAAGCAAGTGACTCTGGGTGACAAACAACCTCACAATCTTGTTAGATCCCAAAAGTGCTTTCCTAAAAGGCAACTGGACTTTCTTGGTTTTTTTCCCCTTGAAAACATTTTGCTTCTCATCCAAGAAGATTCCTCAGTTCTCAAAGGGAAAAAAAAAAGAAAATCCAGTTGCCTTTTGGAAAAGCACCTTTGGGACACCCATGACATGCATGATTGAGAATCTCCATAGACGTTTAGCCAACCTTGTTAGATGTTCATCCTGCCTTTTGTCTAAGAGCTAAAGTCCACCTAGATAATACTTCCTTTCTCCCTCATAATGAATAAACCTGGGAAGCGTGTTGGATGGAGAGACAGATTCAAATTTACCAAGTGAGCTTCTCTTTAGAATCATCAAAGGAGCCACAAGGCAACATGTTGATCAAAATGCAAAACCATGGAAGGCTGGAGAACAAAATTTGACAAGTAAACATCCTTCACAAAGACGTATGTAAATCATCCGTCTCCCAAAATATTTGCCCAGCTGATTCAGTCTGGCATGGCTGGCACACTCCAAGTTCCTTCTATTAAAATGATGCCTTCTATTGAGAACCTGGAACCTTCTGTCTAACTGCACCTGCCCTCTGGAATGAGGTTCCCACCTCAAGACCCCAAAAATCCCTTCACTCTACTGGTGTTTTGAAGGGTCTTGTAGACTTTGCTCTTCATCCAACCCTTTGAGAAAGGTGACTAAAGCTCCATTTCAACTGTGAAGCTTGTTCTCTTTTGCTTCCATCCAGTTATGTCCTTCTCATCATCTATTCTGCATTTTTGTTAATTACAGCTTTTCTTGTCTTTCAGGTTTTTAGCCATTTGTAAACTACCCAGTTGCTAGGAGAGAGGGACATATAAATCAAAATGGGATGAAGAAGGGAAAAATGACCTTGATGTCAATTCCTCCCCGCTCCAAGTTGCTAAGTAGCCTTTTGAATAGCCAACAACATAGCCCTTTTTTATCGCTGTTGCTGGTTTCCTACTCTTTGGAAGTTGCCTGCATTCCTTCTCTCTTTTGTTGCAATGCGTCAAAAAAACCTGGTCCAACTCCAGAGTTCATAAACATAATGGATATTCCTAGTGACTAATAATTGTATCAAGGGAAAAAACAATCCTGGATTATCCTGTTTTAGATGTGTGCCTTTCCTTCAGCTTATAGTAGTGATTCCACAAAAGTCACAGGGCGTTTGTAAATGAAACTTGGAAGGAAGAATTGTTTTTATATTTGATACAAGGAAGATGGTTTCTTCCATGCATTATTTGCATTGAATTCAAGGGGAACATACTTCTAACTAAAGAATCTGTTCTTTTAAGCAAACGAATGCAAGAACTGGATTTGGGGAAGATATGAACAAATTGCAAGAGGGGACTTCATGTCGATTGAAAATTGGTTAGCATTTACAATATTGACTTTCTAAGCCAATATTTAGTGTTATTTTCCAGTGATTGGTCAATAGCTTAAGCAGTAAAAGATTTTTTAAAAAGATGTGTTTGGGTGTTTGTTTCAGGCCTCACTAAACACAACCATTATGGCCAACAGCAAAACATTACAATCTAAAGTCCAATAATCGGGAAAAACTTAAATTGTCCATCCCTGAGTTAAACTTAAGACATCTGAAGGTTCTGTGTAGTTGGTTTATTTCTAGCACTGTATGTGCTACGTGTTCCATCACTATAATTGGAAGCTGTCCATTTGATTTTCTCACAAGGTAATGTGATTTGATTTCCTATACTTTAGAGTACAGGTATCCAACTTTATGAACCATGCACTTCAACTTCCAGAATTCTAGGCACTAAAGTCCATGGGTCTTAAATTTGCTTTAAAGCTTATGAGTGAAAACCATCAAATCACCTTAAAGAAAAGAAACACGAAACAGGATACATTTAATGAAAGTGGTGGCTGACCACTAGAAGCTGTTCTTGTTCTTTTTTCCTTCTTCCCTCATTGCTATTTACATACA
This sequence comes from Psammodynastes pulverulentus, assembly GCA_025802295.1. Classification (NCBI taxonomy): domain Eukaryota; kingdom Metazoa; phylum Chordata; class Lepidosauria; order Squamata; family Psammodynastidae; genus Psammodynastes; species Psammodynastes pulverulentus. The sequence continues at coordinate 19,005,497 of JAOYMU010000028.1, forward strand.
GGTAGTCCTCGACTTACAACTATTCATATAGTGACCAATCAAAGTTACAAGGGCACTGAAAAAAGTGATTTATGACTGGTCCTCATAGTTACGACCATTGCAGCTTCCCCACAGTCACATGATAAAAATCTAGGCATTGGCAACTGGCGTGTTGGATTGCACCATCCAAGGTTCATGCGATCATCATATGTGAACTTCCCCAGCTGGCTTCCGTGAAGCAAAATCAATGGGGGAGGCCAGATTTGCTGGACAATTTCATGATTCACTTAACAACTGCCCTGATTTACTTAACATGGCAAAAACAAGGTCATAAAATCAGGCACAATTCACTTAACAACCATCTTGCTTAGCAACAGAAATTATGGTCCAAATTGTGGTCATAAGTCAAGGACTACCTGTATTTCACTTCTTCTTTTCAACTCGTGTAAAGGAAAGCAATTTTGTGCATATATGCAATATCCATGACACCAACATAATTCCACAGTGCTTCAGTTGATATTCATGTCCATCAGCCTTTTCTTCTGCACATGTAAGTAAAATTGAAGAAATAAAATCTTGGCTTCCAGTGTGAAGAGAAATCTGACATATGTAAAATCTGAAGATCGTGGGAAGGCAATGAATAATGTATGTTCCAAAGGCGAGCCTTGTTTTTCCATGGTTAATGCAAGGGTGCCATCCAATATAGTGGACTTCAAATTCCATTAGTTCCTAATCATCATAAACGAAGATAAAACTTCTGGAAACTCTGGATCAATAGAATTTGGAAGACAGAAAGTTCCATTCTACCCTAGATTTTTTTTCCCCTGTCTCCCTGCACCCCTTTTCTAGCGAGTATTATTTCAGGATCCTGGATCATTTTGTATTGGAGTGGATTAGAAATACTATCAAATTAATAAAAAAATTAAAGTCTAACTGCTTTTCCTAATTTATCATTCTGCTATTTTTTGTGCTCTGCAAAATGGGTCCTTGAGGCATTCTCTTCAGAATTGCTTTAAACATCAAATCAGTTTGGCTCCGGCACAATCTTTTTTCACTCTGAAAGTGTGGGACACAATAACATGGATACATTTGCATAATGCAATCAGCTATTAAGTTGACCTGTTTTTTCCAGCAGTTCTGGGAGAATATATAATCCATGGAGTTCTTGGTGTTCTCTGAGCTTGGCTGTTTTCATGCAGACATTTTCATTTGGATTTCATTTATGTATTTATTTTTATCTCACCTGTATTATTTTTATAAATAGCTCAAGACAACAAACATATCTAATGCTCTTTCCTCCTATTTTCCCTGCAACCCTGTGAGTTGAGAGAAAGTAACTAGCCCAAAGTCACCCAGCCAGCTTCCATGCCTTCCTTGAGCTGTGGTGGCACAGTGGTTAGAATGCAGTATTACTTCTGCTGACTGCTGGCTGCCTGTAATTTGGCAGCTCGAATCCCATCAGGCTCAAGGTTGACTCGTCCTTCCATCCTTCCGAGGTCAGTAAAATGGGGATCCAGATTATTGGGGGCAAGAGGCTGACTTTGTAAACCACTTAGAGAGGGCTATAAAGCACTGTGAAATGGTATATAAATCTAAGTGCTACTGCTAAGGCTGGACTAGAACTCACAATTTCCAGGTGATTGGCCCAAAGTCACCCAGTCCACTTCCATGCTTATGGCAGGACCACAACTCATTATCTCCTGGGGATTGGCCTAAAGTCACCCAGCTGGCTTTCTTGCCTAAGGTGGGACTAGAACTCTTAAGTTTCCTGGTTTCTAACCATCTTCAGTGCTGGGATGGAACAGGGCTTCCTGTGTTTATATACTATAGTAGTTTATAATAGTATTATATTCTGATAGTAGCCTATATAATCTTCAGTCGTATTAGCACACCATGAACCCTTGGAGAATCCTGGGAGAACTTTAGATAACTGGCCTTTTCCCTATTGGGTGGAGAGGCAATGCTGGGGTCAGATTAAGCTGCCAAGGCTGAACATGGAATTCTATAATGACAAGACTTGTTGCATTAGTCATTCTCTATCCTCAATTGTTTTTGGAAGGCCAGACTAGCTAAAGTTTGGAGATGGCTTAGAGGTGCAGCTCTCACCTCACAGTCAGGAGGCTGTGATTTCAATCCTAGGTAGAGGCTAATATTTGGAATAGACTCTCCTGCTCGAACAGGGGGTTGGACTAGTTGACCTCCAAGGTCCCTTCCAACTCTGTTATTCTATGACCTCTATCTTCCCCATCACTGACATATTTTAGTATTTGCATAGCACAAGAGAAATCTCTGGGGTACTTCAGAATTCAAACAAACCCTTTCCCAATTGGCAGTTCATACGTCATGAACTACATCAACATATTGTGTGAACTCCACAAATATCTCATCTGAATATACTTCAAGCTGAGTTAACTTCACTGTTGGAGACTATGCCCAGCTTTGTTTTTCTGAAGATACTAAAGACTGTAGCTGGGGAAATTATTACAGTTGGGTTTTAATATTTATATCTTGTCTTTCCAGATCAGGTTGGCAAACAATAGCAATAGCACAGACTTATATACCGCTTTATAGTGCTTTACAGCCCTCTCTAAGCAGTTTACAGAATCAGCATATTGCCCCCACAATCTGGCTCCTCATTTTACCCACCTTGGGCTGAGTCAACCTTGAGCCTGGTGAGATTCAATCTGGCAGGCAGCTGGCAGAAGTAATTGCAGAAGTAGCCTGCAATTAATGCACTCTATCCTCTGCGCCACCAAGGGCTATCTCTTTAATCTATTTATCCTAACAATCCTCTTCTATGGGAAATCTTGACCCAAACTCTTCCCACAAGTTTGGTGGACCAATAGAATCCCGTCTTTCCTTGTTTCTCATTCATCCCTTATGGAAAGCCATCCATGGAACCATGAAGTTCATATCTCAATCACTACCTTATCTGATATGGAAGATTTATAAATATTTCAGGCACCCCTTTTGGAATTAGTCAAGAAATACGTAAAACTGAAAGTTGTATATGCAGCTCTGTAACTTTATTGACCAGCTTGATTGCACAGATTTCATTGTTTTTCCCATTCATGGTTTCCAGAACAAGTCTAACCTGAGACATATTTTCCCCCACCCCACTAATAAATTCCATATCTCTTAATTTATTATTTTCCCCTCAGACATTAAGGTTTGAAAACAGCCCAATTGCACATTGATGTGGGGCTCATAAGAATATACCATGCATGGTTTGGCGGTAAGCCAGCCTGACACTCTGCAAGCATTCGGGTTACTTTGCATCAAAAAAGGAAAAAGAAAAAGGGCAGATAAATAATTAAATTATTGAAACGCAAGAACATATTTGGAATTGAAATACATGGTGTAGCAATTCTAGCTCGCTATCTGGGAAACCAGCACACACGTTGATTCAGATCAATCCTTCTTCTGCTGCTTTGGAGTTTCTTCTCCACTAGATTTTTCTTGTTCATCTTCCTCTTCCTTTTTATCTCCCTCATCTGCTTCCTCAGCCTCTTCTTCTTCTCCTTCCTCTCCTTCACCGTCACCACCTTCCTCCTCTCCTTCTTCAGTTTCTTCCTTAGCTTCTAAATAAAAAGAGAGAGAAGACAAAATTTGGGATGTAAGATTACAGCATGTTCCCATTCTAGAATAACTTGAGAATAACCAGGAGCAAACTTGGCTCAAACCCATTGAAAATATATGCAATATAATATCTTTAGAAAAGTTTATGGATTTTTTAAAAACCAACATGCTCAAGTCAATTTTGTTCATAATCTAAGTTTAAAACTTGGTTGTAATACACAGAATTATTTCTAGCTTCTAAACTGCACAGATTACATGGAAAGGGATTTATCCTGGTGAGATCAGTAGGCTACACATCATTTAAGAACCTTTGAATGCAAAGTTGGAAAAGTTGGCTATCATTTGATATTTGTACTTGAAAAAGGCAAGATATCAACAAATAAAACTTCTTTGATCTGCAGCAGAATTCTTCAAAAAATGACTAATTCAGTGCTTGCTTTCATTGATCAAAGCAATGGTAGCACACGACAGAAAAATGCATATTCAGCAAAGAAGGAATATAGAATATGTAAATCCAAGTGATGTTCAGTGTTTATTTAGGCTTCAAAAACCCTTTTATCTTCATAGTTTCATTAATTCATAGTAGTGTCATTTGATCCTTTGATTAATTCCAGTCAAATGAGCAGAACTATGCATGTCAATCAATAGCAATCTACACAATAAATCTTGACGTGCATTTTGAAGAGAAAAATAAAACTTCCAATTAAAATACCCAATTTAAAAATTTCAATCATTTGGAGTTTTTGCTCAATTATCTCATCTTCTATTTTAAATCAATGCACGGGAGATTTATGAAATAAAAATGCGAAAGAAAAGAAAAAAAAAGATCATGGCCGTAAGAAATTTATCACTGGATCCAGAAGTAGACTACAACCTTAAAGATGATGCCAAATCTTGAATTCAACCTTCATCCATCCCAAAGTTTGGGGAAAGTTTTGATCCCACTATATGTGTAGTTAGAGTAGACATGGTAAAATCAATGAGTAAAATTCCCTAGCGCTATGCACCCTTGATTTCAAGTCTTTAAGCTTGGTGTGCGAATGTAACCCAATACATTTCAGAATATATTTTTTTTCTGTGCGCAAAAGTACCTTCTTCTTCCTCTCCCTCTTCTCCTTCTTCACCTTCCCCCTCTTCCTCTCCTTCTGAAGGGGGGGTTTCTTTGGCCTCCTCCATTTTGGTTGCCTCAATCGTCTCCTCGACATCTATCTGTTCTTCTTGCACATGGCTCGAATAATAGGCAGGGAAGGAACGAGCTGACATCAAGTAGGAGCTGCTCTGTAAACCGCCGTAGGCCGATCTCCCGAAAGTTGCAGCACTCTGAGTGTAGCCACTGCTTATGTTTCCCACGCTTGTGAAACTGAGCCGAGTCTCCTCACCTTCCAGCAGTTTTCTAGAAGACAAAAGGCACACTTCTTCACTGCCATCGTTATTTCATTCCTTCGTTCATCTTTCATTCATTTTCTATAGCCACCCAACTCAACCCAGTAACTCTGAATGGCTTACAAATCTAGAACTCTAAAGCAATTTAGAAGGCGATACAACAATAAAAACATCCACAGCATAAATAAGTATGAACAGCTGCCGTGATGATTAATCAGCTAATAGTAAAGCCAAGTAACAGGGGATCACTTCTTTGAAACATATTTACCAATAATTTAAAAGTACATCTTAAGATTCCAGCTCAAAATATGAATAGCTTTTCAGCCCCAGATAGTCTTTTATTCCTCTTCCCCAGAGACAAGGAAGAATCTGATTCTGGGAATGAAATGGGACGTTTGCAATACAGTGCGGTGAAGTGCGGTGAAGTGTCTCTTGAATGGTTAGGCAGCCCCTTCTCCAATTATCTGAGCAAAAAAAACGTTCAAAGGCATCGAATCTATGCATCAACCCCGTACAAAGAGAAATGCTGGTAGTTATATCTTCCTGGTTTAATGCATAGTTAACCTGAACTCTGATGGGGATGTTAGTCAAACAAAAAACTTCTTGGGAATTTCTGTAATACTATAATCTTAAATTTTGCATTTTCTTTGGCAAAAGTAGGAGACTATTTGCCATATACTGTATTTCTGTCATACTATATTGCATGATATATCTCAGCATTCATCTGATAGTATGAAACCAAGGCAAACTGCTTCTCACATCTTCCATGCCTATAGCCTGAAACTGCTTTGCAGCAAAAAAAAAATTATAAATATTGTCACTTTTGAGCATCGATATTCCATATAGTGCATAGTCCAATGCACTGATATACAGTTTGTCATCACTGTCTAAGCAGATCAAAAGTTTTCTCTGAATGGGACTTATAAATTATTTCAAAACCATTGGGGAAGAAAAAGACGAGGAAACAACACTTACTCCCAGTACATACTGGCTTCACAAGGATAATTAAAGAAGGTCAACTAAAGGTATCTTGTGAACCCAAGAAATTGGTTAATTCAGAAGCAAGTTAATGCAGCCAATAGGAAAGACTTGTTTCCCCAAAGTGAAATGAAATGAATTTGTGCTTCCCAGCTCATTCCTTTCTTTAGGAGTTACCTGTATGCTGCAATTTCGATATCCAGAGCCATTTTCACGTTCAGGAGATCCTGATATTCCTTCAGATACCGAGCCATTTCACTTTTTGTGGTTCTCAGTTCATTTTCTAATTTATTAACTGTATCCTGTTGGGGGGGAAAGCGATGGTTAAATGTATGATTTCACTTAGATCTGCAAAGTGCAAATGTTTTTACTGGTTTTTGCCATGTTTAGCTCCACTTCAGTGGATGGGTTCATCTGGAATATCCAAACATCATGTTCCTATATTACTGATTTCATTCCTAGATTGCATATATTTAAGCTCCTGAAGGGCTCAGACCCTTAGACCAAAATATACTTCTCAAAAGCCATGGCTTTTGGTTCATTATATTTAGTAAAACATGGTAACTAATTTAGATGCTAGGCAAGCCAGGACAACTGCAATTTATTCATATACAAAACATATGCCCAAATTAAGCCATACTCAAGAGTAATTTTCCCAAATTCAATGAGATGACTTAATCTTTCTTAACTTAAGCACCAATGAATGTAATGGATCTATTTTAAGCCAGAATCCAATATAGAGTTATAAATCATCATTTTCTTTAACAAGGCTGTTAAAATACCTGTGTTAAGAATCGAGCTAACCTTCAGTTCAAACTCATAAATTATTTAAGATGACAGGCAGAGCTAATGCCAGACATGTCCACTTAGAAGTGCCATTTATCAAATTGATTGGAATTTCTCGCATCAGTATTTGTAATACTGAAGGTTATAATAAACTTATCTATAACCAGACCATCTCAAAACAAGGTACTTCTGCTTAATAATTATATCTAGACAATATACTTAGAAAATAAGATATAGGCTTAATGGTACTACTTAGAAAATATGCCGATCTTGATTAATGTTAATTTTGGTTAGATGTTTGAAACTTAGCAAGTTGTACAAACTAGCTATTCCAAGTTCAGCATGTGTGAGTACAGCTAAGCATCCCACTTAGGCATATTCTAATTTGAGCTGTTGATAAATTCATATTAATCAGAATTAATTGGAAAGGTGTTTCAGTTGAAGTGGGTTTTATAACTAAGATTATTCTGCACAGATTAAAAGGCACAAACTGTCAATATTTTATATAGTTGTCATTTGTATATAACTATTCCAGAACATAGCTTTGTTGGACCTATGCCTAACAGTTCCCTTTCCCTTTAGAAGGATACAGCTACTGCATATATGGCTGTCATGGCTAAAGTAGCCATCCATTTCAGTACCTCGGATGCTGGACAGCTCCTATGTTAATTTGGGTGTGGCCGAGGTGGGCAGAGACTTCTGGAGCATGTTGGTGCATTGCACCATTGTCTGCCTAGAAACTGCTGCAGTTGTTGTCTGTTGCATTCAAAGGTCACAAAACAGCTTTTGCAGGATGTGACATAGCTATTGGGACCACCAAGCAAGTTTGGCATAACTTTAAAACAACTTACAATCAACCCGGCTACGTATATTCTCTGATTTTACCAACTCTCAGCTCAGAGTCCACCTAGCAAGAAGTTTTTGAAGGATTTTACCTAAAGTGAATATTGGATGTGTGTGGTGAAACTCTTTTTTTCTTTTCTGCCCAGCAGATTATAAGGAGCCCAGCTATATTCCATCTCTACACCGAACAGTTTCCAAAAATGTAGCACCGTAGTAAAACACAAAAATGGTTTGGGAAATCTGCTCTCTATTAATTCTTCTGCACAAACACAATCCTTTTCAAGAGTTGAAAGCTGAAAAGATTTCAGAACTAAGCCACTACAAATTTTCTCTGCTTAACTAGTCCCCCCCCCCCACTTTAAGATTAGATGTGGGCACTCCACCCAACTGTAACCAGCTTGTGGTCTGTGACATGACTCAGAAGCGAATCCTACCAGTATTAGCCAGCATTGTTTGCTCTCTCGCTGTCTCATTTTTTGCATCAACACTGATACTGTTACCTAGTTTCTGCAAGGGAAAAAAAACCAAGAGAGCACCTAGAATCCCACAGCATCCCCGCATCCTCAGGAGAGGTTTAAGGAAGAAGACAAGCCGCTTCCATTTGGACAGCTCCTGGGAGCTACTGCTAAAAGTCCCTGCCCAGCGATTCCATCTTTTCCCTTTTTGTCAGAAAAGAAAAAAGAATGGAAAGCTGCAATGGGAAGATTACCATTCCTTATTCCTTGGGGTGGGGATGCCCCAGAGCAACAACCGAAGCCACACCGAGGGCACTCCGGATCAAAGCAAGCCTTGCTCCTCCCCCAAGCGTTCGCATTTGCTGCACCAGTTACACCGAAGCGGAATGAAAGCTGCGCCTTCTGTCTCGGGAGCGAAGCAAAGCGCAGCTGTCAATCTCGCTTTCTGTTGCAAGGATTCCCCAAATTTTGAGGCGGCGGGCTCTGAAAGCAACAGGGGGAGAAGAAGGAAGGGGGATGGGAAGTTCAGGAATCCCCGTCGGGTTTTGGAGAGCAAGCGACCGGGGTCGAGCGCAGAGGGCAACGACTGCGTCAGTCGCGGAGACGCGGCTTCTCTGGGCGAACAGCTCCACCCCACCCGATGGCCGCGAAAGGAGAGACCACAGCCCATCCCCGAGCCCGCCCCACCTGTAGGGCGGAGAGGTCGGCGTTCTGCTTCTCCTCCAGCTCCTGCAGCTGCTTCTCGAGGGCTTCGTTCATGCCGCGGGTGGCCTCGATCTCCAGGGTCTTGGCCTTCAGGAGACGGCGGCTCTCGGAGACCTCGTCCTTGGCAGCGCGGACGGCGTCGGTGTTCTTGGCGGCGCTCTCGGTGAGGACGGTGAAGCGGCTGCGGAACCACTCCTCGGCATTCTGCATGTTGCGCGCCGCCAGCTTCTCGTACTGGGAGCGGATGTCGCGCAGGGCGGAGGAGAGGTCGGGCTTGGCCGAGACGTCCATCTCGACGGAGAGGTGAGCGTACTGGATCTGGGCCTGCAGCTCGGCCAGCTCCTCTTCGTGCACCTTCTTGAGGAAAGCCAGCTCGTCCAGCAGGCTGTCGATGCGCTTCTCCAGCTCGGCGCGGGCCAGAGCCGCCTCGTCGGCGCTTTTGCGCACCTCCAGCAGGCGGCCCTCGGCATCCTCGCGGCTGAGCACCTCTTCCTCGTAGCGCGCCTGCAGAGCCCGCAGCGTGTCCTCCAGGCTCTCGCGCTCGCCCTGCAGTGCCTGCTTCTCGTGGTTGGCCTCCTCGGTGGCCAGGCGCAGCTCGCGGATCTCCTGCTCGTAGAGGGAGCGGAAGCGGGAGGGCTCGCTGTGCTTCTGCCGCAGCACCATCAACTCGGCCTCCAGCACCTTGTTCTGCTGCTCCAGCTCGTGCACGCGCTCGATGAAGCAGGCGAAGCGGTCGTTGAGGTCCTGCAGCTGGGCTTTCTCCTGGCTGCGGATGGCTTTCAGGTCGTTGCTGATGGCCGCCACTTGAGTCAGGTCCAGGCTTTCCACCGAGGGCGGCAGCAGCAAGGAGGAGGAGGAAGACGTGTAGCTGCGCCGCACCGAGACGGAGGAGACGGGCGCCGAGAGGCTGGAGTAAGTCGAGCGAGCCACTCCATAGCCGCCGCCGCCTCCGCCGCCACCGCCGCCGCTGCTCCGGACGCTGGACAGATGCACTCGGGGCGCGCTCTCGACGAAGCGCCGCTTGTAGGAGGGGAAGTACGTCTCGTAGCCGAAGGTACTCATGGCAGCGGCTCGGCTGTTCCTGATGGGCGGGGAAGGGGAGGAGGGAGGAAGCGAAGCTGCCACCTGGCCGAGGGAGACCGCTCTGCGGCTGGACACTGCCGTCCGCTCCTATTTATACCGCCGGAGAGCCTCTGACGCAGCCGAGACGGCCCCCCAGCCCTCGAGCCAAGCGCCGTGAAGGCAGCGGCGCTGCGCAAGGAAGGAGGAGCCATTGCTCGGCCTGGTGGCTCCTTCGCTCATCCTGGAAGATTCCCTCCTTCCCATCCACCCCCCTCCACTAGACAAGCAGCGCCACCCATTCCTCGATCAGCCTGGCTCTTCTTTAGCGGGTGAAAGATGCGCTTCCACTCCGCGCAATCCCGGCGCCGCTCTCGGCAACCCATACAGCCAGGCAGCTGCCGTTTCTTCCAGGAAAATCCGTTCCCTGCCGGTCGTTTCTCCATCCCTCTCCCCTTCCCTCCGCTCAAGGGTTGGTATATAGGTAGTCCTCGACTTAACAACAATTCGTTCAGAGACCAAAGTTGTGACACTTTTAAAAAGTGACTCATGATCGTTTTTCACCCTTAAGACAGCGTCCCCGTGGGCATGTGATCCAAATTCAGATGCTTGGCAACTGGCGTGTATTTTGGATGGTTTCCGTGTCCTGGGGTCATGTAATCACCTTTTGTGGTCTTCTGACAAGCAATGTCAATGGGGGAGCCAGATCTGCTTAATGACCATGTTACCAAGAGCCACGGTGGCACAGTGGTTACAAGGCAGTACTGCAGGCCACTTCTGCTGACTATTAGCTGCCTACAATTTGCCAGTTTGAATCCCACCAGGCTCAAGGTTGACTCAGCCTTCCGTCCTTCACAGATGGGTAAAATGAGGACCTAGATTGTTGGGGGCAAAAGGCTGACTCTGTAAACTGCTTAGAGAGGGCTGTAAAAGCGCTGTAAAGTGGTATACAAGTCTAAGTCCTATTGCTATTGCTACTAACTTTACAACTGCAGTGATTCACTTAACAACTGTGGCAAGAAAGGTCGTATAGTGAGGGAAAACTCACTTAACAACTGTCTCATTTAGCAACAGAAATGTGGGGCTCAGTTATGGGTCATAAGTCAAAGCCTAAATGTATTGCTTAGCATCCTGTGATCTGAACTCTTTGGAGTCCCCTTCCCAGGATTCCTTGCCCCAAAGATTCATAGGGCTGTCCCTAAATTTTCAGGAACCTCCCTTTACAACTAGTCCTTGATTTACAACCATTCATTTAATGACCATGCACAGTTACAACAGCATGAAAAACATGACTTACAGTGGTATCTCGGTATTTGATTGCTTCAAAATTCATCAGATTTTGGTACTCAACGCTTTTTGAAGCTGGCATTTGTTTAGTACTTGACATATTGCAAAAGCAAGAAGGGGTCAGCTATGGAGAACAGACAGGAAGTCGGCCATGCTGGGAAGGGCACTGCAAAAGGAGTGGGACAGCTACAGAGGGTGGACAGGAAGTCGGCCATGTTGGGAAGGTCACTGACATCGGAAAAGAGACAGAGAGAAAGTTATGTCACATGGTTTTTTGGGACTTGTCCTTTTTAGAACTCGTCCCACTTCCTGGTACCAATTAACGTTGTGTATTGAAGTACCACTGTATAACCATTCCTTGCACTTATGACCATTCCAGCCAGGCATGAAATGTGAAATTTCTCCCAAGAGGCTCCGTGGGCATGGTTCTGTGGGCGTGTCTTGGTGTTCATGTGACTGGGTGGGTGTATCTTGGTGGGTGTATCTTGGTGGGTGTGTCTTGGTGGGCGTGTCTTGGTGGTCATGTGACTGGATGGGTGGGCATGGCCAAGTCGACGTCAGCCA
>JAOYMU010000028.1:19047027-19058235 GCA_025802295.1 Psammodynastes pulverulentus
GTCACGTGACGCGGACTCGAAAAAGGTGCCGGAACGCAGTACCGCTGCGTTCCGGCAGAAAAAAAGCCCTGGTTTAGTGAACATTAGAAATTCAGCAACATTTCACGTTACTTACATATAAAGTTTTACTGTGATGAAATCACTTCTTTTTCCATAAGAATATTGTCAATGCTGGGATCAGTATCAGGTTTCTTTGCGTTAGATTTTGTATATGACTCCGATCAATCTAAACTGGATCCATGATATATTGTGGTGGCCACCTTATATTATCTCAGTAGGGTTGGTTGCCTGTGCTAGTGAAGGCCTGCAAATGTAGAAGGCCTTCAGGATCTATTCCTTGTTAATTTTGCAGCAGTTTTGCAGAATGACCTCTATTAAGGAGTTTCCAGAAAGGAACTGCTTGTTTGTATCATGTTTTAAAAAGACTAAGGCTATATGCCCTTGGTATGCTAAATTACTGCATTTGTTAATGATGTCTTTTTAAGGGTACAGCTCATGAATCTATATGATGGGGTAGCATATTTAGATCCAGGGAGGGGGAAAAACTGGAAAGCACAGCTTTCAAGTTCAAAGTTTGAAAGATATTGATGATAAGGCTGATTCCCCCAAGTGACTTCCATTAAGGCCTTAGATGAAAAGTCATTAACACTGGCATTAACATCCAACAAATAGATTAAAAAACAGCCATCTGGAGCCAAGGGTTAATAACTGTAAGGGAAAACATTTGTTACCTTTCAGTATACAGTGTATGGTAGCATCAGATGTGACCAGTGCCCTTAGCATCAATTGCAGGTTGACTTTCTCAAGCACTCAAATGGTGTGGGATGATAATGGTGACAGATGCTAACTGTAATGATCATCTGCACAGACATGATGGAGAGGAATGGGCAAAAATAATATTGATGGGACAAACATTTAAGTGCCATCATCAAAGAGAAGAGGGTGCGGAATAATTCATGAAAACCCTGCCTTATCCTTTCCATTGAACCCCATTAATGTCCTTTTCATTTGGAGCACTGCTATTTTCCTGAGCACATTGTGATTCAACAGAATTGTTCATTTGCATAGAGGGATCTCCCCTATCTTATGGAGCTCTACCCATCACCCCCTTTTGTAGTTCATTCTTCTGAATGATTTTATTTTTGCTAGAAGTGGCCAAAGCTGGAGATGTGATGAGATCAAATTTAGTGGCTATTCTTTGGATTTAGGAAGTCTTGCCATTCTTAGAGCCATTTTAAAAAGAGAGAGAAAACAACTCCAACAAATCCATCCACAAAAAGAGAAAAAGAAAAAAAAAGAAAAAAAAGGAAAAAAGGAATAAAAAAACACCTAAGTATATTTTCTCATCAAAATAAAGTCCTGTAAATTCCAATAGAAAGAGAAGAGGAGAGAAAAAGAGTCTTTAATTCATTCAAAGCCTCAGCCGCGGCAAGCGAGCTACAATGCACATCATAATCCACAGACTCAAATCACTTTTGTTTCCTTGAAACAGATCTCGCCATCTTGCCGCCCGTTCGTAAAGCCAGTTTGGTAAGAAAAAATACCCCAAAAAGTCACGTAGAGGGAAATTAAAGCTATGTGGAGTGAATACTTGCTGTTATTGGTTCTCCTGTCCAGTCTGCCTATCTCTTCTTATAAATTTTCAATCATATAATGACAGGGATGATCCGCGGTTTCTGAGTCTGCAAGGCAGACACGCTCCTTCCTTCGGAGACTGTCATGTCTGGGGAACCCTCAAATTTCGACCCCTAGAAAAAGAAAACCCAGGGGTCCCAGAGAGTTCTACCTACAACATGACGCTCTGCCAGGCTTCTTTGCCCGAAGCCTGGAAACTCAACACCAAAAACAGCTGATTTACGCTGTTTTTTTAGCGGTTTACAAAGGAATGGTGCGGAAGCTTCACAGGAAGCTTCGTCGAAGCCGACGGTGGTCAACGGAAGCCCTGACCCAACCAATATATCTATTGCTGAAAATTGGAGAAGTTTGGTTGGAAGATAGATTGAAAAACCAAACTCCTGGCAAGTAAAATCTTACTTGTGCGTATGGCTTTAATTGGAATGACTATTTTTTCCTAAGTGGCTGGTGGTCAGGTGTGTTTTCAGGTACTCTGGCTTTACAAGATCTCATTTTGATTTAGCAGTCTTTGACTGAATTATTTTTTTAAAAGAAGGAAGTGCTCTTTTACTGTATTTGATGAATGTCCTACCGGTATTATTGCATCCTAAAAATGTTTCAGGATTATATTTTTGCTGCCTTATGTGCTGCTTGTCATGTCTGCACTTTTGCCTGGTCCTGAATTTTTTGTGAGTTACATATTACTAACTTGGCTTTCCCCCAGTGAGTTATTCAGTGACCTAGCTCATCCAACAATCTTAGTAGCTGCAAAATTGATTGTGTGTCTTTGTTCATTGCAGTGTGAGGCGATCAATGAATTTGGGTCTCGTCTGACTGCTTAATTGTGTTCTATGTAGTCCATCCTACATAGTCACAAGGGTAATCCATGCAGGGGCTTCAATAGATTATATATATAGTATCTGCAATCTTTCTGATTGGCGGAATGTTCTTATCATCCCTATTATCTTTTGAGGGCAAATGGAAGAGCTATTCAGAGGCTCCTTCTGTATGTACATTACCCATAAAAGTCTATGGATAAAACTTCCTTGCATCACCATCCAAGAAACAGTAAATTCCTGTTGTGTGATATTACTTATTTTCAAACGGGCGGCTAAACGCCCAGATACAGGCAGCAATGTAGACGATCCTACACAAAAGGTGCCAGGTTTTGACCTTCCTTGCCAGCGTTGGTCAACTCTGATGTCCGTACCCAACATGGCGTCTGCCAGGACTCCTTGTTTAAGTGGGGTCTTGTCTCTTACCCCTCAGTGTGACTGTGGTGCTCCTTGACAAAATATCCATCACGTCGCATCCGAATGTTCATCAAGAGCTTACACCGGCCCAATGTCTGATTTTTTCCAACATAGACCACCCTGTCCTTGAATGGACACTAACATTTGAACTACTATAAGCCCATGTATTTGCCATACGCTAAATAAATAAAATTTGTTTTCACATCTCTGCGAAGTGCTCAAATTTAAGAAGCCTTCTGCAGTGATCAAGACTACTTATGCTTAGAGAGACACTGCAATGGCTTGTGGCAAAAGAGCTAGAATGGTAAGATCAGCTGAACACAGAGGATTTTTGTTACATTGTACTTTTTATTAATTTATTTGATTCTTTTGGTTAGTTTAAATTGTTTTAAATGGTTTTAAAAGTTTTTTTATTCTGTAAGCTGCCTCGAGTCGCCTTGGGCGAATAGGCGGCAATATAAATTCAATAAATAAATAAACACCAAACCAGTTAGGTTCAAGTGCGTTTAATCTTCAGTAGCAGTAGAAAATCTTTTGAAAAGGAGATTTTGGCCCCAGCACACGAGCTACTCCATGGTTTCTTAACCTTAGCAACATTAAGATGTGTGGACATGCTGGCTAAGGAATTCTGGGAATCGAAGTCCGCACGCCTTAAAGTTGCTAAAAGTTGAGAAACCCTGATCTACCCAAATAATAGTATCATTAGCCCAGAAGAAAACCTTAAGATCTGTGAGAAGCAGCTCTTTAAGACACCGAGTAACTTTATAGGAAGTTGCTGAAGAGAGAGCTTTGCTTACAGAATTACAGATGGTCCTTGACTTACAACCATTCGTTTAGCAACTGTTCAAATATACAATGGCAATCAAAAAGGTGACTTGCCACTGGTCTTCACCCTTAGGACAGCAGCAGCATCCCCCAAGTCACATGATCAAAATTCAGGAGACTGGCACCCAGCACGTTTTTGCAATGGCTGCGGTGGGTCACCTGATGGCCACTTGCAACTTTCCTAGCCAGCTTTCCACAAGCAAAGTCAATTCGCTTAACAACTGTGCGACTCAATGACCACGATGATTTGCTTAACAATGAAGAAGTTTCATAAAATTTGGCATAAGTCACATCACAGCTGCCTTGCTTAGGGATGGAAATGAACCTCAGTGGCAC
This sequence comes from Psammodynastes pulverulentus, assembly GCA_025802295.1. Classification (NCBI taxonomy): domain Eukaryota; kingdom Metazoa; phylum Chordata; class Lepidosauria; order Squamata; family Psammodynastidae; genus Psammodynastes; species Psammodynastes pulverulentus. The sequence goes on from JAOYMU010000028.1 coordinate 19,051,056, forward strand.
AGAGGATAGAGTGCAGTAATTGCAGGCTACTTCTGCTTACAGCCAGCTGCCTGCAATTAGGCAGATCGAATCTCCCCAGGCTCAAGGTTGACTCAGCCTTCCGTCCTTCCGAGGTGGGTCAAATGAGGACCCAGATTGTGGGGGGCAATTATGCTGATCCTGTAAACCGCTTAGAGAGGGCTGTAAAAAGCACTATAAAGCGGTATATAAGTCTAAGTGCTAAGTGCTATTAGTCTGTGGGTGAGTTCAGTTTGTTCTGTATCCCTACAGCGTTAGACATTTTCCCCTCTTGCTGTCAGCCTTGGAAATATGTGGGCTGGTAATCGATGGTGCCATAAGTGTGGGTGGAAATACAATTACAGCATATACCGTATGTGGCTTACAGCTAAGTGGTTTTTGCTTTTTCCAACAGCCAATGGGTTAGATTTATTGCATCTGTTCTAGCTATCTGCTTATGTACATTTCCCCTGGAAAAGAAAGTCAACTAGAAAAAAATAATAGCCTTGATTCCTTAAGACTGCTTTGGATTTAAATTGGTTTGCAGAGCCCCACTCAGGTCTACGAAAGATGTCTGTCTTCCTTCCCAACTGGAAATTTCATTAGCATACACCCACCAATGTATCCTAATCTGGTTCATCCAACCTGGATTACAGTTCCTATCATGCCCTGCCAGATGGGTTGGCTTGAGTGAAGGCCACTAAGTTACTTGTTTGCTCAAAACTCTTCCTAACTTTATTTTTCTTTGCTAAGCTTCAAAGTTTGCAATCCTCAACTTGTTTACTGTTTAGTTATAAAATTTCTTAATTTTGGATGCAACATTGGTTTCCATGCAGACATATCTGGTTGGAGATGACAGAAGCAGCTTCTAGCACAGGTTGAGAGGTCAAGTGGGATGCTGGGGAAGGGAGGCCTAGGGAAGGAGCATTTATTCCAAGGGAGCCAGCATTAGACGAACTGGACTGTGGTGACTCTGAATATAAGGAAATCCATGCAATATGCCCTTTGAAGATCTGTATCAATGGTTTGCTTAAAAAGGCAGGGATATGCTTCATCTCAAATAACGATTTGCATGGACTGAGTATAACTGTTAGGGAGAAGTCACAGAACATGGAAGAAGCTGTGGCTGGCTGGCCAACATCCTGAACAGGAATCTTCTACCTTGCATCCATCAGAGGCATCACAGTGTCTCATTTTGAAAAGAGTAAGCCAGCCCTTCATCTTTTTAAGCATAGTCATCTCCACCATGCTGCACAGTCATGGAACTCGGCTGCAAATCCTGTAAGTAAGGGTGGGAAGTTGTCCATCTGAACATGTTGGTGCACCATGTTATCTTGGATCTTTGGCCCATGTTGGCTGGGGATGATGGTAGCTGGGGTCCAGCAACATAAGGAGGAGCCCATTTTCCTCCACCTCAAAAAGGAATCCTGGGAAAAGTCACATTAAGTTCCCAAGCAACATTTGAGTGCAATTTTTTCTTATAATATGGAATTGCCACATAGGGCCAAGCTTTATTGTGGTCGTCTTGCATGGAAACGATGATGCTTATGGGTAAACTCAACCAGTATGGTTTGGGAACAGTATTTAATGGCTTTGCATAATTCCTGTACCTGGTCAACTGGGATTCATTAAAAAAAGAAAAACAATCAAACCCTGATTTAACAGATTGGCCAGAATTCATCCAGGTGCATTAGGCCTATGGGCTGAAAGGAAGTAAGCAAGGAGTCCCTGCAGATTTTATTCCACTAGCTGTTGCTGACTCTAGGGGGCGCTGCTCATCTCCATTCCAAGACAATTGAGACAGCGCTATCCGAAGGCATTTCTGCAATCATGTGGCCAGCATGATGTCACAGAGCACTGTTACCTTCCCACCCAAGTGGTACCTATTTATCTACTCACATTTGCATGCTTTTGAACTGCTAGGTTGGTAGGAGCTGGGGCAAAGAACGGGAGCTCATCCCGTCACTTTGGTGATGCTTTCCAGCAGTTGCCTAGCCCATGTCTTAACTGCTGTAAGGAAATACAGCAGGGAAAATTTTTTCCAAGTCTTTCTTGTTCCTGATTCACGGACACTAAGTTGGTTGTCTCTCCCTGCTCCTGTCCTTTTTTTTTTTTGTCAAGCAATCTGTTGGTGTAGAAAGAACTTCCAGGGTCTCTCTATGCCTATTGCACTGAAGGTGAAGGGAATTGCCTCTTCTGTTTCAGGGGTTTTGCTCAGAGATCAAACCCTGCCCCCCCTTGTCTGATTTCCACCCGACCTATGCAAGTCAGTGCTGTAGTCCAGACATTGCACCAAATGATGTCAGCCTTCCTTCCTTTTTATGTTCTGCCTCCCCCCCCATCCCTGCCCATGACTCAGAGAGATCTGAATCGATGGCTCTAGAAATCAGGTGGGGAGACAGCAGGGGGATGGGGATGGGGAGGTGAGGCTTTTGTCTGAAGGGCAGGCGTTGTAGCTGCGGCTTTACCAGGGTGTGGCCAACCCAGGAATACTGCAGTCTGCTCTGCAGAGAGATTTTGCATCACCCGTTCAGCCCTTGCAGGATTTTTCTCTTGGGTTAACTCTCTGTGCACCAAGGAGGAAAGAAGGAGAAAAACTTTTATTCCCGGATCGAGTCACCGTTTGAAGGGCCGGAAATAGATCTGTGCGCCTGGGGACAAGGGAGGAGGGAAGAAGGAAGTTGCAGCAGCAATCAGAGACACTTACCTCAGAGATTTCCAGATATCCACCACCGTTATAGTGACATGTTTAGAACATCTCTGTGGGGTCAGTTTGCTAAGAGGTAGTTCATTTAGTGACCATTCAAAATTACAATGGCACTGAAAAAGTGACTTATGACCATTTTTCACACTTATGACTGTTGCAGCATCCCCATGGTCACATGATCAAAATTAGGATCCCCCTGGCAACTGACTCACATTTATGACAGTTTCGGTCAAAGAGGGTCATGTGATCCCCTCTTCCAACCTTCTGAGAAGCAAGAACACGTAACAAAGGTTTCACTCAGCAACATAAATTTTGGGCTCAATTGTCGTAACTCGAGGACTACCTGTAATTGCACGTTAACCGAGTGATAAAGCACATACTGCCAGATTGTGGCTTTTTTCCCCCTATTTTGCTTTGGCTCAGAAATTCCCATCCCTTTTGGAGATCAGTTAGTCCAGGATTTTGAGAACTGCATTCTAGGAAGAGGACCACGTTCAAAAAGTAGGTAGAATGAGCTTCACCAAAGGGTGTGTCCATTGGAGAGAGAAGGAAGGTCTTTAGGTTGGACTAGTGGACCTCCCAGGTATCTTCCAGCCCTATAATTCTATGAGTGTACTACTAAAATCCCCTTTAACGGATTCCTGTAGTAGGATTAATAACATAAAAACCAATACATTGAAATTATCTCTATTCCTACCCAAATGAGCCATGGTGGCACAGTGGTTAGAAGGCAGTACTGCAGGCTACTTCTGTTGCCTGTCGGCTGCCTGCAATTTGGCAGTTCGAATCTCTCCAGGCTCAAGGTTGACTCAGCCTTCCATCCTTCCGAGGTCAGTAAAATGAGGAGCCAGATTGTTGGGGGTGAGAGGCTGACTCTGTAAACCGCTTAGAGAGGGCTGTAAAAGCATTGTGAAGTAGTATATAAGTCTAAGTGCTATTGTTATAGTGCACTTATATTGATTGCCCCATTTTTCAGGGGTGAAGCTCTTTTTTAAAGATGAATAGAAAACACATTTTGTAGTGACCAGTCTGGTGTCTATGAATTGCTGGGATTCTTCTCAAGAATTAGATAGGCTTGTTTGGAGCAAATAATGCATTTTTTCTTCTGTTTGCATTCCACTTCAAATGAGGTTGGAGAAGAATGTAAACCACTCCATTTGGGGAATTATAGTAATAATTCCTTCTTACTTAGCTTCCCCAGCTACAGGGAAGCACAGTGTGTTCTTCTAGTAAGGTGTTTCTTGACCTTGGTCTATCTCAAAGGGTGGATGCATTCAAAAATGGGATTGAGGGATTGAGGGATATATGATGCAGTTGAAGATGGAGGTGTCATTTAAATTCTATAGCTCAGAGTGATTGGTGGTCTTGTACTTCAGTGGAAAACATAGCTTCTACGGGAGATAAAAGTCTATAGAGATTCTCAGTTGTCCAGGTCATAGTTGTTCCAAAGGTGCTTTTTCAGGAGGCAACTGGACTTTCTTGTTTTTCTTTTGAAGATGTTTCGCTTTTCATCCAAGAAGCTTCTTCAGCTCTGACAGGATGGTGGGGAATGGAAGGATGGGAGATGATCAGGCTGAGCTCAAAGGAGGAGTCAAACATGTCATCACTCTTGAGTCCCTGTGTGCCCACAAGAGAACCTATACCTACCTTGAATTCCTGTGACTCTTTTCTACCGCCAGTTTGCTTGGGCCATCAGTAGTTCAGATTCTTGCAGAGAGATTAAGCTTGCAATAAAACTTGATGCCCATTTGAACTTCCTGGATCTCCTGATTTCCTTGGTGCTTCACAACCTCCCTGCCAAGATCAAAGTAAGATTCGACCAGGGTCCAAATGCCTTTTCCATGAACAGTGAGGAAGACCCATTTCAGCTTTTCCTTCAAGCAACCCAAGGTCTCCAACCAGATTTAGTAGCATCGTCTTTCCTTTGTGGAGAACTATTTGTGAGCCCAAAGCATAAACATCCTTGTCTGGGAAGGTCTCAAATTGCAGAAGAAAGAGGCAGAAAATTGCTCTGCAGACCTAATGTGGTTTGATCAATAAGTCTAAAGTAAGCCTCTGAATTAGATTGCAGAACAAAGAAGCCGGGAGTTTTCCAAGGTTAGAGCAGCCGATGTGTGCCTTTGGGAGAAAACAGAGGAGGGTAAGGGTTGTCTGCATCTTTGGAAACCATTTTTCTTATAGAGTCCTTGGCGGACAGATGGGGTAGAGAATGCATTACACAAACCAAAGAATAATTTTGAAAGCATAGTTGGCAACAACGGCTTGTTCTCTGTTCTGACTGTACAAGTGGGCATTGCCACAAAATGCTGAAGGTCTAAAACACTGATGCTCAGAGTTTGAACATCTCCAGCTGGACCGCTGAAAGTAGGACAAACAAAAAATCAAAGTGAAATTTGAGGAGAGTCCATGGTTCTCCAGGCAATCCTGCAGTTCAACTCCCATCAGCCCCAGTGATTAGGAAAGTTGCAACTGTAGACTATCAGTATGGCCCACGTTTTACTAATACGAGTAATTTGAAGGCCTAGTTTTGCCAAATGATGTTGCAAGAGGTCCATGGTTGTTTTTCAAGCAACAGTTTCAAGAGTTTCTAGCTTTTTCTCCAACATTTCATTCTATGTGCTATAGAATGACTAAAATTCAGTCAAAAATACATTATGTCAAAAAGAAAATATGCTAACCTAGCAATTTTGCATATAATGGCAATCAAGTTCACTTACAACAGAATATATTTTGTATCTTCGGTTAGCTGTCTGGAAGCTGCCTTATGTGTCAAGTCAACTAACGGTCAATACTAAATTGGCACTAGATCAGAGTTAATGGAATTTAAGTGGGCTGGACATGGATCACTTGTGGCAGCGTAATGACTCCGAACTGATAACTCTTTTAACTCTGCACCCAGACACTGCCTCTTCTTCTCCTAAGAAACGCCTCCTTTGAAAATTTGTTTCAATCTTAATTTCCCACAACGCCCTCAGGATCACCTCAGTCCAAAGCCTTGGGGCAAATGTCAAGGCTTACATCTACTACTAAAGATGGCATTTAATTTCGTTGTACGAGGGGCAATGACAATTTTTAAAAAAGTAAACTAAACTAGATTCTTCTACCATTTCAATTGCCACCAAAGGAAATTCACCAATGTAATGCTTGGAGAGGGTCCACCAGAGGTCCTAAGCTGGACTACTCCAACCAAGAAGCGCTTTGAGGATGGATGGGTACCAAGAATGCCCACAAAGGAGGCGACAACCCCAGGAATGAAAAATCCAAATGGGAATAGTTCCCAACTCAAACACTTGAGTTCAATTTTTACAACAGCTACCCTATGTCCATGTTGCACTAAGTTGGATTGTTGCCTTTCAGCCTCTTTATAAGCAAAGATCAGTGGTGGGATTCAATTTTTTTTCACTACTGGCTCTATGGGCGTGGCTTGGTGGGCGTGGTGTGGCTTGGTGGGTGTGGCTTGGTGGGAGTGGCAGGGGAAGGATACTGCAAAATCTCCATTCCCTCCCTACTCCTGGGGGAAGGTTACCACGGGTTCTCCGAACTACTAAAAATTTCCACTACCGTTCTCCAGAACTGGTCAGAACCTGCTGAATGCCACCTCTGGCAAGGATCTATGGGTTTTGCAGGCTGGTCTGGTCTTTTGGGAGCCCCTTCGGAGCCCCTGCAAATTGTGCCATGTCAGTAACTTACCACTGAATGATGGCAGTGCAAATTCCCATTGCTTTCACAATCAGATAAATGCAGTCCTGTTACAACCATGACTTTGCTAGTGTGTATTTTACCTTTCAAAAAAAAAATGGGGGAAAATATCCACCCGAGCCCTCAAGTAATAGCCCTTCTATAGGACTGTTGATTTGTTGGCTTCTTTTTTTAAAAGAAAGAATACAGCCCCAAGTAGATAAAATTGCTGATCTCTGCTTTACAAGGCTATCCTGTCAAGTAAAGTGACTCTTTCATCATAGCGGATGGAATAAATCTCCAGCCTTTGCTGATTCATCTCTTCCACCCTTATTCACTGGTAGGAGTTTGACTGCCCTCAAGTGCCCAGCTGCAGGAAATACCCGAAAGCATTTCCGATGAGAGATTTAACCCAGGGCCCTGATGAGGAGTGAACCACAGAACCAGGTAACTGGATAAACAGCTGTTTGGTTTCTTTAACAGAAAAAGCAAAACACAGGGTTTCTTTTTAAATTTTGATTTTGAAAAGAATATTGCAGTCAACAATAGGTTAGCTACTCATAACCACGTCCAGGCTTTTACCAATAAGCATGAAAACTATTCGTTCTTCTTTTCTTTCTCTTCTTCTTCTTTCCTCCACTTGCTGGATTTCATTCAGCAAATACTACCCTCATTTTAATCATGCTGAAGTCTCCGTCTCTCCATCTCTCCCTCTTTTTCTCTCTCTCTCTCTCTTCTGTTGGTCTATGGTATCTATCTATCTATCTATCTATCTATCTATCTATCTATCTATCTATC
>JAOYMU010000028.1:19150660-19169294 GCA_025802295.1 Psammodynastes pulverulentus
GGCGCCGAAAGGTGCCGGAACGCGCCCCCCCCATCGCGCTAAAAAAAACCTGGAAGTGGTAGCGCGCGATTGGTGGGGACGGAGCACGTAATACGTGCTCCAAAAAGGTGCCGGAACGGCGTTCCGCTGAGCTCCGGCTCAAAAAAAGCCCTGGTTATAAATGTCCTATTCCAAACTTTATTTTGAAAGGTAATTCCCAAATCTAACTTGGCCTAAAGAAAAGCCATAACATTTAACTTAAAAGTCTTAGAATTTATATCTAAAGGAAATGGGTGATTAAAAAATATGAAATATAACTAACTAACTAACTAAATAAATAAATAAATAAATAAATAACTAAATAACTAAATAACTAAATAATAACTAAATAAGTAAATAAATATTCCTAAAGCAGCATCCATGTATTTCTCAAGCACCCAAATATGGGCACATCAGTAGTTGGTTAAAAATCCTCTTCACGTTTATCTGATTATAAATAAACTTGAACTTGATCCTCTTCAAGTACATTTGATTATCTTATTTATTATTCTAATTTTTATACAGCTATTCTGTCAACTGGACCTCAAGCAATCATAGTCAAATATAATTGATTGTACTTCATAAGACTTAAGAAGCAATTACAATAAGACTACGTTTTTGAAAAATATGAATGAGAATAAGATTCTTTTGAAAAAGATATTTATCTTTTCACATGTTCTCCCAGAGGTCATACACGCTCTTATGTATGATCTTGATTAGTTTTGGAAAAACTCAGGTGAAACTACCAAAACCTTGTGAGATTAACAATCATATAAATTTCCAGTGATGTTTTGTTACCATAAGTGTAAGATTTAGTGGATGAATTGTCTGACCTTATAAGGGCTCAGATGGGACATGAGGTTTTGGATTATTGGATGGGAGATTTCTGGTGTATCCCAGGTTTAGGGCAGATGGAAAGTTGGTAAAGTAATCCTGTGGGAGCCACTGGGAGGCCACTTCTGTATTAATTCCAAGAAAAGTAGATGAAATTGCTATGAAGTCACCAGGAACCAAGCTTCATTTAATTCTTAATCTTAATTATTGGGGATTTCAAAGTCTGCCTGGTATCTTACAGATAATAAACCTGTTCAGTCTTGGATGTGAAAATAACATTAATTTTCATTAAACCTTTCAAACCCTAATTAATTTGAAGGACCTTAGCATCAGTTGTAGCGATCTCTATCCATTGCTTCCACCTGGGTGTCCCATTACCACTACTAAGACCCACTGAGAATGCCCTCTTAATGACCAAAAAGGTGAGGTTCAAGTAGTAACTTTTAGGGATAGATAGAGTTGTAATATGGCTAAGTAATTTTCTTATCTTTAGCTTCTTCTAGCCCACTTCTTCATTAAAATGTAAGGTTTTTCTTTGAGACAGTATAATAATTCAAATTTTTCAGGTACCTTGAAGGCAAAGAGAAATTACTTCAGCATAGTTTTTAAAAAATAATATGTCCATGTTCATGAAGACACAGAATCAAAGTCAACTCTAAGTGTATTATTTCAGAAAGGAATGAGGAAGATACAGCATAATAAATATTATGTAATTTAAATCAATTTTGCCAATCATCATAGACAGCATCACCATCATGTTTTTACCATTCCCCCATAGGATGAGATAAATGGATGGCCTTAAACATCACATAATTCCACAAACAGTACACTATCAAAATACAATTCATATGCACATATCTTCTAGGACAACTTTGACAACTTTAAGACTTGTGGACTTCAACTCCCAAAGCTTTGCTGGCTAAGGAACTCTGGGAGTTGAAGTCCACAAATCTTAAAGTTGCCAAGGTTGGAGACTCCTGATCTAGGTCATGGTTGTCCCAAAGTTGCTTTTCCAAAAGACAACTGGACTTTCTCGATTTTTTTCCCCTTGAAAACATTTCGCTTCTTATTCAAGGAGCTTCTTTAATTCTGAGAACTGAAGAAGCTTCTTGGCTGAGAAGCAAAACCTTTTCAAGGGAGAAAAAAAGCAAGAAAGTCCAGTTGCCTTTTGGAAAAACACCTTTGGGACAAAGAAACTCTTTATTTAACAAAAGCAACCACCAACCTAATTTGACTCCCTTTATGTGTGCGCAACATTGTTAAATCCCGAGATAATGTCAGCACATCTTAAAAAAGCAAATTAAATCATGTTGTGTCTCAGTTTTGATTAAAAGAAGAAAATTACAATTTCCAAATATTTATGGTGTGCAATTGCATCTGGCTCTTCTCTTTGAAATCCCTCAAATCAGCTAAGAGCTCCAAAGATGCTCCCCCTATATTTATCAAGATTCTCTTTGAATAAGCAGACATGATACCTTACAGCATCAACCTTTCTAATTTAGACATTTAATTTGCAAACCCCTTTCCTTGGTGCAACCAAAAGAGTATTCTCCACTCGTGGGAGAAGCATTTAGAGGTTCACAAAAGTAAACATTACATCAGAAAAAGCAATAATCCAGTGAAATGAGGATGTCCACTAGCCAAAGTTGCCACACTGAACTCTTTCACAAAAGGAAAAATCTAAAATAAATAAATAAAAGGTAAAGGAATTCCTGCGGATTTTACTCCACTAGTCAGTGCTGACTTTAGATAGTGGTGCTCACCTCCACATCAAGACCATTGAGCCATCACTGTCCAAAGACATTTCCACAGTCAAATGTCCAGCATGACATCACAGAGCATTTTAACCTTCTCACCAAAGTGGTACCTCTTTATCTACTTGCATTTGCATGCTTTCGAACTGCCGGGTTGGCAGAGACAGAGACAGCTCACCCCGTCACATGGCACTCAAGTCTCAAACCTGGGCTCCCATCTTTCCAGCCGACAACCCAGCATCTTGATCACTGGGCCATAGCGCCACCCCTAAATTAAATAAATACAGATCCATAAATGTTTACAATGATTTTTGCAAAGGGACAGTGCAAAAGATTTTAGAAATTACCTATACAGAAGCAGACCACAATACAATTTTGTAGCTTCATGTAGATGACGATATAATCCTTACCGCTGCCCTAATGCCTTTTGTACAGGAGAAAATATCTGCCATAAAATTGCTGGGTGCATCATGCGGTGGAAAAAAAAAACCCACTAGCGGGAGATTTCTACTGATGTTTGTTTCTCTGCAGCAAGAGATAAATCCGAGCGGGCTTTTGGGATGGCCTTTCTGAAGCTGATGAATGTAGATGGCACCACTCTGCAGGATGGCAGGCATAATTTAGTAGTCTACAAGGTATGGTTCTATTTATTTAGTTATTTATTTACTTGCTTACTTGTTTTAGAATATCTTGATTCTTTAATCCATTCAAATCTCTTTGTGAGAGACAGGCTGCCTACAAAATAGCCAATACCTAGACTGTTGTGTCCTGTCCATTTAAGACCTCTTCTCAGCTAGCCCAACAATGTAGGGCTATAAAAATTGAGCAGAGAGGCAGCTGAGGGTGACAGTGTTGGAGTGATGGTGTGTTAGTGTTTGGGAGAATGGGAAGAGTAAAATTGTCTGAAGCAGCCTAAAAGCAGATAGAAAGAGATTTTGTTCTCCAGCAGTAGGACTCATAAGAAGTAGAAGCTGGAGGAGCTGGAGGTGGTGATGGAGTAGGACTGGGAAAAAATGGATAGGGAGCAGTGTGTACTAGCCTTAAATGCTTGTGTGTCTGTTGCATAAGGACCTGTATGGCTGTATGGTTGTGTTGCTTCCCTTGAGTTTCAGAGTCCACTGACTTGGGTATGTGTAAAAGAAACCATGACACTCTTACACTCTTCTTTCTTAGAAAAATAGCAATAGCAATAACACTTAGATTTATATATCGCTTCATAGTTCTTTACAGCCATTTCTGAGCAGTTTATAGAGTCAGCCTATTCTTCTTCTTGTGCCATATCCGTCATCAATTTTTATCAACAGCCACACGAAAAAGTGCTGCTGAGTTTTGTCCAAACCAGTCCCTTAAGATTTTGAAGCCATGATTGTCTTCTTCTGCCTGGACCTCATTTGCCTTCAATCTTTTCATACAGGATTAAGTGAAGTATGCAGTATTTTTCTGGGTGTCACATCACATGTCCAAAATATTCTTTCACTTTTTAAGGGCTTTGATGATTTCCCTTGGCTTTCCCAGGCGACTTATCACCTCCTCATTTCTGATTTTGTCAACCCAGCTTATAAATCTGGGTCCTCAGTTTACCCACCTCAGAAGGATGGAAATCTGAGTCAACCTTGAGCTGGTTAGGGTCGAATTCCTGAAAGTGAGAAGTGAGTTAGCCTGCAATACTGCATTCTAACCGCTGCGCCACCACGACACATGCAGTTCATGCTGGACTATTAATGGTTAATACTCAATATTGTTAATAGTTAATGCTGTTTTTGGTGTCCCTTGTTTCCTGTTGTCAGGGTGAGAACAAAAAAATGGAAGATGCTAAGTTTTACTTGACGCTTCCCAGCACCAAAATGGAGGTAGAAGACAGAGATGGAGTTGCATCCAAGCAACACACGGCCAATTTTACTCTGAATAAAGATAGCACCAAGGACAGTTTTCAGATTGCAACGCTCATCTGCTCAACAAAACTGACACAGAATGGTAGGTTCAGCTGTGGGCAAATTGGAAAAATGGTAGGCAAGTTGTGATTGGACATCTTGAACTATCCCATGAAACCACTATAACAAAATTGAGCGTAGCCATTGGTCTCTGTATTTTCTGTAATTCTGGCCATACGTCTTTCAAAGCGGTGACCACCGCTACACCTTATAGCATCTAATTTTATTTTTAGTGTTGTGCTGTGCAAAGATCTACTTTTTGTTATATCTTCTTCTTTTAATGACCCCATAATCCCTTGCGGGGTGGAGTCTGGTCAACTGAATGGAGCCAAGTGTTTACTGGCCGGATGCTCTTCCTGTCACCAATGTGGAGTTATATTCAGCAGATATATTTTCATCGTGCCCAGAGAGAGAAATATCTGCCTCTCCCTAGGATCGAACTCACAGCCCCTTGATTGTGAGGTGAGAGCTTCACCTCTAGTCCACTGCACCACTAGTCTGGAATATTATATCTTTAAGGATTATTGAATAATCCCTGTTTAAATTATGGACACAGAAAGGAAAAGTTTCATCCCAATTTTTTTGCAGAAATTGTATGTATCACCATCAATCTATATGCAATAAAAATCTTGGACAGGTTTCCCAAATTTTGATTTTACATCATTTTATAAAGTAAAGGATGTTCCAAGGAGACTCACTCCTTGGGCACTTTTTAGTTCTTTCTGAAATCAAATATAGCATACCTGTTTTGATGGGTTAAATCATTTATGAATGCCATATTTCTTATTCAGAGAGAAGAAGAAATTCTATGCAGTTTGCAGGATATTCAGCCATGTCTATCCTTCTGAGTTCTTATAGAAGGTGTGTGTCACCCTTTGTCTTCTAAGACTTGACTTAATCTTCCTCATGCCAGTTTTCTCAATGCTTGTTCTAAAACAATGCAAAGTGGTGTCCCAAAGGTGCTTTTTCAAGAGGCAACTGGACTTTCTGTTTTTTCTTTGAAGATGTTTCGCTTCTCATCCAAGTAGCTTCTTTAACTCTGAGCTTTAGAGCTGAAGAAGCTTCTTGGATGAGAAGTGAAACATCTTCAAAGAAAAACCAGAAAGTCCAATTGCCTCTTAAAAAGGTACCTTTGGGGCAACCATGGCCTGGATGACAGAGAATCTCCATAGACATTTAGCAATCCAAAGTGGTGATTTTCAGAAAAATGAATTCTGGTTTCCAGAAATAAACTGCATATCTCTTTTCCAAAAATACTGTTCAATGCCAGAAAACAAGTCTCTTCTGGGTACTTCTTATTAAATTAGACCATTGCCGCTCAGATATCTGTTCCTCAGATACCTGTGGACTGACTTTTGCTATTTTGCCTTTGCCAGTTGACTTGCTAGGATTGTTGAATTGGCGTTCAAACTCTCAGAATATAGGACACAACCTGAAGAAACTGATGGACGTGGAAGGAGGAGAAATTGTTAAGGTACAAAGGGGCCACATGGGAGCAAACCTTTGGGATGAGTAAGTCTTTAAGGACCAGGGCTATATTTAACACATTTTGTGAGAACAACTTGAAACAAAGTAAGTACTCTCTTGGTTTGGAGCAGAAATATAGTATTTTTTCTTGGCCAAGCCTATTTTCATCCCACAAATTTATCTATGTTACTCATATCAAAACACCACTTTTTTTTAGTATTGATGTGGTATTTCTCTAGTATCAATCATGACTGGAAAAAAAGCCAAGAAACAATACTCCTTGAGCTCAAATTAATAAAATTGATTAGGAAAAAAATTAAAGAGATAAGGCAAAAATTCCAGCAGGTAATCTTTTCTTTATCTTCAACCCTCTTCTTATTCCTTTTTCTAGTTTCTACAAGATACACTTGATGCACTTTTCAGTATAATGATGGAGATGTCTGACAATGAATCCTATGATTTTCTTGTATTTGATGCATTGGTAAGTTTTCTGTCTATCTGGACGCCCTTCATCATGTCTTTATTAACCAGTAGTAGCATAGTGTTGATTCAGACATTTGGCCTAATCACTTTTCCTATCATCCTCTATTAAGTGTTTGCTTTAACAAGTGCTCTATTGATGTCTTTCCATCAGGTCTTTCCCAAATTTTAGGCGGTTAAAACAAACAATCTGAGATTGAATTGATAGGAAGAGTGATTAGGCCAAAATTGCTCAGTGAGAATCAATGGGACTTGAATCTAGAGTTCATTTGTTCACATCCAATGTCTCAGCCACTTCCGTTCACTGCCCATCTCTATTTCTTATTCTCAACAACTTGAAGATGTGTGGACTTCAACTCCCAGAATTTCTTAGCTACCAGATGGTTAGTTAGTTCACTTTATTGTCATTGTACCTCATACAACGAAATTAAATACCTTCTTCAGTTAACATGAATATAAAATAAAATACAAACACAAACACACATACTTCACATTCTATACATTGAATTGAAACGCCCTGATATTGCATTAATATTGCACTACCACGGTTGAAGTTGAGAAAGATCTATTTATTTGATCCAAACTCCAAATGTTTCTGCATCTTCAGATGAACAATTAAGAGACTTTAATATTATGGATATTTGAATCATCTATCAGTAATTTGAGGATCATTAACATAATAGGGGACTCAGTGGCTAAGATGCTGAGCTTGTTGATCAAAAGGTCGGCAGTTCAGCAGTTCGAATCCCTAGGGCCGCATAATGGGGTGAGCTCCCATTACTTGTCCCAGCTTCTGCCAATCTAACAGTTTGAAAGCATTCTACTTTGGTGGAAAGGGAAGAGCATTCTGAGAGCCTTTGGCATTTAGTCCTGCCGGCCACATGACCATGGAGACATTTTCAGACAGCGCTGGCTCTTCAGCTTTGAAACAGAGATGAGTACCGCCCCCTAGAGTCTGGAACGACTAACACATATGTGCAACGGGAACCTTTACCTTCACTTTTTTAACATATTAGGAACTTATACTTTCTTGAGCTGCAATGTAGGGCCAATCAGTTCCATTCTCATCTGTGAAAACAAACTGGTAATTTTGATTCAATAGGACATGTTCTCTCTTTCAGTCCAACCCAACTCATAGGTCTGTAAGAGTAAAATCATTGAAATTCCCATATAAGCTGCCTTGAGTCCCTGGAGAAAAGGTGGAATATAAAATCTAGATGATGATGATGATGATGATGATGATGATGATGATGATGATGAAGAACAATCATGAAAGTATATTTAAAAAGTGGATAGATTAAGCTCTCAAAGAGTATTATTGGGAAAGGGGGAATGTTCACCACTTCTACAATACTCACACTTGGTATTGTGCAACCACACAAACCTTTATTCCCCAAACATTTAGTAGTAAAATTCTTTATTGGTCAAGTGTGACTGGACACACAAGGAATTTGTCTTTGGTGCATATGCTCTCAGTGTACATAAAGAAAAAATAAAATACATTCATCAGGCATGAGAACTATTCCTCAAGATACATATTGCAACAAGTTAAGGCAGCTTTCTCTTTGCACACTGGATTTTTGAATGTTACTATTGCTCAGGGCACCAATACAGAATTACTGGAACCCCTAGATAGAATCCTGCTGCTTCAAGACGTTCAGGAAGGATAATGTCCTTTGTTCTTGGCACTGAGAGAAATGAAACCAAAATCAAATATAACATACCTGTTTTGCTGGGTTAAATCATTTATGAATTCTATTTTTTTTCTTTTTGTAATTAGGTATTTATTATTTCCCTGATTGGAGATATCAAGTTTCAGCATTTTAATCCTGTACTGGAAACCTACATTTATAAACACTTCAGCGCTACCTTGGCCTATGTGTAAGTATAGAGTTTCACGAATGGCTATATTTTGTACCCCAACAAGAGTCATTTAGTGCTTGCCATTCTTCCAGGCTCTTGATAAATAAGTTATAATGTTCTTACATGCGAAGGTTCTTTTACAAATGCATTCACACTGAATGCAAAGTAATTGTCAAATTGTCTGTCGGAACCCAGACAGTAATCTTACGTACTTATGGTGAGCAAACAATATTTATTCCAATTTATTCCTCTGATCCTTGTATCCCCCGCTTTGAATGCCCTTTGGGATGGAAAGGTAAGAGGATAAACCCCAAAAGTAAAGAGGTAGCATAAATGCAAGGATTGCTTTGCAACACCCTTCCTTCTCGCCTTTTTGAAGACTTGCACCCAGTGAATGATTTCTAAGGCACTCCCAATAAAGCTTGACTCTCCCTCTGCCAAATAAATATTTGTTGGTGTTCTAGTTTGAGTTCCACATGGTGACTTGCCTGCCCAATGAGAAGGTTGCTATTATTCACCTGTAATCTATCTAGCCTTGTAGGTAATATGGATCCAGGGTTAGTACAGGAGATGAGGAAAAGTTCCTATACTGAATTTATCATTTCTCTTCGTCTTTCTCTCTTTCTCATTAGAAAACTCACCAAGGTTCTGAATTTCTATGTTGGAAATGCAGATGATTCTACTAAGACTGATTTGCTTTTTGCTGCTCTGAAAGCTTTGAAGTACCTCTTCAGGTTCATCGTACAATCGAGAGTTCTTTATTTAGGGTAAGTGAGGAAACAACCAGAACCCAACAGATTCCATTCAAATGTTTCCTTTCAGCTATGAGGCAACCATTATTAATTTAGATAAAAAGGTAAAAAAAGATAAAGGTTTCCCCTGTCCAGTCATGTCTGACTCTAGGGCAGGGGTGTTAAATTCAAGGCCTGTGGGCCGGATCTGGCCTGCGGGGTTCTTAAAACTGGCCTGTGGGGCCAGCCTGGAAATTGCAAGAACCGGCGTATCCATGGGGCTTCTGGCAGACAAAACAGGACATGGGGGCCATGTGCAGCCCCCTCACACTCCGTTTTTGGCCTCCTGTAGCACTGCCAGCCAAAACAGGGTGCGAGGGGGCCACATGAGCTCCCCTGCTCTATTTTGGTCAGCAAAGTGCCACAGGAGGCCATCCAAGCCAAAAATGGGGCACAGGCCGTCCTGCATGTGGCCCGCCGCACCCTGTTTTGGCCGACAGTGTCCATTCCATCTCCCACCCCCATCCCCGGCCCGTGGAGGAGATCTACAATGCTGATCCAGCCCTCAAAGAAATCCAGTTTGACAACCCTGCTCTAGAGGATGGTGCTCATCTCCGTTTCCTAGCCAAGGGAGTCAGCTTTGTCCAAAGATGCTTCCATGGTCATTTGGTCAGTATGACTATATGCCATGGCACACAGAATGCTGTTACCTTCTCACCAAAATGCTGCCTATTTATCTACTCACATTTGCATGCTTTCAAACTGCTAGATGGGCAAAGCTAGGGCAAGAATGGGAGCTCACCCTGTCACAGGGTGCTTGGATCTCGAACGGACAACCTTCTGGTCAACAAGCCCAGAGTTTTAATTGCTAGGCCATTGTGACACCCCCTCCCCATTAATTTGGATGCTCTGACTATATTATTCAAATGGAGAAATACATGCTGAATTTGTGAAGGATGAGAATTTTATGCCAAATTTGATTTTACCACTCAATTTAACAACTTTTATTATTACTGTTATTGCTTTGGGGTCTAAAAGTAGGCTTAACAATGCATGATCACAGTCAACAATTGGGAGATATAAAAAACATGGAATGGTTCAGCATGAATTGAGATAATGTGAGGGCCAGTCCTATCATTAGTTTGGATGACAAATGGCTGCTTGAGCCAAGTGACATTGGCCATCGTTGAAAGGGAAAGGATATTATTTAATATATAGTCATTGAATCACTACAGCTGCAAAGACTGAAGAGGTACGTTAAGTATTATTTTCATGCCTTCAAATTCCCATCGTTTTCAGCCTCAAGACTCTGGCAGCTAAAATAAATGAGCAGTGCAGGAAATAAATAGCTGTGACCTGGAAGTAAATATTCTTATTCTTTAAATGTGCCAACCTAGGAGTTGGCACATTTATAAATTATATAAAAGGGTTTGATACACAGTCTTTGTATCAGCATAATTTCCCAAACCACGATTGGAATAGCTTCAAATCAGGTATGGAGAGAAGCCAGGAAAAGAAGAATCAAGATCAAAATTAGACCAGATTAACCTGAAATCTACAAAAGAGGGGGACACCCATTCATGCACCCCCAATTCCCTTAGAGCATTCCTATGGAGAAGGCAATTGAACTGCAGTTAGGATGTTAGTAACAGCCCTATTCTAAATTTCATTCCTTTGTGTGACCCAGACTTCAGCTTATGCAGCCTGCCCTACTCTTCCAGTGTCACTTACGCTGAGAAATGTGCTCTGCATACTTTTATTTTTTTGCAGATTTTATGGCAAAAGTGAAGATGGGGATGAGTTTAACAATGCCATTCGCAAGCTATTCCTCTCCTTTAATGTCCTCATGGATAGACCACTTGAAGAAGCCGTCAAAATCAAGGTGGGTTCAAACCACTTGTCTGAATTTATGGTGGCAGGGGCAGCTCTGCTCTTGGGGGGAAGGAAAAGGGGAGTTGCTTCAGGCAGCAGATTAGGGTGCATGGGAAAAGAGAGCCCAAGTCTCCCTGTATTGTTTTGCTTGGATCTACTCGGAACAGCTATTCCACTGCAATTAAGACACATAGAGGTCTCCATAGCCTCTCACCAACATAGTCAGTTGTTCAAGATGGGACACTCTGAAAGGATCTTCAGAGGAACACTAATGGAGCATGGGTATAGAACTTATTTTCAGAAGCAGACCCAAAGTCTACAAGACGAGTAGCCCGAGTTCCTACCCTTGATCTAATTCCTTCTTAGAGCCTTCTCCACCCACGAACTTCTCCACCAGGTTGGTCTTACAAGTCTCCGAATTCTCAGTTGGTAGGACCATCCTGTTGGAAGTTCTGAGGGTTGAGGTTCTCAAGTATTTCAGGGCACTGGCGGCAGAAAGCCAGGTCCAGAGTTTTACAACATAGGAGCCTTTTGAGTTCATAGAATTCTCATCAGGATCTACGTGGCAGAAAAGATCACACGTCTAAAGAATCCTTTATTTGAAAATGATTAAGCTTTTGTAGAATGAAGATCTCAATCTTAATATGCCTTTTTTTTTGCCTGTTCCAGGGTGCTGCCTTGAAGTATTTGCCGAGCATTATTAATGATGTCAAACTAGTCTTTGATCCAGTGGAACTCAGGTACCCGATTTCCCACCCTTTATCGATGACAAGTAAATATCAAATTAAATGAGTTGTTGCAAAAAGCTCACAATAACAGTGAGCTTATGTCACGCTGCATTTTTCTTTTCTTATTGGAGGGGAATGGCACAAAGTTTTGGAAATGGGAAGGTAAAATTGAGTCAGGATGTTTGGTTAAGGAATCCCTATGAACAAGGACATCCATGGGGAGAGGGGACAAAGAGAAACGAATGACAAGTGCACCATGGCATCCTGGTGCAAAGGATGACAACTTATATACTTTGGTCACCAAATGAGAAGAGAGGACTCATTGGAAAAGACCCTGATGTTGGGAAAGGTTGAAGGCAAAAGGAAAAGGGGACGGCAGAGGATGAGATGGTTAGATAGCGTCATCAACCCAATGAACGTGAATTTGGACAAACTCTGGGAGACTGTGGAGGGTGGAGGTCTGGCATGCTATGGTTCAAGGGGTCGCCAAGAGTCAGGCTTGACTTAGCGACTGAACAACAACAACATATTTACATCAGATATCACAACATCATAACTCCACCATTTGTGTGACAATACCACGATGCACATGTTATTACATTACATTACCCTGGAAAGTTATTTTACAGGCGTGTCAGGTTGCTGCCTTCTATAACTGTTAACTAAACCAGTGTCCAGAATATTAATGGAATAAAACATTCTTTCTACTCCCATTCCCTGAACCTCTTTCAGTGTCCTTTTTAGCAAATTTATTCAAAGCATCCCTGATAATCAGCTTGTCCGTCAGAAGCTCAATTGCATGACCAAGATTGTGGACAGTGACCTCTTTCGTCAGTCTGGTGAGTTAGGTCTTGTTCTCTTTTTCTTTTTCTCTACCTTTCTCATTTTCAGTGTTCCAATGATGTACTGAACTCTCAAAATGCCAATTGCTTTACAACAGGGGTGTCAAACTCGATTTCATTGAGGGCTGCATCAGGATTGTATTTAACCTCGGGGGCTGCATGGGTGCGGCCAGCTCGACATCACTCATGTTGGGGACATCCCTCCCAGGCTCCGTTTTCAGCTGCGAGGGCTGCATGTGGTCCTCCCGAGCTCTGTTTTCACTGGCAGAGTGCTGCAGAAGGCCGTTGCAGCCAAAAACGGAGCCTGGGAGGGCCACACAGAGCTCAGGAGGGCCACATATGGCCCTCCCGAGCTCCATTTTCTCTGGTAGAGGCACCATGGGCTGGTTCTTCACAGTTTCTAGGGAGGCCCTGCGGCCAGATCTAAGTATCCTATGGGCCGGATCTGGTCTTGAGTTTGACATCTCTGGTCTACAAACTCAGTGGGGCATAATGGCATCTTCTACCATGGGTCACAGATAAGCCAGTACAGGCAGCTGGAGTCTGTGGAGCTGTGGATTGACAGTTGAAGGATTACACTATTTCTTTTGTCTGCTTACCCTGCCTTCTAAGTGGTGTAAGTGAAGAAGTAAATACAGCTTTCCATATCGTAAGGATGTTCAAAATTACAACTCAGTACCTTTGGGAGATCTACGTTTTTCTTCTGTTCCTGAATTATGGGCAAAATGTTGATTCTGATTTTGGAGTTGTTGTTTTTTATAAAAATGGAAATCAATACCTGAGTCATTTCAAGCACTTGTCAGCCCTGTCGACTTGTTCCCATATTTCTTCTTCTTTCTGTATCCCAGAATGCCGTGACATTCTTCTCCCCCTGCTGGTAGACCAGCTCAGTGGACAACTAGATGATAATTCTCACAAACCTGACCATGAAGCCTGTTCACAGCTGCTTAGCAATATTCTTGAGGTACTTGATCGGAAAGAGGTGGTAAGTACCTGTTGTTTCCTTCCTTCCTTCCTTCCTCGAGAGTAACATTGTCTATAACTTAGAGCAGCTGTTTTGGAAATGGAAATGAACTGTTGCAGGATGGATGGATGAATGGATAAATGGATGGATGGGATGGATGGATGAATGGATGGGATGGAGAGAGGGATGGATGGATGGGTGGATGGGTGGATGGATGGGCTGGATGGATGGCTCTTGACTTTTGGTGACTTATATGAATTTGTTTACTATATGTGGTTTAATTTTAATACAATTGAACTGGTTTGTGCTTCTCCAGGATGTATTGCTGATTTCTAGTTTGCAGCCCTAGTCTTTTCAAATGTGTATTTTTCACATCAAAATATATATAATGTTGACAAATTACTTCCCAAGCAAAAGTTAGCATTATGACATGAAGGGTATTTGTTAGTTTTATATTTTAAGTCTGCAGTTTTAACAGTAAGTTTTTATCATAAGAATAGCACAGACATAAATGATTTTTAAAAACAGTCTCCGCCAATCTACAATTTTGCCTGACATTTTTTTCTTTTTTAAATTTTAGCACCTAAAAATAAACCAATTCAAAAAGCATAAAGCTTTCCCATGTAACAGATAGTTTGGATGTGATGTTTTGAGGCAGGTTTTGAACTCTGAAAATTATACGGAACTGAAAATTGCAGGAGGGCTCTGTTAAAAAACTTAACAGCAAGGGAAATGTTAGACAAGATGGCAAACAGCTGGAATATGTTTACATATAACCATAGAATTACCTATCTTCTCTCACTGTGTAGCTCCCTACTCAATGTCGGAAAAAACTCTATAGAATACTCAAAAAAGACAAAAATAACCAAAATTAAGCATAGAGTAATTTGGTTTCAATGTCACCACAAGAGATTTATAGGCTATCTATCCTGGGAAAACTTTTGTTCTGAAAGGGTTTCATCATGGAATAGGGAAGGATCTGTTTAGCAAGTGGGGAATGGCAAAAAAAGAGACATTCAGAGAAAGCAACTTTTCCCTTCCCTTTTCAGTCTAATTGCATAATATTGGGGGTTATCTTGCACCCCAAGAACTTCACCAGAACCTCTTGTGACAATCCCTGTGATAAGAGCCCATCCAACTTACTTTCCATTTCTTTGGTTCCTTCAGGGCCCAACCGCAGATCACATCCAGTTGATAATGGAGCGGCTACTGAGGAGGATAAACCGGACCGTGATTGGAATGGGAAGACAGGCTACTCACATTGTGAGAGCAATTTCCTTGATTCTTGTGTGCTTCATTTATTGGCCCATGAGTTTGGGGGTACATGTCCCTTGCTTGGAGACTTCTGGTAGGAGTCCAGCCATAGATTCTTCAGATGAGCTGGCACATTGCAGAGTGGTCTTTCTCCCACCTCTTGACACTTGAGGGACAATGTATGAAATGGCACAGAGGCATTTGCCTTTGCCCCAGACCTAAACAGGGGGATTTTTTTTTTACATGGTCAAGAGATGGAAGATCTTCTTTATCTCAACTTCTTCCTTCGGTCCCTGGAGGCAACAAAAGTGAGGATAGACACTGTCATCACATTTCTGGATGGGGGCAGGAGAAAAATCCTGCTTTCTCCCCCTTTTGTTGGAAAAACAAAAGTTAGAAAATTGTTGTAACTTTTAAAATAAGAATATATTGATATATAAGAGCAGCTACTAGACAGTTGAATATTTTATAGTTGAATATTTTGTCGCCCACCCAAGCGTATCTTCCTGTGGGCTTTGAACTCTAACCTTTCAAGACTGATCATCTTATAAATGACTAAAGAACTCTGGTGGTCCACCTTGTCCATATCCTAAATTTCACAAGGGCCAACCAGTTGCTTTTTAAAAAACCCACAAGGACCATCTTCACATATACATCTTCTCAAAGGCTCATGAATTTATTTATTTAGCATATGGCATAACATGCATGGACTTACAATGTATGTATGTATGTATGTATGTATGTATGTATGTATGTATGTATGTATGTATAAGGCTCATGAAAAGTACAATTGACAAAAGTTGTTTTTCCTCCATCTTGTTTTTAGGGTAGTTTTGTATCCTGCATGACGGCCATCTTAAGACAGATGGACGATTCCCATTATAATTACTACATCAGCACTTTCAAAACCAGACAGGATCTTATCGTAAGTCTGATTGAAATGTTTATTATTAGGGTTAGTCGCGCAATCAGCCAGATGTTCAAACTGGATTTGCCATTTTTATCCACCTATTGAGTCCTTCCCAAGGTCTAGGGATAGACAGATGTTGTTTGACAGTGTTAAAGTAATGTCAGAGAATGAAAGCTGTTCCAAGTGAAGCTGTCTTTTGCTGTTGAGTGATGGTGATTTTGTCAATGTTGATGGCATTTAAGTGGTGCTCCAGATGTTTTGGAGTGAACTCAAGGTGCCTATTATTATTGTTGCTTTCTTTATTATGATTATTCACATGTGTTTAGTTTTTGGTCGTATAGACAGTAGACAGGTATGTTTATGACATGACTCTCAAAGAGCAGAAAAACTCTTGAATGCATCTTCTTAAGAAGTTCAGATTCAGTTGCAAAACAAAGACTTATCTGGTTGCTTGCATTGTTTGAAATGAAATGAGCAATTCTTAATTCCATCTCAGAATCCAAAAAGGGTAGCTAGAAGGTGGGTCTTTCTACTTCATTGACTTGAACTGCTCTCTGCCACTCTTGAAGTTGGCAGAAACTGTACTGGCATGAAATCTGTTCTCTGCATTTCTGATCCTTTATCTGCTTCTGTTCTCTGACACCTCCCTAATTTATTTCCAAGGTGATCAGGAGGAAAGCCTAACAGATTTTGAGATATCTTGAGGTCTGCCGTTGGATGATTAAACCAGAATAGCTAAGGACACTTTAGGATGGTCTTGCGTATACGTTGGGGTTGAAATGAAGGCAACACTAGAGAAGCATAGGAGAAAATTATTAGACCCATGACTGAATGGAGGTGGTGCAAGCCCAGGGCATGTATTAACCTTGATTAGGTGCAAATCTTGTAGAGGAGCCCTGATGGCACAGTATTAGAATGCAGTATTGCAGGCTAACTCTGCCCACAGTCTGGAGTTCGATCCTGATGGGCTCAGGGTTGACTCAGCCTTCCATCCATCCATGGTCAATAAAATGAGGACCCAGATTGTTTGGGACAATATACAGAGAGCAGGTAAAGCACTATGGGGTAGTATATAAATTTAAGTTCTATTACTGTTGCTAAAAGATTATTCCTTAATAGTTATGAACATGGTTTGCAAAGGCCTTGGACTGACTCATAGCATTTAAGTTTGGTAGCTTTCATTGCCTTCTGCCTGAAGCTCTGTTGAGTAAATCAAAAATGACAATATTGGAATAGATTTACGAATCTGATGTAATCCAGATTTCCTTCGTTACTTCAGGGGAGATACTTGGTGGCCTATTGGCAGAACACCAACTTTACATGCAGGTTCAATTCCTGGTTGAAAGTAATGAGATAGATTTCTTCCCTCAGTCTATTCCTATTTTATTCAGAGCTTTAAGCGCTGGGTGTGCTCAGTTGGGAGTTCTTCCTTCCTTCTTACTCTCCTCCTTGGGGATACCATGAATCTGCATGAATTTGGCCTGACTTAAGGCGTGAGTAATGAAGGCCAACTTTGTGACATGGAAGAATCTGTAAGGGTTGCCCAGCACAGCAGTTTGTGGAGCCTGGCATTTGTCTAACTTGCTCTTACAGAAAAGAAGTAGGATCGTGATGTTCTTTGCTATGGATTTCTGCCAAGACGTTTTGAAGCCTCTGCATGGCATATTGGGAAGCTGGCAATGGTGAACTATTGGGATGGGCTTCCAGAAATGCCTATTTTGTACGGGTGCACATACTGTATGTGTTTAAGTAAAACTATTTGCAACCTAATCCTCAGGCCCCTCAGATTGTATAAAATGTGTCTTTGGGGGTTTTCATTCCGAAGTTTCCATACCCTGGGATCGAGTTACTTAAAAGCCTCTTTGGTGTGAATGCTCTTACTCAAGAGTGGGACCAGTTAGCTTTAGAAGAGTTGCCAGGAATTGGGTTTATGCAGTCATTTTGAAAGATGCCAATGATCTTGACCCTACCCCTTGCTGTTCATGTGGGCTCAGATGCCAGTTCCAACCTCACACATAGAGTTCTCTTTCAAGCAGCCTCTCCTAACTTCACTAGCTACTCATACCACTCTCGGACTGGTAGTCCCAAGGGTGCTTTTTCAAGAGGCAACTGGACTTTATTTGTTTTGAAGATGTTTCACTCCTCATCCAAAAAGCTTTTTTAGTTCTAACTGAACAGTGCAGAATGGAAGGATTTGCAGTCATCTGGTCATTAGTACTTTTTCTGAGAGTCATTGAGTCCACTTGGAGATTTATCTGGGCCCTCTGGTTCACCTGAATAGTGCAAATGGGTGTGGAACCTTCTTGGAACTGTTGAAGGGACTGTGTTGTAAACAGGAATATAAAGGAATATAAATCCTTCCATTCTTTCACAATCCTTGACTGTGAAAAGCTTGACATACCCATACATGAGGATAATTCTTCCATTCCGTCTTACCTTTTTTCTTCAAAAAAAAAAAAAAAAGAAACCCTGCATGCAAAACACTTACCTTTGAGCATCATGTTGATTTCCAAGTATCCAAATAAGTATTTATTAGGAATTAGCAAGCGGATTAAGTTGGTGTGAATCCCATCACAGTTATTTTTTAAATGCCCCCACCGTATGTTCTGAAAGATTTGAATAATAACATCTGAAGAATAGAGACACGCTTTGCTTTCTTCCCAAAGACACAATCTAGTAGTTGTGTGAATTGATGCAGATCCTTCTTTGAATTCTCTCGGGAAAACATTATGAAATATTAATCTTAATAATCAATACATTATGGCTATATATAAACTAGCAGGGTACCTGTGCTTTGCTACGAAGCTATATGATGGGGCAAGTTTTGGGGGAGGGATTCATCTGGCTAGCGTCCTGTCAGTGTGTGACAGAGTTGAGGGCTGTTTGGGAAGTGAAACAGTATTTGTTGTGTAAGCAAGAAGGAGAGAGCCAGGAGCCTGGGCGTGGCTTTGGAACAGATTTATTTTTACGTGGGAAGGGGGAGTAT
>JAOYMU010000028.1:19329260-19340564 GCA_025802295.1 Psammodynastes pulverulentus
TCCTATTCCTATTCCTATTCCTATTCCTATTCCTATTCCTATTCCTATTCCTATTCCTATTCCTATTCCTATTCCTACTCTACTCTACTCTACTCTACTCTACTCTACTCTACTCTATTCTACGCTATTCTATTCTATTCTACTTTACACTACTCCACTCTACTTACTTTACTCTACTCTACTTTACTCTATAGAAAAATTAAGTTTTGACTTGGGGAATTTAAGAATTAGATCTGATTTGACTAGATAAATATTGTGCTTTTAAAAAAATATATGGTTATTTATATTTGTCCATTTATTATGTGTTAGGTTAAAATTAAGAGAAGAACATAATATGAATATCAATTTGTAAGAATGTGTTATTATTTTAAGATAGTTGAAATACTTAGTATTCATGTAAATTTGAGAGAGTTTGATGCATTGTATTACAATCTCTGTATTGAAATAAGTTGGAGTCACTTTTGTTGTATATTTGATGATTCTATTCTATTCTATTCCATTCCATTCCATTCCATTCCATTCCATTCCATTCTATTCTATTCTATTCTATTCTTAGAATTAATAAGTAGGAGGGTACACCAAACCCACTTCCCTCCTCCTTTTTTTAAAAAAAGTGGTAAATTAATTTTAAAAATATGTTCTGAAGTTAAAGGAACAAACTGTCATTTTGGACAGGTGGTTCTCATAAAGAGGCCATCCTTTACAGTGGAGTCTCAAAATGTCAAAAACTGCATGTCTCAGTGGAGAGAAAGCTATAATGCAGGTCCATTGCACCATTTCTCCTGTTCTTTTTCAGAGACTTTCAAAACTCTCCAATCCCAGAGAAGGATTTAGAAGGACCAAAAGATTAAGGGGTCCAGCCCCTCCTTACGTATTATTTTACAGAGCTAGAATGCCTGTGCAAACTCAGTTTTACAAAGGTCCTTTTTCCCATGAAAAGATCATGTAGAATTCGGCATAAAGGTTGTGCATCACACCTATCCAAGATTCCATCTTGCCGTCCAAAAACAAGACTCCTGAACATTGTTATTTTAAATTTTACACAAATTCCAAAGCTTTAATTTTGCTCTCTGAGATCAGTTTTTCATGGTCAAAGTTAAGGTATTTAACTTTCCATTTAAAAGAGAAAAAAATATATGCAATTAATGACATATTTTGCTTAAGAAACTAATTTTTCTATTGTGTAGTAGGACCTTAATGGATCTAAGTAAGACTATATATGACTAGTGTATGTACAAGTAAAAAATGGATTAGGAATGTAACTGTAGGAGATGAACAGACTGAGCTCGAAGGAGGGGATCAAACATGTCATCAGTCATAAGTCCCTTTGTGCCCACAAGAGATCTAAGTCCAGCCCACCTTGAATTCTTTTCACTCTTATCTACCACCAATTTCCCTTGACTGTTAGTAGTTCAGATTCTTGTAGGGAGTTTAAGCTTGCTATAAATCATTATACTCATTTGAACTACCTGGATTTCCTGATTTTCTTGAACACGTGAAACTGCCTTCTCCAATGTTTGGTTGGAGTCCCGGACTGTCCATTTTGATAACCAACATCTTTTCCAAAATTTTCCAAACTTGCTGTCTGTTTAACTCAAAGAACAATGATCTTTGGGGGGCTAATGAATTTTTAGAATTCTGGAAATTTGTCATGGTTGCTCTCACATCCATGAATTATAATAGCTTATAATAGCTACTATAAGTCTAGCCACTTACAGAAGATGTACTTACTAGAAGTCAAACTGAGGACTTCATTCTTCCCTCTCTTTAGCCCAGATTCTGCTCTTGCTTCTATCCAAGTGTCTTTTCTCCTTTTGAAGAAATGTTTCATTATGCCTATTTTTTTAAAAAAGTGTACCTCATTAACTCTTTCCAATTAACTAGTTGTTTCACTTGGGACATTCCTCAACCATGTTGGTGATCGGGATGAGAACTGAAGATCAATGGGTGAAGAGAGAGGCAACAGTGAGTGTCATTAACTTTAGCAATCGATTTTTGTTTCACCACACTGTCTGAGACTGTGACACCTTAAACACAACTGGCAGCCAACCCAAGGCTGAAAGAATGCAGAAACTCCAAGATGTTGTAAGTAGGTAAGTACCCAATTTATCCGCACTTGTTTTTCTGGCCTCATTTAAACCTATCAGTCCTTATCCCTCCATGTAAGATGCTGTAACTGAACCTGAGAAGTTCTCTGGTTGAATCCCCCAACATGAGAACAGGACAGAGGTAAAAACTCCTTCAAGTCAAGCTTGATTCCTGGTAACTACACATCCATGCAATCCACCCATCTTGGCAACAATACACTTTCTTCTGGGAAGGCTTTCCAATTTCCCAATCTAGTTTATAATCCAAGATTTC
The DNA here is from genome assembly GCA_025802295.1 of Psammodynastes pulverulentus. Taxonomy (NCBI): domain Eukaryota; kingdom Metazoa; phylum Chordata; class Lepidosauria; order Squamata; family Psammodynastidae; genus Psammodynastes; species Psammodynastes pulverulentus. The sequence continues at coordinate 19,331,622 of JAOYMU010000028.1, forward strand.
TTGGCAGTCTCCCATTCATGTGCTAATCTTAACCTCATTAAAAAAAATAGTTTGTCACAATGTCACATGCTACCATCTGCTGTGATCTTATAAATAAAGATGATGCTAACAGCAAACCAGTTTCCTCTATATACATTATACGTTACAGTCAGGCACAGCAATAGCCAGGCAAATGGTAACAAAGATATTCCTAGGTACTCTGGCTGCCTATCTATTTCTAATTGGAAATATCTAGATCTAATCCAAAATCTATCACTGTACAGATATAGATGTGTGCCAGGACTTAATTTCAGGGGTGCTATTTAAAAAAAAAAGGAACTTGGCAGATGATTTTAATTTTTGGTTAAAAGGCCTTGAAACGATGACTTTTCCTTTGTTTTTGTTCTAGTTCTTTGCAGTTTAAATTATTTTCTCAGCATAGACTTTGAGCTGGAATCATACAGGCAGCAGTTACGTGTATGGTTACCTTGATTTTCAGGTGGATGTTGCAAAGGACAATGCCTGGATAACCATTGCCAGTTCTTCTGTTCCTTGGAGTTCTGTGGTTGATCAGAAAATCCCGTGAAAACATTTGGTGTGAATTAGCCCCAACCTGCTATTGATTTATGTCAGGTCTTGTCTTACAATTTGCCTTGGGAAGGTGATGCTGAGCTCCACCTACCGAGACCCTCTTGGATTATTACTATTGTTGATGCCTTTCCAAATAGAGATCGCTGACAAATGAGCCAACCAACTTACAGCCTCTTCTGGTTACAAATTACATTTTCTCCAAATGTATACTTGAAGCCAACCTCTCAGTTCAAGTAGTTTTAATCAATTAGCCCATCCTAATCAATTAATTGCAAGAGGTTTTCTTAAATCTGCATACACTGGCGATGAGTGAAACACCAGTTCTAATCAGTTGTTTTTTAAAAGGTTTGCAATCAGTTTGCATTTTTGCCCCCAGTTTCCAGAAAAATCTTGATTAATTTTTCACACAGGCATTCTCATGAGATATTCTTTGTGTGCAATGCTCTGTACGTATTTTCCCACATTTTCTCCTAATACATACATTTTTGCATATATTTGTAATAGGTACTCTACTGTGCAAAATTCAGAAAAATATGGATTTCATCATACAATTGTATTTCAATTCAGCTCTAGGGTTTTGGAAGTGACAACAGTTGCAATACCATGGTAATGTAACCAGGAACTGGCAATATATTGACTCAGTAAATTGCTTAGAGTGGGTTGTAAAATACTGTGAAGCAGTATATAAGTCTAAGTACTATTGCTATGTTGGTTATTGTATTGATGTATTTATTCTTCTTGTGATCCTTTGTCATTGTTTATTTTAGTGTTTTATTATTTTATTTCTGTTCTGTTTATACGCCTTTCATTTTTCTTTTTATTATTTTAAAATGCCTAGAGTAATCCAATGGCGAGATAGGCAGCAAATAAATTTAACAAATAAATAGATGATAGATAGTTAGATGATAGATAGATAGATAGATAGATAGATAGATAGATAGATAGACAGACAGACAGACAGACAGAAAATAAATAAGAGTAAGACAGTTATCATTATTACCTTGTTAAATCCCCATAACAAACACCCCTCTCTCTCTCCCTCTCTCTCTCCCCCTTCTTCTCTCTCTTTCTCTCTCTCTCATTCCTCCCCTCTTTTTCCATCTGTCTCTCTTTCTCTCTCTCCCACTCCCCCTTCTTTTTCTCACTCTATCTCTCCCTCTTCTTCCCTGTTTCTAAATTTAGAAAACTTCTAAAAACAGAAGGTGGGACTTGAAAGGCATAGTAACAGAAGAAGGGAAGCAGGTGACCTAATTTCATTGACTCTTGTTTTTGGCTCACCCACCATCAGTTCCAATGTCTCACTCTACCAAAATGAAGTTCCTAGAACATTATCCATTGATTGATTTATCCAGTCCATTTCTAATTAGTTGGGGTTTTACAGGGACTGACTTATCTCTGAGGGTTTAATTGGGCAAAGTTCTGGAACCATCCAGATATTTTTCTTGACATATTTGCCTTTCTTGGGATGTCAAAATTTGGTTTTTCATGTAAAATATAATATTTACAAGCCTCCATATTGGTTGCATGTGTGATAAACTATGCCACTGAGAACTTGAGGGTGATGCTTATGATAAATGAAGCTTGAATTTCAGAAGTGCCATCCCTGACATGCCTTGCAAATAGATAAACTGCTGCATAAGAGAGAATTTGTGAAGGTGGAGGTTGATTCTTGATTTCATTGTAAATGTACTTGGTTTTCCAAAGTTATTTAAATTCTTGATCTGCATTAACCTGACACTGCAAGTTGTAACAATGATACAAATCAGATTGGAGATATAGTAATATGCACAGCCTTACTACAAAATATATCTTCATTTTGTGTTTCAAATAGGTATGTCCTTAGATAAACTATTAACTCCCCCATTCCAACCCCATTGGCAATGTGCAAATCGTCCACAGTTACAGACTATGAGAAATCATTGTTTGGGTATACAGTATTTGTCAATTACAAAATGAAATCAATAACTGATGGAAATTTTTTACTCCAGACGCTTGAAACACCTAACAAGATTCCTTGTAGTTTGTGAGATTTGAATGAACACCGACCACCAGATCCTCCAATACATTTATGAGGGATAGAAACTTTAGAACAAGAAATTCTTGTTTTGCTTGGGAATATAAGAGCTCCCGGCCCACGAGGCCTACCACACAAAGGATTGTTTGTGTTTTCTCTAAGCACATACCCACCTCTTCCAAAATATACAGAATTCTTAAATACAGCTTCGTCTTTCTCTCTTGTTTCTCCATTGATGTACATACGGGCTTGGGGAGAAAAGAAAGGAAGAATTCCAGCTTTACCGAACGCTGCCTATATAATCTACATTATTAACAGGGTCTCACAAGACAATTATTTTTGGCGCAGCCTCTGCGGAGGCAACCTCTTCGAATCAAGCTCATTTATTCTGTGTTTCACTGTCCTGACATTTCCTGCAGGGAGACAGGAAAAGTGAAACCACATGTTTGGAGGAGCAATATAGGAAATCCCACTGAAGACAAACGGCTGCTCCTTTCCCCTGGCAATTAGTCAAACCTGGGCTGTATGCCAGCCCAGGTGTTTCTGGCCGCGTATAAATTTGCCCAGAAACAATGAAAATAGCAGTTGATTGTACCGACAGACTCTTGGACTAATTTCCGGGTGTTTGGCATTGTTTGGTGACTTCCTCACAAATAGCCATTCCGGACCCACTCCGAGACCTTGAAACCAATCTGCTTGACCTGGAAGTCAAGGCACTGTGTGTACGAGCCAGTGTGTGGGTGTGCATTTAAATGTGCATGTGTCTCTCCTGTCCACTTCTGCTACGTGCTTCCATCCCCAAAGCCCAGAATCCCAGATGTTCAAACTGCAAAATTCATATTTTAATGAGCCAGAATTGGAAAACTATTTGCACCTGCATCGTCTAAAGTTTCTTGGCAATGCATGGAACAAGATTATTATTGTTGTTTGCCAGAATGCACGCTCATACATACTTGGTCTGCAAATCCTGGAACTTGGAGACTTTTCCTCACATATCTTCCCTTGTCTTTGGAATTGAATCTGGCCAACTGGCTGCTTGTAGAGAGCATCTGGAGTCTCTCTCTCTCTCTCTCTCTCTCTCTCTCCCTCTCTCTCTCTCTCTTTTCCCCTTTTCTTTTTCTCCTGTGCTTCCAAACCCATCCCTCTGTAAAATGTCAGATGGGCTACAAAACTCCAAATGCTTATAAGTACAGGACACAAAAGAAATAGGTTCAATGTTCATTTTAATGCAAATGTACAACATTTCATATCACATTTGTAGCAGTGCGCAAACAGCTGCTTTTAAAATGTAGACCTTTCCAAATATTTTGAAGGATGTTTGAGGCCAAATGCACCTACATAAATGTAACAATGGGGGCGCGGAACATGGATGGATGAACGAAGTATAAACAAATTCTATGGAGATTCTCAGTCATCCAGGAGGTCATGGATGTTCCAAAGGTGCTTTTTTCTCAAGAGGCAACTGGACTTTCTGGTTTTTCTCTGAAGATGTTTTGCTTCTTATCCAAGAAGCGTCTTCAAAGAAAAGCCAGAAAAGCCAGTTGCCTCTTGAAAAAAGCACCTTTGGTACACAAACAAATTCCGAACAGAAATGCAGTTCCCCAATGCAAACAGGTTAATAAAATCAATTAAAGTGCATATAAGCTTAACGGGTAATATAGAAAGTCAACTGGGCAAACAACTGCAGTTTTAATGGGTGGTTGATAAAGCCAGAGAGGAATTATCTAAGGGTAAGCATTAAAAATTTGCATAATCCTAGAAAATAATCTACAAATTTGTGAGAGAATGGAAAGAATATGCTAAAAAAAGTGATGTACTGTATATTATGAACCGAGTAGACATGTGCATCAATGTTCTTGCAAACTGTAAAAGAAATATTCTCTGATGGGGCGGGGGGAGGAGAGGAAGCAAATTTTAAAAATCTTGGGGGGGGAAGAGAAATTTGATACTGAGCAATTCATCTTTCAGTGCTGGCAAACTCTTACTTTCACTTGGCAAACATACAGCAAACTCAGGTTTTCTCAAATGTTTTCTGATTTATTCTTTTAAATTCCTAACAGTCAATAAGGAGATTTGAAGCAGATTTTCCCTTGCTGACTTCTAATCTGTTGGTTGTTGATTTCTCTTCATTTTGATAGCATAATACCTCCTTCCTCACAAATAACTTTCAAATTCAGTTAACCCTAAAAAACAGAAAAATGCTTGCTATCTATTTAACATGCAACTTGACCTGTCCTTTGACCCTCAATATAGTATATATTAATTGGCTGGGATCTTCTTACATTAAAACATAGCCATTATAGATGTCCATAACAGAGCAGTCCACGACCGGTGTGTTACTATGTCAAGCACTAGGGAAATCATAAGATCCAGGCAGTGCAGATGGGTATAAAGATTTATTGCGAGTTTAAGTTCTCTACAAGATTCTGAACTATTAATGGTCCAACCAAATTAGCTGTAGGAAAGAGTCAAAGGAGTTCAAGGTGTGCTGAACTTAGATCTCTTGTGGACATGAAGAGACTCATGACTTATGACATGTTTGACTCTTCCCTCAGGCTCAGCCTGGTCATCTCCTGCATGCCATGAAAATAATGAGACTCATATAGTTACATCAGACATCATGGCATAATTACATTTGCACAATGACATCAGGATGTATATGTTGCTTTTCATGTGACATTGTGGCTTATTATGGACTGCTATGGCCATCAATTGGACTGCCATGCCCCCGTCGGAGTCTCAATCTGCAGGAGAAGATAAGCTGGAACAAGAGCCGACAGAGATCGAGAGGGTGGCTCTGTTGGCCTTGGAGGAAACTGGGGAAGGGCAGAGTCAGTCCAGGCAAGGCTTTTCTGAACTAGTAAGGCCTGCAAACAGAGAGAGCTCAGGAGAAAAGCAAGGACTATACCCTCCTGATCTGAGATCAAGGAGGGAAGAGAGACGGCGAGATCAACACAGACTGAGCCTGCTATGAGGCTCACCTGGGGACTGAGATGTAAGGAGGTGCCAGGGGGAGGGGCATTTGTTGGGAACAAGCATTGAATCTGTGGAGCCTTGTGTGCACTTGCCAACACCTGGAGATTGCTGTGCTCTGTCTTGTGGGGCTTGCCAGTTTGCCTGCTTCGCTGAATTTCTTGCTCTGGTTGGTGTGTGGCTAACCTGGCTTACTGGACTACTCGCAGCCTGAGGCTTCTGAAGGTGCATGTGAGAGCTTTGCTCCAGGACTTGTAGTGAATGTGGGAATGTTTGGGGGGACACAGTTGGAGCTATAAAGGGGAGTTAGACCTGTTCTCTGGTTGTGTTGCTTTTGTGCCATGCCCTGGGTCATCACTTGGACACTTTAAGAAAGTCATTTCCAAGTCACAAAGACAAAAACACCTTCAAGTGAAACTTGATTCCTGATGATTACATTCATCTTCCAGCCCTGGAATTTCCATCTGAATACTAGTTGGGCCTGATGTAAGACTTGCCATGGTTAGATAGATGTACCCACCTGCTGAATAGTCTTCCCATTGCTTCTCAGAAACTGACAGTCCAATCCTCACATGTCTGAGACAGATTGTTCTACCTTTTTCCTTATCATTGCTTTTCTGTGTTACCTTTTTGGGGGACTTATTTTCTTCCTACCTTTCATTTTCACACCTCCTGATTATCATGGCAACATCTGGTAATGTGATTTGCATGCAGGGTTTTTTATAGCTAAACACCCCCCCCCCCCCGAGTTGCATTCAGTTTCTGAGAAACTTAATATCTCTATTTTGTTTCTTTAAGAAAAGAAAGAAAAAGGGCAAAACTTTTTAGCTTGCCTTCATTTGATAACTTTAGTGCATCACTGTTATAGCTCCTAAAATCTTTGGAGGCTATTAAGAAAACAGCTTCCCCTGAAAATTGCTGCCAATTCCTGATTTATTATCCCCTTTTTCTTTAAGGGTATTTGTAGTGGCACACTTGGTTCCTCCCATTGTGCTGTGCAAACCAGCAAATGGTTCAAAATTAGTTAAAGTGTGTGGTGAGTCAATTTGTGGCAATGAATTATTGTAATCAATTGTGCATTATCTGAATAAAACCTTCCTTCCTTCCTTCCTTCCATCCATTCATCCATCCATCCATCCATCCATCCATCTCTTGGCATTTGCAATAAAAACAAAACATGAATTAAAACCAAATATTTTTTTAAACAATTAAACTGGGAACAATTGCAAGTTTTCTTTACCGGATGTGTTATAAAGACCCTACTTAAAAATTGATCTAAATGTTAATCTCCTCAACTCAGCAAGAAATTTATTCCATACTGGCTTCCAACTGTCCGACAATCAGTTCCACCGAGTGAACTGGGAACCCAGGAGAAACAAACATACTGTCAGACTATCTTCCTTGCCATTTAGATCAGAAAGAGTTAAACCAAGCAATAAGGTTTCTGATTACTTGTATTTATTAGTAAGAAGGTTAAGGTTGCAATGCAAGAATTCCAGCAAGTGCCCTACCTTCAAATGAGACACGTTTATATAAGCAATTTATGGAGGCAAAACTCTTGTCTGTTTCCTCCCACGTTTTCTATGAAGAGGGCTGGGAACTTGTCTCTACTGTAAAGGAGGGCAGTCTACATCAGTTCACTGTTTTGATAACTGTTATTTCAATCAACGTGAACGGTAACTCTCCCACCAACATTTTCAATTTACTTTCTCCAGAGAATGCATAATTTCATAAACTTCTGTCTGTGGTAGACAGCTCTTGCTTCCTGGAGGTCTTCAAACTGAGGTTGGCTGGGCAGTGATTAGGTCTACTCCAATTCTGGGTTTTCTGAATCAAGAAGGAGATTGATTAAATAGCTTTTCAGGATCCTTTCACTTCTGGAATTCTATTGTCAAAATATCATGAAGGCAAGGCAGAACCCAAGCTGAATAGGTAAAAAGGTAAAAAGCAAATTGTAGGATCCAATCTGAGTCAGTCAACAGGACCAGAGGTTTACTCTTCTAAGCTTCTGGGCTCGGACTGGAGCCCATCCTCAGGGAAATTCTCTCTCATAAAGATGCCATTTTTTGTTTTATATCCAATTATGATTTGTAAAAACTTTTTGAAAAATAGTTATGGGCCAGTTTTCCACTCTTCTCTGAATCAACACCCTATTTACAGGTACAAGGCAGAGGGAAAAGATGGCCAGAACTAAAATGAAGGCACTTGTCCTGCAATTATACATCGATAAATATGGCAACTGTTCATTTAGAAAAAAAATGAACAGATTTTTCTCTGAAATGTGTGTTCTTGCAAGCAATTTTCCCCCCTTGCCTTCTGTAACTTGAAGCAGATGTGTGTAGGAGGCATTCTACTAAAAACGTTCATGCATTTTTCTGTCCTTTCTCCTCTTGGAGGTAGGCGAGAAACAAAGAAGTCCATGGGCCAATGATCAAAATCTCAGGTGGGTCAACCCAATATTATGGATTTTTAGAAAATTTAAGAGATTATTCATGGATCATCAAGAACCTGAGACCACTTTCTGTGATTTAAACAGCTCAAGATGCTATTACTGCAGCACAAAGCAATAGTAACAGAGTTTTGTATGTGCTGCTTTGAAAGAGAATCCAACCAATTGATTAAACTTCCAATAAAAGCTTGGGAACAGCCCTTGTTAATTGAAAAGTTGGCATTAATCTGGGACATAATACCTAATTAGAGTGGTGAGAAATCAGTTCCCCTGATTTTTTTAATTGGCAACTGGATGAATCAAACTCTGTATGAAAAACAAGAAAAAGAACACGTTAGTAAAAATTACAGTGAAAAATTCAGAAGCAAGGGAGTTGTGCTACTTCAACAAAGAACTTCGGAAGTATATTCAATTCTAACCTTTGTTAGAGCAGACCATCTCCTTGAAAGTTTCCACAGGCTTAGTGAAAACCTAGCGATTGATTGCATAGCAGATTTTGCAACACATTAAAGATAAAGATTTCCTTGTCAGTCATGTTCCACTCTAGGGCATGGTATTCATTTCCGTTTCTTGTCCAAGGAAGTGAGCATTGTCTAAAGACATGGTCATGTGGCCAGCATAACTATAAGGCGAGGCACATGGAATGCTGTTACCTTTCCACCGAAATGGCACCTATTTATCTACTCGCATTTGCATACTTTCAAACTGCTAGATGGGTAGAAGCAGGGACAAGTAATGGGAGCTCACTCCATTGTGTGGAGCTCAGGTCTCAAACTCCAGATGACAAGCTCAGCATCTTTAACCGTCATTCCCCATAACTTGATATCTTGATCTCAACACATTACTGGCTGATAAAAAGCCATTCTTTTTTTTTTTTAATAGAAAAGTTTTATTGGTTACAAATATAGAAATATATCGCTTACAATATGTTGAATTT
>JAOYMU010000028.1:19377252-19389547 GCA_025802295.1 Psammodynastes pulverulentus
AAGGAAGGAAGGAAGGAAGGAAGGAAAAATAACAGATCAGCTCGCACTCCATTTAGTTGTGGGTCCCAGATACCAACTCCAATGCTCTCTAGCCTCTTTATGCAGCTCAGTTAATGTTGTCCCCGAGGGAATGTAGCTCTCAGCCAGGAAGATTTTCTGCCCCATGTCTCAGAGATGAGCATTCCTTCAAAAAAAAAAAAAAGTTTGGTGTATAAAGCACAAAAATGTTCACATCACGTTTCACCAGGCAAGACGCTCCACTCGACATTGATTTGATTTCCATTCTCTCATGAATAAAATGGGAGAGATCTGTTAACCCTGACCTGCCTCTTATGGAACTCATATTTTAAGGGGTTGAATAATACCCTGAAGCAAAGTATTTATAGGAAGAACATGGATGGTAGCTCCTGTATAACTTCTCAGGCTATGAAATATGCCAGCCTTCTTATCCGAGGCGGCCCATTCCTCCGTCTCTCCCAATTAATGGGCTGCATTTATTTTTTTTGCTCCCTACCCTTTTTTGCTAAGTTGTGAAGGATGGAGAGAGAAATGAAAAAGAATAAAATAAATGGGGAGGTCGAATAGCTTATTCCCAAATCTGCACTGGGGGAATAGGAAGAATGAGGCTTTCCTTACTAAACATGCAAAGGTTGGTGGGTTATCTATAGGTTTCTCTTGTATATGAAAATTGCCCCGTGCAAACTTACAGGCTTGTGCAGCTCTTTCTGACAATACGTTCGAAGCCCACAGCATTTTTACACATCTTGCAATGTTGTGTGGTCCAAACCAAGAGCTGTTCCATCGCGTTCCGCAGGGAAAGTATTTTGTGTGTGAAGATCTGGTTTTCTGAGGGACTTCTCGCCTGCGAGATCAGTCAAAGAAGGCTCTGCATTCCCCTGTGATTTATTTAAAATCTTCTCCGAGGAAGATGTTAAAAAAAATGCCTCTTTTGCAAAGGCCCAAAGACTGGCTTTAAAGTAGGAGGCAGGTTTCTGTAGCACACAAATTCCAATGCCTACTTTGATTGAATACCGCAGAGTACCGCCTTCTTCCAGTGGGGGCTCCCTGATCCTTGAAGATAAAATCTGAAAGTTGGAAAAGCCTCAAAGTTTGGATTTCTTCTCAAATGAGATGGTAGGGGCTGCCAAAACTTCTTTTCTCATACATACTGAACTGTCTACAACTTCTTCCTTCCCCCCCCTTTGGTTCTCTGCTTTATCTCTTCCAATCATTTCTCCTTCTTTGCTTCTTTAAGGAGACTCAAGGCCTCCGTTCCTTCATTTCTAGCTCAGAGTTCTTAAACATGGGCAAGTTGGCTTTACTGTGCAGCCTAGTCACGGGTCCAACCAAATGCAAGATTGCCAATCTTTTAGGCTCCCTTGATGCTTTTTTGGGGGGTGAAGGCCATACTGGGGTTAGGGAATAAGTAAAGATGCAATATAACTACATCATACATGTGGCTGAGGAATGGATTTTCTGCGACCCCCACCTTACCCCTATATTTCTTGTAGGCTGTGACTTTTCTTGGGCCAAGCTTACGCTATGATTGCTGAAATACAACACAACCCTCCAAGCACAAAAGAAGCTTGTCAAAATTAGTTCTCATCAAACTTCCCACGTGCAATAAATTGATCCAATCCATTATGGCATTTACCAGAGGAGGTTAAGTATATTGTGTGAATGCAGCCAAGAGCTGTCCTGTGTTTCCTGGAAATCAATTATTGTATAGGAATGCAGTACAAAAAAAATAGAAAAAAAACAGAAGGGAAATGTATGCCACAATTTGCAGTCATTTTGCTGAATTACAGCGGAGCAGAAGGAAAAAAATTTGGGGCATTGCTAAAAGGGGTTATGAGGACTACAGCTCTAAAGCTTTATTGTTAAGCAGTTGGGCAAGTTACCCTTCTGAGGTAACTCTTTCTTTTTTAACTTTCTTTAATCTGAAAAGTTTATTTACTTATTAAATTTTATGCTGCCCATCTTCTCTTTAAGGTGAAGAGTTGCAGAAGTTGTAGCTAATAATGGGGAAATGTAACTGGAAAAAGCAGTCTCTCCTCCTCCTCCTCCTCCTCCTCCTCCTCCTCCTCCTCCTCCTCCTCCTCCTCCTCGCACCTTCTTTTAATGTAAAAAAAACCCAAGTAAAGCCTTCCAGAAATTAAACATCTCCACTTTACCATAGAGGTAAATATTTGCTGCAAAACCTCAGCAGAATCTGTTTATTTAATGGATTTAGAGCCCACTTTTGCTTTGGGAACTCATATATAACCCCATTCCTCCAATTTTTCCCATAACAACCCTGAAAGAGAGGCTGGATTGACAATCTGGCCACAAATTGCCCAATGAATTTCTGGGGCTGTTGGGTTATCCACCATCAACATGGTGAGCAGAACTGGGCAATCAAAGCCTCCTTTTTAAAGTGTGTTGCATGTTTGATTTCTGAGTTGTGCTGTTATTTTGATATTCATAAACAGAGGGTTGGTATAGAAAAATACAGAGACAGCCTTGAAAAGAATATACTGTATGGCAGCCAATACAAAAACTATCACCTTGGAAAAGACAGCACAGGTGAGGAAGAAACTCAAGATTGATTCTTAGACTCTTGGGTATAAGAGGAAGGGAAAGAGGAAAGGAGGGACAGAGAGAAATAAAAGGAAAAAAGAAAATGAGAGAGAGGGGAGAGGGGAGGGAGTGGGAGAGGAAGATGGAGAGACCTATCAGGCTTTCAAGATTCTGTTATTATGTCAGTAAAGTGAGTTGTAGTATTTCTTGTTGCTATCTGTTTCTTGACTTGGTCTATCTTGCAGCTCTTTTGTGCTGGCATTTAAGCAGTACAACACTTGGCTATTTTTCAGCCTAACCGTGGGAGATTCCAGGAGCTGCAAAATGGCCAGCAAAACAAGGATATCTGACCTATGACTTGGGCAGATAAATTCCAACTGCTCTTTTCTTTCCCATTTCAACATGCATGCACGCATATCCTGCGTTTCCCTTCCTTCTAAGCAATCTGCCTCTTATTCCATCTCACTTTGGAATATAACTTGCTAAAGCAACACATCCATTTACAACGAACCCAACATGGCATATCTGACATATTGTCCTTATTTGTGGACAATGATGAATTATTCCTTTCCTTTGGAAAGCACTTGATTCTTCATCTAAAAACTCACCCTCTTCCGTTAAAAGCCTGCCGCTGTGTGCAATCTCGCCTTGTCCTCACATGAACTTTTGAGCCTGACCAAATCTTTCCTAAACTGCTTTAATCTCTTGGCCCCTACATCTACTGAAATTCCCCAGAGATATGTCCATTAATGCCCCTTCCTATTATCCCTTTCCCTTTGGGCATCACCTTTAAAAAAAAACATTGAAGTTAGCCTGGGAAGTTATCTTGGTTACCTGGGCTATGGAAGACTCAGCTGGCAAGATGAGACTTGTCACAATTTCCCATCAGGATAATTGTCACACTTTCCCAATTACCTTTAGCAGAGAGATGCAGATGAGGCAATAGCATCCTTCTGGCTCCCCACTCAGCTGCGTTGTGGTCCTGGGTGACGGAATTCTCTCGTCCCTGAACCTGAGCAGTCAGCAAGCTTTGCCTGCCCTCATTCTGTCATTCTTAGGGCACGATAATTCTTCACATTCAGACATGCACAGCAACTAGCATTAAGAGATCTCTCGTGACTTGGTGTCACATATGGATGAGAGATCTGGCGTGGGGAGGACTCTCTCAGTCCTCTGGTGACAAAGGAATTAAGCAGCCAAAAATCCAGCTTGACTCTTTCTATTTTATTATTAATAGGTTTTGTGTCTTGGACTCCAAAGGGGATTGTCCTCGCTTTGAATTGCGATCGGAAAAGCATTCAAGCATTACTTGATGTAAATGGCAGGGAACTTGGACGGAATGGCTAACGCTCCACTAGACAATGCAGGAGCCTTCTTTGCACCGTCTCTGCATGGGAAGTTTAATGTCCTGCATGTCAAGAAGGATTCTATGAAGGGGAATCAAACGTTTGCATTGAGGAGTTTGACATTGCTCCTATTAAGATCCAGTAACAGAATAACAGAGTTGGAAGGGACCTTGGAGGTCTTCTAGTCCAACCCTCTGCTCAAGCAGGAGACCTTATACCATTTCAGACAACTGGTTGTCCAAACTTTTTTTTAAAACCTCCAGTATCCAGAACTTCTGGAGGCAAGTCATTACATTGATGAATTGTTCTGCCAGGAAATTTCTCCTTAGTTCTGAGTTGCTTCTCTCCTTGATCAGTTTCCATCCGTTGCTTCCTTTCCTGGCTTCAGGTGCTTTGGAGAATTGGTTGTTGACCCCCTCTTCTTTGGGGCAGCCCCTTAGATATTGGAAGGCTGCTATCATGTTACTCCTAGTCCTTCTTTTAATTACACTAGACATCTCCAATCCCAGCAACCATTCTTTATATGTTTTAGCCTCCAGTCCAGTGGTGGGATTCAAAAATTTTTAGTACCAGTTCTGTGGCGTGGCTTGGTGGGCGTGGCTTGGTGGGCGTGGCTTGGTGGGCGTGGCAGGGGAAGGATACTGTAAAATCCCCATTCCTTTCCCACTCCTGGGGGAAGGTTGCCACCGGTTCTCCAAACTACTCAAAATTTCCGCTACTGGTTCTCCAGATCTGGTCAGAACCTGCTGAATACCACCTCTGCTCCAGTCCCCTAATGGGAGGGGGATTGTTTTTAAAAGGTAACAATAACTATGAAAAGGAAAGATGAGACTGTTTCAAGGTGCAGAATCTAACCAGAAATTTCATTGTAGTGATAGCTTCTACAATCTCTCCTCTCCAAAACTTCAGCAACTCTCCTATCCTTCTGTAAAGCTTTGAAGGCTTGCCTTTTTTTCCTGGGATAAAAACCTACAGATAGATTTTGTGCATTGCACATGTGACACACATAAAAACTAGCAAAGCTTCAATTGCACCGTCACAACTGTTATCTTAACTTTTTCTACCGTACCTTGTAAACACACCTCTTCATCATAGAGTCCCTACCTTGTTTCCCGCTCCTGGAAACATGACATAAAGTTTTGACTTTGCACACTCCTGTGCTATTATAACACATCTGATGATATCCCTTCCCAGTTCCCAAGACTAAATTGGCAGCTCCTATCCACAAAAACATTAAACTCTTAGGGATGTTTGACTTGAAATGTTACTGAAAAGGCAATTCAAATATAAATCTGGATCTTAATATTGCCTTGTTTTTTTCAACGACCCTTTCCTGATTAAACAAATCAAGTGACATTGGTAGACACACACACAAACACACACACCCAGAGCAAGAGAGAGCGAGAGCGAGAGAGACATAAGGACATACACATGAACACACACATATATTCCTCCTGATTTTAACATTCAGAATCCTTTGGGGAAAATACCAGGTGCATCAAGATTTCAGCTGGACTGTATATGCTATCTTGATTTATTCAGCAATTCCAGTCCAGCATTGATCTATAACGCAAGAAGTATTACTAAACTTGGCTATAGTCCTTTGATACCTTTAATTTCACAATGGATCATGCTTATTATGCAATAGCCATAAGCCAAACCCCATTTTCCACTGACATTGACATTTGCTGTTTGGAACAATGGCTAGGGAGGGTGGAAACAACACAATAGCCTTTTGTGTTTCTTTATGGCCTGTATGTCTCTGTGTGTGTCTGCGTGTTTGTGTAAATATGCACACATACACATGCTAAAGTCCTGGAATCTCCCTCTTTTCAGAGATTGGCTTTAGAAGATTACATTGGAGGATGAAATCTGAAGAATTCTGGCACAGATGAGAACTGATTTTAAAATCCCATGGAAAAAATAGTTTGGGTGTGTTCACTTTGTTGTACTGGGATTATGTTTGCAAAGCATTCCAGTCTATCCTCAGATTGACACTATTCAGTTGTAGGGGGTACAAGATAGAGAGACATCCAAATAAACTGTCAAAAAATATGGCCGTTGTGGTCTTGCCTTTATTTGAACATCTTCCATGGATGTGCTTGATGGTAGAGTAAGACTCAAACTGAACATTTTCTAAGGGACACCCCTCCCCCCAGCACTGATTCTAGTATTCATTTGACAAATTCTTCAAGAAAAATCTTGTTCCTTGGGGACTGTGTACTCTAGTAGAATCTGCCTGTTGATGTGGTCCCATCAGGAAATGATGCTACGAGGACCAGTGAGGGCAGGGTGCTGTTAGATGACCCTTTCACCATCAGTCCTGTCACTTTACTCTCCAAAGTCACAACAGTCTTCCCAGGGTTGTCATCTTGAAAGTGGATGAAGAAAACATCTCTTTCACAAGGCCTTTGGAATAGAGGGGACAACGATGCATAGAGGTGTGGTCTGTCTTATCTTGATTTTATTAGATGCATTGTGGTTTTATGCTTGTCATATTGTAAGAAGTGTAAGGTACACACAAAGTAGTGATAGATGGCATACACATCCTTGCAAATAAATAAGGTAGCTGGAGGAGTGTGAATCCTGAAGCCATTTGGGAACATCTTCAGGGCTGCCACAGCGAGGCTGGTCGGAGCTGTGGGAATGGGAGAGGGAGATAGAGAATAGCTGGGGACTTGTAGCCAAAATAAAATTCCTGGGAACCAAGGACTTTCCCACCAGGTGCTGGGGAGGATGGACAGAAACCAGCTGGAGTTGGGATTGTGACCTGGTTGGGCCATGTGATGGACATGTTGACTGGGGGGAAGAACTTTGATTTTTAATTTGGGTGGGGGAAACCTTTGGACTTCAGAATTGAGTTTTCACCAGATGTGCCAATATAATATGCGTAATAAATTTGGACTTCATGAGGAACCTTGGCCTTGGAGTTTTCATTGCATTGGGTCTGTAGCTTGGAACCTTTGGGCAAGGAGATCTATGAGAAAACAGAATGAAGGGGTTCCTGTCCATAATTTTAAATAATGCTCCTTAACGTTTAACAGGTTGATTTCAGGAGTCACTGCTCTGTTCCAGCCAATTGCTTCTTAAAGTGATTTCACCCCAATGGACACAACCATAAACCCTAGTCCACCCGATCCAATAACAAGGAATGTTACACATCTCTTCTACTAAGAAGATTCAAGAAGAAGGGACATCTCTGTGGTGGCTCCCTCCCTCTAGAACATCATCCCTAGATTGGCCCCCATTTTAACATTCTTTTACAAAACCCTGAAGACCTGATTTTGCCAACTGGCCCAGGGACCCCAGAATGGGATGGAGCCCAGTAAGTGCCTTATTTGATTGAATGATTATTGTTGCCAGGGGTAGTGGGCTATTGCCCTTTGTTTCTATATTGAGTTTTTTAATCTTTGTGAGCCACCCAGAGTGTAACTGAGAATTAGTTGGGCTGCCATATAAATTTCAATCAATCAATCAAATGTGAAGTGGGTGGGTTCCTCCAAATGGAGGCAAGCAAGAGTAG
This sequence comes from Psammodynastes pulverulentus, assembly GCA_025802295.1. Classification (NCBI taxonomy): domain Eukaryota; kingdom Metazoa; phylum Chordata; class Lepidosauria; order Squamata; family Psammodynastidae; genus Psammodynastes; species Psammodynastes pulverulentus. The sequence goes on from JAOYMU010000028.1 coordinate 19,384,681, forward strand.
TAGTGATATAGTAAGTGATGCAGCCCCTTCCCTTTGTTTAGAATTTCTGCAAGGTGGTAAATCGATAACAGTTGTGGAGTTCATTAAAAGAAAAATAAAAAAGTGTTAGCAGATATATTGTGGTCAAGGTTTTTATGGACTACAGCCCATCCTTTTTAAAAAACAGTAATAATGGGAATAGCTATCCTTCTCAGAATGTTCTTAGTTCTGTCAAAGTGGTTCAGGAAAACAAATGTTCTCAATAAAAGTGGGAAAACATTACAAATCAACAACTACTAATTCACAATAAGTCTAGTTGCTTAAGAGCCCCAGCTCTCTTAACTCGGTTGGCCTAACCCTGAAATATGATGATTCTCTCTCTGAGCTGAAATAATTAATTATGATTAATATTTTATTTATAATGAAATAATTGTCTTAGTTTGTAAAGGTGGTAACAGCACTGGGTGCATCCAAAAGCTAGTTATATGGGATGTGAACACTCGTATATATTGGAGAAAAGTAAGTGCAAATCTGAAACATTAGCAAAATGTCTGATACCCACCTATTCAATAACTTCCTTCCCATTGGTTTATAATAATTCTATGAGAAACTAGCTTGGGATTAGCTTCTGTGTTCCCCAAGGATTGAATAACAGAATAACAGAGCTGGAAGGGACCTTGGAGGTTTTCTAGTCCAACCCCCTGCTCAGACAGGAAAGCCTATACACCATTTGAGACAAATGGATGTCCAATCTTTTCTTAACAACCTCCGATGTTGGAGCACCCACAACCTATGAAGGCAAGTTGTTCCATTCAATAACTTTTCTAAGTGTCCAGAAATATATCCTTAGTTCTAGGTTGCCTCTTTCCTTGATTAGTTTCCATCTATTCCTTCTTGTCCTGAGTTCAGATGCTTTGGAAAATAGGTTGACCTCCTCTTCTTTGTGGCAGCCTCTTGGATATTGGAACAGTGCTGTCATGTCTCTCCTAGTCTTTTCATTAAGCTAGACATTGATCAAGGGATGGTCTACCAAGAATGGAACTCTTGCACACAGGACATCAATGCCCTGTTGCCAGATCAATAACCTTTTCTTTGTACTTCTCCACCCCTCTTTTATCTGATTCACCAAAACTCAATTGTTCACAAGTCAGTTTTGTTTGAAATGTACCATAACGGAAGATGCTCGAAGGGCTTGCTGAACATCTACTGGCCACATGGCACCTATTGTTTGGCTGAGTCCTTTGACAAGCTAACCTGATCCAACAAAGCAGGAGAGAAAGAGAGGGGGAAAAATCCCAATGAGTTAATTAAGGGTGAATTGTCTATGATTTCCTTTTACCTTGCATGCTCTCCTTCTCTCCTGCATCTCTATGCAATCCAGCTGCCTTTGCCCCTCATGCCAAAATGATTAATGGGGGGAGCACAATGAGGTCAATTAGCTGGGGTCCATTGGAAGCTGAAAGGTGGAGCGTGTTGCTTTATTGAACACTCCGTTTGCACTCCAAACCCTGACCCGGGCTATGGTGATTTATTACCAGAGCTGCAGCCCGATCACTCTACCTTCAGCCCTTTACCTTGGCTCCAGCAATCAGGGTCTTTCTGTCGATTTTTTCCTTCTCTTCTTTGGGTGGGTGGGGGAGGCAGGGGGAATAGAACTCTGTGTCCAACCTCAAGAGAAGAGAAAGAGACAAAAGCAGCTGATTATTTTACACTGCAAAAGGACCCATTTTCCTTGCTCTTCCTGATTAGACATTAAGCTGCATCTCTAGGAAAATAAGCCTACCTCTCGTTCTAGTGTGCTAAAGGGAATCAGGATGGCAGGGATAAGAAAAATAGTAGGATTAAAGGACAGATCTTGTGCCCAGGGCCTGCTGAATAATGAAAAGGAGGGGGGGTGCATTACTATAAATTTTAATACAGTGCTTCTAAGGTGCTAATGCTGAGATCCTTCCACTATTTCCAGTTCTACAAAGAAAACCTTTATGTCTTAATTTTTTAAAAAAGTTATTGGAAATTCAGTGGGCAGCTTCTCTTTATATACACGGGGTCTCAGGTTCAAGTTTTGCCCCTTCAATTAAAAGGACCAGGGAAGAGACGGTGTGAAATGCTCTTAGTTGGAAACAATGCAGAGCATCTTCCAGTCAGAATAGGTAATACTGGGCTAAATGGAATAAGGAAACAACAGCACAAAGGTGGTGCAGTGATTAGAATGGGGTTTTGCAGGCTAACTCTGCCCACAGCAGGAGTTCGATCCTGACCAGCTCAAGGTTGACTGAGCTTTGACTCAGAATGTGAAGGATGTGTTTGGGTTTATTTTTATAGTCATAATGTACACTGAAGAAGGTATTTAATTTTGTTGTACAAGATGCAATGACAATAAAGTAAACTAAACTAAACTTTCCATCCTTCTGAAATCAGTAAAATGAAGACCCAGATTGATGGGGGCATTGTACTGACACTGTAAACTGCTCAGAAAGTATAGTAAAGTCTAAGTGCTATTGCTATTTCTATGCCTCTGAAGGCATGAACCAAAAGTGGAGGAAAGTCTATCGACTATGATCTCTCTTTGCTCCATGCATGCTGATTCTGGGATCAACTGTTATTCACTGGCAATGCTCTAATGCCAATGTTCTCATTGCCGGTAGCTGCAATCTGAGATCTTCATGTATTGAATGGAAAGGTCTAAAGCAGAAAAGTTTCACAGAATTTGAACATGTTTTCACATCTGCATCCCAATGGACAGCACAACCATGGCAGCGTTCTGCAAACTCTGCACATCAGTGCGTGTTAGTGATATGTAACTAAACGAGGTTCCAGTTGCAGTACTCGGTGTTCTCTGTTTCAGATTAAAGTCAGAGAGAACACTTTAACATTGCAAAGTCTTCTTAGAATCTTCAGACTTCACGCTATTGATGGAAGTGCCTTGTGGTGTACAAATAGATCAGATTGTTTTCTTGAACATCTTACATGCCTTAAACCAAATTGTTTACAGCTTAGGCACTTGGCTGCTTTATGTCTTAACTATTACATGGAGCTTCTCTGTAGGACATCCAGTGCTATTGAATCATAGATATGATCCAGTTTGTTGTTTAAAGGAGACTGAAACTAGGAATGGAAACCTTTATTTTAGATCATCCAAATCACAATCACTTTCTGTTTGAGGAGTCCTTTTATATTCTTCTCTCAAGAACCTAAAAGGTTTTTTTCCTCTCTAGCTACTTCTCCTAATTTCAGATTCCTTTTCATAGGGAACTGCTACTCCATTTAGTTTTGAAGGGCTCATGGATGTATTTTTTTTACTAAAGGGAAGAATCTCTCCAAGGCTGGATATTAAGTGCAGTAGAAAATCTGTCAATATCAGTGCATCTGATTATTAGAACAATGCAGAGTTAAGCTTGATCCTGATGTCGCTCTAATCTTTATTGCAACAAAATGGTCCTGGACATTTCCTGGATGACAATCCAGGTGAGCTCACAGCATACTAAATCTCATTTAGAAAAAAGTCCCAGGCAATTCTTCCAATCTTTTATGATGCAGGCAGGGCTGAAAACCAACCTGCTGATTCTCATTTTAAACTTATATTTCCAGCATTCCTATTCTACCTTTTATAAACATATGTAAGCAATAATGAAAGACACCCAGTAATGCAAACTAGAATAATCTTAAAAACAAACTGGAAACCTTACAAGGAAATAAAGCAAAAAGAGATTAAACAGAACAGCAGTATTTACAATGAGAGTGGCACCAGAACAGAGAAAGGAGGGCAAATATTGCTAGCCAGTTGATTTTCCCTTGTTTGTTCCCATTCTGCATAATTCGAAATCTATTTAGAATTCTGATTTACAAATCTAATGTAAGGAACCAGATTCTCCATTTAATAATGTGCTTTTCCCTCTGTGCTTCTCCTCCTATTCCTCCACCCAAAATACTCAAAAAGAGGATATTCTGATTTTTAAAATTGTAATGAACCCAAATAACTTTTGATGTCCATCAAGCAACCAGTGAAGAAGACACTGATGAAAAGTTCTCCAAAACTTTTCAGATAGGATGTCTCTACCATATTTGGGAGAATTAGGGAGCTCAAGAAAGGCATAGGATGATGGTCATAAAAAGGCTACAATCCAGACAGATTTACAAGGAAGTAAGTCTTACTGAAAATTTATTCCCAAACAATATTATATAGGACTATATTATTGGGCTTCAGTCTTACATACAGGTCTAGTATTAAATTTATTGTACAGAAAGAGGTCTCTGAGTAAACATGATCAGTTTATTAGTTGCTGGCTCCTGAAGAGACTGAATCTTGCTTTAACGTCACTTAAATTCAGTGATACTGATGTAGCATGATCTCTACTAATAAAAATATTTTCTTTGATATGATTTAAAGGAAGGGAGGGAGGAGGAGAAGGAGGAGGAAGAAGAGGAAGAGAAAAAAGCAGAAGAAAGAAAAATTAATTACCTTGATGTTATCTCAGTTCTGCTCTCAATACAATCCCCCCCCCCCAATTTGAGGATAAGTGGAAGGGGAGGATGCTTTGAGAAGGACCTGTCCAAGGGGTTTTGCTGATGAAGGTGACAGCTGAGATGACATGCTGTATTTCTTAATCAGTCTTGGCTAATTTAGAGAGTGTAGAATAGGCTGTGCGATTCATCCAGCTCTCTCTTCCAGTCCCTTGCCATTACTTCTTGTTTCTCCTTCAATATCTGCTTCCTGCTCACCTACCTCCATAATTTTTCATGCTCAACTAATCGATAAATGGAAAGTATGAAGGCACACACCAATGTTTATGAAATGAAATTTCATTATCATAATATACAAAAGAGGAAAATTGGGGGGGGGGGTGATTAAAGAAAATTATGGTATAAAGAGAATAGCTCTATATAACTA
>JAOYMU010000028.1:19611815-19626005 GCA_025802295.1 Psammodynastes pulverulentus
GTGCAGTAATTGCAGGCTACTTCTGCTTACAGCCAGCTGCCTGCAATTTGGCAGATCGAATCTCCCCAGGCTCAAGGCTGACTCAGCCTTCCATCCTTCCGAGGTGGGTCAAATGAGGACCCAGATTGTGGGGGAAATATGCTGATTCTGTAAACCGCTTAGAGAGGGCTGTAAAAAGCACAATAAAGCGCTATGTAAATCTAAGTGCTATTGCTATATTATTATTTTTCTCTCCCCAATAACTCATTGCTGCATTAGCCATGTCTCTTTTTACTGTATCTTTTTATTGCAAAGGCTGATCAAACACCATAATAAAGGGATCTGATTTGATCGGATTGTGACTTTCTTCTCCCAGAAAAATGGGACAGATGGAAACCTTCAAAAACATGCAGGCTTTTCAATCAGATGCATACAGTTTTGCAGAAGCAAGTTAGAATTCACTGATAAGCTTCTATGGGACTCTACATTTCCTGGGAGAAGTCATAATTCTTTAAAAAAAAAAACCAACTCTCCGCTTTCTTTCTATACGTAAAGTTAAAAAAGCAAAATAACAAGATACATTTTATTCCAGTTTTATTCCTCACTTGACCCATCATAAGATGGTTCAATTTGTGAAAAATGTGCTGTTAAAAAGGAGGGGAAAAAAACACCCAATAGCACATGCATAAGAAAAACGAATCTGTGCATTATAATGAAAAGTATTATATGTGTGAACTGCAATCTTATCCTACATTCTAGCTTTAACCCCAGCATCTCTCTCTCTCTCTCTCTCTCTCTCACACACACACACACACACACACACACACACACACACTGCTTCTGTTCCCACTATTCTAGCATTTAAGTGCACTTCACAATCCCTAGAGTAGAGTGTTCAACCTTGGCAGCTTGAAGATACGTGGACTTCAACTCCCAGAATTCCCCAGCCATCCGTGCTGGCTGGGGAATTCTGTAAATTGAAGTCCACGTACCTTCAAGCTGCCAAGGTTGAGAAACACTGCCCTGGAGTTTATAGCATCTAGTGGAGCAATCCAGCTTGTTGCGAAGAAGTCTGTCTCAAACTTTGTACTCCTGGATCGATAACCATTTGATTTCTACATATTTTGGCTGTAAGCTGACCAAGTAGTTGTGTGACTCAAAATCAGAAACAGCCAAGGAATTTAACTGTATCACTTAAAGGGCATGATGCATAGTCAGGGGTTGTGTGTATGCGTGCACCCATGAACATGTGAGGATAACCTTGGTGGATGAGAGAAAGAAATGCTATCTAGGAAATAATCAGACAAGAGACGTACCAACCCCTAGTAGATTAATGGTCCGAAGGAGGACTCGCCTTAATCGATTGTATGGTTAAACTGGCAGTGGAAAATTGGCATCTTCAGACTTGCAAGATCCTGTTAACATACCCTTACGCTAAAATAGAATTAGCTCTTGTAGTTGTGCTTCCTGTCTGGTTTACCAGGAGAATTGACAGCATGGGAACTTTATTTAAGCTGTACTAATATGTGAGTTTGGGTTCTGTTTTGTTTTTAAGTGCTTGCATTATGCTGTCTGTTTTTCCTGTTGTTGTTATTATTATTATTATTATTAAAGTTTCAGGATTGCAATGTAGCATCTGCATAATTCATTTCTGCGCTTTAGTGCAAAGAAACTAGGACAACTCATCAGATGAGCAGGGGACCATTACTAGATGTACTCCTATTCCTTTATATTCCTCTTGCCAGCCTCAGTCTTTCTCCAGGCATGCTGAACAGTGAAGGGATAAAAATACTAAAGAGAAGGCAAACTTACTTGGGCATCTCATCAGCTATGCCTTGCTGCCTACTCCTTGTCCTTTTGCTTTGACAACCCTGCTTGCTCAGGATAGCTTTACCCTAAGGCTCCAAAATTGCAACCGTTGGTAGATAGCAGGAAGGAATTAAGTTTGCTATATGTTCTTGTTGCCATGTCCAGTGGTGATCCAGATTTATTAACACATATATGACAATATTTTCTGCTTTCTGCTGCCTGTACTCAATTGTCTTGGGGGAGGCACTGGGGACCCAAGTAGAGAAAGTGGGGGGGTTGGGGGAAGGAGAGTGAGAGAGTTTCCCCTACCCACCCCCCCCCCCCCCACACACACACACTATAAGCATCTGGGTAAATATTTTGCAAACTGGAACACACACTTATTTGCTCATGGTGTCTTTTTTACATCAGATCTGTGCAACCTCAAAGCAATCTTCAGCTATTGTGCCCACTGCTAAATCAGACCTCTCCTATTACTGTTATTCTTGGGCTTTGAAGCAATGAAAAAGAACCACCATTTAAGTCAAACCTGTTCACAACAAGGTTTAAGATCTCATCGCAATTACACCAGAAGCAGTCAGAAGGCTACCTTCCTTAGGTCTCGAATTCTAACATCCACCCCATTGCAATTTTATGGCTCTATATTATCATGATTTTATTTATTTTCTTATGGACTCCACTTGATAAAAAGCATCCACGAAAGAGACCTAAAACGAGATGGATGGATGTGTGTATGTTATAATTCAATTCTGATCAGGGTGGAGGAAGAAAAGCAAAGAAGAGTGTAAAAACTCCAATAATACCGTAAGCAGGAAAATGCAACCCTAATTTGCCTTTCTTTGGCAAGTTTTGGGAGCATATGGACCGACGGCTGTATAATGAAATAGCTTAGTGCATTTCATAATCAGATTCTTCCTATGGGAAGGTTTTTGACACGTGTTCCAGAACTTCCCCCTTCTCTGCATTGTGATTTTTGTTTTTAAAGGCCTTGGTGAGTATGTGTTGCCAGATGCTACCAGAACAATCCCAGATAATAATCTCCATCCTACAGTTGGGGGATGTAGGCCAGAGGCAGAAAAGTTCAAACTGAAATCTAACATCTGGCAAGTCCTGCCAGTAACACTGTGACATGGCTTACATCTGAAAAACCTCCGAGCCATTGCAGAGAGCGGGTGCTTCCCCCCTTCGTCCCCCCTCGAACGAAGGTGCTGGAGCCGACCTCTCCCCCTCGCCTCATTTCTCAGATCCTCTCCTTGTCATTTTTAGAAGCGTGGAGGAAAAAAGAATAAGATGACCCTTTGTCACTTTGAAGAGGAAAGTAAAGCACCATGAACCCCGCCTGTCCGGCAGAAAAGTCACTCGTCACAGACCGGTGGACAGCTTGGCCTCAGCCCCCAAGCTCATAAGGACAGTCTGTCACGGAGCTCTGTCACTTTGTGCAAATGGGAAGAAGCTGTTACACATGCACGAGTTATCCTCCACTTTCTCTCAGAAAGAGGAAGGAAGGAAGGAAGGAAGGAAGGAAGGAAGGAAGGAAGGAAGGAAGGAAGAAAGAAAGAAAGAAAGAAAGAAAGAAAGAAAGAAAGAAAGAAAGAAAGAAAGAAAGACAAATTCAGAAAAATAATCTCTCTTTACCTGTCTGCCAATCATTTCAAATCACATTACTGTATGTATATACATACATACATGCATACATACATACGTACGTAAGTACGTACATACATAAGATTTTTCCTCCTTGAAAAATCTTCTGAATAATAATTCTTTGCATTGATCTCTTTTTTCTCAAAACCATACACTCCCAAGACAGCAGCCATTCGTTTTTCCTTCTTTCCTTTTTTTTTATACTTGCTAGATGACTAGCTATATCCCTTAAGCAATTTGCAAAGCAGCCACACATCAAGATGGCTGGTGGGAACAGCAAGGCGCCAAGTTACTCAAATTAGATCAGGGACTCCGTTGGCAGATGCTGGCAGAATCTGCCTGGGTCATAATTCCCTTGTACTATAACGGGGAAGGAGGAGGGTGAGAGGATATAACTGTAAGTTCCTGTGTTTGAAGAACGCAGGGGGAGAAATATTGGAATGAGTGCATCAGAAAACCCAAGTACATGAACTAATGCCACACCAAAACAAACAAGCACCCTAACAGCTTACCTACCAGGTTGCATTCAGTGTCTCTTGCATACAGAATTTCCTTGGCATTGTGTTACCCCCAAAAGGAGAAAAGCATGTGGGTGAAAATTTTCATGGGTTGAGGGTATATTCTTTTACTTCAAATGATGGGTGGATGGGTGGATGGATGGATGGAAGGATGGAAGGAAAGAAGGAAGGAAGGAAGGAAGGAAGGAAGGAAGGAAGGAAGGAAGGAAGGAAGGAAAGATAAAGTAGTTTGAACAATGAACTATCGATTTCACAAATGGCTGATTTGATTGTGTTGTTACTGCCATGATGGGTGGGATGTTTTTTTAAAAAATTGGGTTTTATTATATGGTGGAGTTTTAATTTCTTTTTTAATTCTGTAGACCACCCAGAGTCACTTTCGTGAGAGTTGGGTGGCTATATAAATGTATTTAATAAATAATAAACAAATGAATCAGTAAACCAGTGAAAAGTATTCTAATTTATTTATTTATATCCGCCCTTTATTATTTTTAGAAATTAACTCAAGACAGTGAATATATCCAACCTGCCTTCCTCCTCCTATTTTCCCCACAATCACCACCCAGTGAGGTGGGTTGGACTGAGAGTGACTGGCCCAAGGTCTCCCAGGCAGTTTTCATACCGAAGGTAGGATTAGAACTCACTCCCGCTTTGTAGCCTGGTGTTTTAACTGCTACATCACACTGGGTCTCATTTTACAGGTGTAAAGATGACAACCCTGCTCATTTTGCAGGGTCTCATTTTGCAGATGTAAAGATGGTGACCCATCTTCAGTCACCATTTGCCAAGACCTTTACATGAAAACTAAACTAGAAGAAAAGGTTTGCCCGTCCCAGTTGTTTTCACCAAAATCAGCGATCGGTGGAGCTTTCGTCCCCCACTGATGACGTAGGCATAAATTCCGATGAATTTACACCCCCAATAAATATTCTACAGTCCCCCAACCATCATATAAAATAACTGAAATTGCCAAGATCTTGGGAGATTCCAGCAATCTTACATGAGAAAACTCATGAGATTTAAATTCAATTCAATTCAATAATACAGAATCATGCCTTATCACCAACAACCTCTGGCAACCTCTGAAATAAGATACAGATGACCTTAGCTTCTGCAATGATATCGTAATTCATTTTCATAGTGGAACTAGATTATTGCACTTTCTGTCTTGCTAACACAACTCTTATATAATTCTCTTCTAATATTTGCAATAATCTGCCAACAGATTGTTGCAACAATATCGTGTTACAGTCATATTTAAATACCTGGAAAACTGCCAGCAGAGCACACCAAAAAGGGAACGTGTTTATTGATGGGTATGTAGATTTGTATACATATGGGCTATTAATTTTAATATTAGTTTTAGTATTATCCACTGATAGCATCTTGCCAAAACTCCTATTTACCACTGGAACACATACAGGAGCACACTAGCAAAAGCTCTGCATAAACTGGGATTCTGTTGATTATTTATTTTCCAGGATTTCTTCATGATTCTCCATCAGCTTGATGGGAAATCCTTTTTTCCATTAATTTTTTTTAAAGATGATATTTGTGTGACCTTCCCATGAGTGGGATATCAGATTCTTCCTCTTACCTTTGTTCCAGGGCGTCGACAGTTGTGTGTCTAAGTGTCATGTCTTTGTACCGTCATCTATCTGGCAGGCTGCAGATCTTCCCAGGCTCGAATTAAATCTCCAAGCCAGGTACAAACTCCTCCTGTTGAACTTTTTCAAATCCGAGTAGATTTGAAAGCAGCAGAGAGGCTGCAAATGGACGTGGCATTAAAAACCACATCTCAAGGTAATATAAAAAGATCCCAGAAACAGCCTGCCAACAACACTAAAGCCCTTTGAGAATCAGGTGGGGGGGGGAGCCTTTCTTTTTTCCAGAGGGATATGATTTTCGATGGAACCCAAGGATTAATGCGGAGGCACTATTAGGAAAAATACGGAAGGCTTAAATGCTCACTCAAGGTCAGTTGGATGGGAAACAGCCTGCTGAAACACCTGGGCTCCCCAGCCTCAATTGATCTCTCCCTTCCCCATCACCTTAAGTAGCCGTTCCCCAAAAGTCACCTTCCTGCTCGGCGAGGTTCTCCGTACTTTGTGACAGATGAAAGCTCAGGAACACACATATTGTCCCTTTCAACCCCTAACGGATGTTCTCTGCTGGGCAAATTAAAGAGCCATGGTTCAGCTTGTTTTATGATACGTATGATGAACCATATGTTGCCAGAATAAACTGTCACTGCTGAGGGAGGGGGAGAAAGAACAGGGGTGAGATTGCCTTCCAAGAGGAGGCTATTATTAAAGTCACTTCAGGGGCAGAAAGACAACAACAACAACCACAACCTATTGTCATCTGCTGCAGCAGCAGCAGCAACGATTTGGTCCATCCTGAGCATCAACCTGGGTGGAAGAGCATCCTTCTCGCCCTGCTAACGGAATTAGGCTGACGATGCAGGTTTGACACGTGTATTCCAAAAGCAGAGGGAAAACTGCAGAGGGCTGGAAGGATGCATATGCAGAGTGACATTGTCCTCGTGTGAATCAAACCACTTCCCATGCTTTTAATTTTCTTTTCTTTTCTGTTTTCTTTAGGAAAAGCTTACAGGCTGCAGGAAACAGCAGGTTTCATTTACTAAAGTAAATAAAATTCAGATGCTTGGCAACGGACTCATATCCGTGACGGTTGCCCGTGTCCTGGGGTCCCGTGATCCCCTTTCGCGACCGTTTGACAAGCAAAGTCCATGCGGAAGCCAGATTCACTTAACAACCGAGTTATAACTTATCACTTGCAGTGATTCACTTAACAATTGTTGCAAGAAAAGTTGTAAAATGGGGCAAAACTCACTTAAGAAATGTCTCACTTAACAAAAAAAAAATTGGGCTCAATTGTGGCTGTAAGTCGAGGACTACCTGTATATACAGTACATCTGCACGGGAGATTGGTGTGCTAAAAGCCCTATTGTTTTCCTTGTTCCCCGAAGACAGAAACGAATGACAACCTGAGGTGAAAAGGAAAACAAAGCTTGTGCAGAAACATGCATGGACGGGGTGTAGTTTACCATTGATTTAGAGACAGCAGGGAAACAGGCTGCAGCAAAGGAAATTGCAAAAGGGCTAAACTTCATGTGATTTTAACCATGCAGTTTGCCTCCCAGTGCTGTGGCATTGCCTGAGTTTCTTCAACCCTGAAGAGATGCTCTCCAGGGACACCGGCACGTCTTCTGAATCTCTCAGCCTCTTTCTTTCTCTGTGCCGCCAACCCCCAGCCCCAACATTCAACCTTCCCAGTATGTGTACACACACACACACACACACACACACACACACACACTTTCTCTCTCTCTCTTCTCTCTCTCTTCTCTCTCTTCTCTCTTTCTCTCTCTCCTCTCTCCTCTGTCCCTCTCCCTCTCTCTCCGTCTTTCTCTCTCTCTTTCACTCTCTCTTCTCTCTTTCTCTCTCTCCTCTCTTCTCTCTCCTCTCTCTCTCCATCTCCCTCTCTTTCTCTCTCCTCTCTCTCTCCTTTCTCTCCCCCCCCTCATACCAAATAGTGGCACATTGATGAATGAAGGCAAATATATGAGTCCCAAGATAATGTGACGCTTTGCTTTATGTTTCAAAAGAGTTTTCTTCCTCCGCTTGTTTTCCAAAATGCAACAACCTTGAATTGGACAATGACAACTGCATCACTGCTAAAATGCAAGCGTTTTCTTTTGCCAACTTCACTGAATCAAGACCATGGAAGGGGAGAGCAGATCCAGTTTTAAAACTAGGCAAAAGTCTTCTGCGCACTCACGTCTCTCACTAAGGTCCCCAAATAGGTCAAGCCGAAAGCCTATATAAAGACAAATCATGCCAGCAATAATCATAGTATGATAGTATGATTAATAGTATGATATTATGAGTCATATTCATAGTGTTATTAATACCATACTTCACTGCCCAGAGCTATGTATATGAGATAGCTATTATAAGTGAGAAAAACAGACAGATGGACAGACAGTTTGGCCACAAAATGATCAGACATACAGTATAGCCCAGACCCTGATCCATTTCTTTCTTAATCAGAGTGGAACTCCAGGGGCTCTTCTATTTTTTAGGACATCTTTTTGAATCAAATGCCCTGATTTCCAAGGAAATACTGAAACCCATAACTGGATTATTTTATCTGATTTAATATGGGGTCTTAATCTTAATCCACATTATGATCAAATGGAGGCTAGACCCACAAAGATGCACAATCCTCTTAATTGGATTATAGTCTGGAATGAAAAGTTATAGAATGGAAAGATTGGAGAAAGAGAGTCCTGGAGAAAAAGAGCAGAGAAAGAAGCAGAATCCATATTGCAAACTTGAAGCTCGTGATGGGCCAAACTTGGAAAAGTGAAAAATTCAGTTTTGGTGACTACCTATGTATCTTTTTTTCTAAATTCATGATTATTGAATTAATTCCCTTTCTATGTTTGAACAATATCCTGAATCATAAATTAACATGAGCTGGTTTCATACAACATCCAAATCCTCTTTCAACTAGCATTTGCACAAACGCAGCCACCAAGTCTTCAGTGGACCTGTTTACGCATCTCGTGTGAACATAGATGGCCGAGTGTTTTTCTTTTCATAGCTGGTTTGCAGATACACCACAAAACAGCCGCATCATCCCATGTAAGAGCCCCTCTGTTGTGAAGTCACAACCGGAGGGGAGATTTCTTTTTCCACATCAGCTTCTTCTGCTTGCAGGCTATGATGTTCTTCCTCCACTATCAAAAATTCATAAAGGGAATCAGCATTCTTCTCCCAATGGGTCCCCAAGGTGTGATAGACCTTGTCGGAAAGAGAAGCTATAAATATAGAATTATACACCACTGGGAAAAAAATGGGATCGGAGACTTGGCTTTAAACTGGTAGCTCATCCCCGGGGGAGCAGGGGAGTCCAGGGCAGCAAGGAAATGGGTCAAGTATGTCAATTTCTAGACTGCTGACCTCTGGCCCCTCTAATGACTCTAGGGCTCCACCTCTATGACACTCTAGCTTCCCTACCAAGCACTTAGAAGCAAGCAAGAAAAGAGGAGAAACAGAGAGAGGGGGGGGAGCGAGCTGCATTATGACCCAGCTGTCGAAGTTAGTTGAAGAGAGTGTTGGGGTCACTGATTCCTCAGATGATTGCTCTCGGTTAACTCCTTGGGTGGAATCTGCCCCAAAGTGATCCCTTGCCAGATTTCCAGTACAGGTAGTCCTCGACTTGCAACAGTTCAAATAGTGACCGTTCTAAGTTACAACGGCCCTGAAAAATGGGGCTTATGCCCGGTTTTCACATTTGCAACCGTTGGGGCATCTCCATGATCCATGTGACCAACATTCAGATGCTTAGCAATTGACTCATATTTATGATCGTTGCTGTGTCCTGGGATTATTTTGCGACCTTCTGACAAGCAAAGTCAATGGGGAAGCCAGATTCACTTAGCAACCGAGTTACTAACTTATCACCTGCAGTGATTCACTTAACAAGTGTTGCAAGAAAGGTTGTAAAATGGGGCAAAACTCACTTAACAAATGTCTCTTTTAACAGCAGAAATTTTGAGCACAATTAGAGTCGAAAATCAAGGATTTCCTGTACCTGATTAATAAGATCTCGCATGATCTTTAGCCCCATTTTTTCCATTGTTACAACTGAGATCAAAGTAATGCAAGAATTAGCACTGTGCACTAAGGCCCCTGCACTTTTTTCTCATTCAACTTGGCGAAAGTGAATTTGTTGTTTGTTTATTTATTTATTTATTAGAATTTGTCAAATAAAAACGAAGATAAGAATAAAAAAATAAAAATGCAATGACAGGGATGATAGGCACGTTAGTGCACTTATGCATGCCCCCTCTACTTTAAATTTAAAGAAATTTAAATTTCTTACCAGTGAGAAAAGAACTGCAGAAGGGTTAAGAAGAGAAGATGGGTGGAACTCTTGCACTTGTTTAATGATAGGATGGCCAAAACATTTGTGCTCCATCTCTCCATCAACCTGCAATTTCCCTGTTTCCCCACACTTCCATGACATCTGTCTCATGTGGCTTCTCCAGAATCAGGGCTCCTGCTAGCAGGGGGAACCCTGTCTTGTGGATTGCTGCAGATTTTGGGGGCAATACACTGACTCTGTGAACCCCTTAGAGAGGGCTGCAAAGCACTATGAAGCAGCATGTAAGTTCTGTTGCCATTGGTAAGCTCAAAAACTCATTCAGTGAGTAAGTATACACCACTGTTATTTTGGTCATGCTGAGCTCTATAAGACTGGTGGCAGTTGAATGACTGGTGGCAGTTCTTTCAAGCTGAGCTCTTTATTGTTTCACACTTCTAGACAAAGTCTTGCCAGACTGAGGACTCTACTATCTAGAACAGGGGGTTCAAACTCACATCATCACTGCGGCATCATGTGACATATCGGGACTTTTTTCCCCCTTCACTAAACCGGGCATGGGCATGGTCAGTGTGTGACGCATCCAGCCCACAGACTGGGAGTTTGACAATCCTGATCCAGAATATCCTCTGTGAACTGTTGGGACGGGCTGTCTTCTCCCTCTTTCTCTCACACATAATATCCAGACTGAGTTGCCTCTAACTCTTCAGTTATGCACCCCCCCTTCCTTGGAATCCATCTCCTCACCTCCTCACTACATTCCATCACAGCTCTTAAGCCAAGCATGGCATCATCTGAAATCAAATGGGCCTGATGTAGAGCTTGTGGTGGTAACCAGTAGCTATGCATAAGCTTTGAGACATGTTACAAATCCTTATTTACAGAAACTCCAGATAATGTCTACGCCATGTTCAGGCAACATGATATACCCTGGAAATACTGTAGGTTAAAGAGAGTTTGCATTAGGGAATAAAATAGAGACACCGTCATGTTTGTTTGCTGTTTTAGCTGATCGACTCCTGCCCACATAGCCACAATCTCATTAAAATATTGTTTTATTCATAGCCTCGGTCTATGAGAAACAGCCCGTCACCTCTATTCCTGCCATTCACCCTTTGCCAAATATATTTGTTTCTCAAGTATGTACACCCTGAATTTGTGGAATTGCATTGTGGTTTTACAAAAGCCTTTGTCATAATACAAGTGGTCATTTTAAAACTGTCACAGGATCACTTTTGTCCCCAAGAGACTACCATGAATGTAATGCTCTTTTACATCCAAATTGCACTTTCATTTTTAAAACTCAACATTCAGCCAGGCAGCTAATAACTCTCCATCTATTTAAGCAAGCTGCTGGGTAATTAGAAAGCTATTTTAGTAATACAATCCCGCCTCTTAGGCAAGCTGGGTGAAAGTTTTATTTCAAGAGTTGGGAAAGCAGGGTACCAGTGTTCTGATATTTGAGGAGCTCCTACAAAGACAAGGGGGTCAAACTATTTTCCAAAGTACCAGAAGACATGGTTAAAAAATAACCAAGGACAGAAGCAACCTAGAACTAAGGAGAAATTTCCTAATGGTGAGAGAAATCAACCAATGGAATGGCTTGCCTTCAGAGGTTGTGGGTGCTCCATCACTGGGGACTTTCAAAAAAAGACATTTCATTTGTCTGAAATGATATAGGATCTCCTGTTCAAGTAAGGGGTTGGACTAGAAGACTTCCAAGGTCCCTTCCAACTCAGTTGTTTTATGTTCTGTGTTCTTTGTACCTTTACAGAAAGTCCCACTCGGCTGGATTCTCTGTTAGTGATGCAGTTAAACTCCAAAACAACCACCTCTTTTTTGATGGAAGCAAAGTTCAAGGCAGATAGCGTAATTGTTCATTCTTTAACCAAGGAGGGGACAAGCTGAGCTGTTTTAGCTTGAGGGCTGCATGTTCCTTTTGCAACCTGCCTGGGCCATAAAGGACACGGTGAATAATTCCTTGTTCACAGAGGACATGGAGGTGAGCAATTCCTTATTCCAGAACTGCATGCACTTGAATGAATTGTGACATCTCCCCTCCATGTAACAAATAGCAAAGTTATTCTTTATGATGTTAGCTACCTGGTTCTTATAGCTTCAGACCTCTTAAACATTTCTTGGAACCACAATCAGAAGAGCAACAATAGCTTCTATCTATCAAGCGGATTTGTAGCCCAGGACTACAACTGTTTGAGTAACTCTGCAAGGCCCCATTTTTCGGTCATTGTCATTGCACGCCAGCTGGAAGGCATAGCTAGCAAAGAGGTATGGCCAAATGATGGGAACTAGGGGAAGCATTTGGTCAACTGCAGAGCACATGGCAGCTCCTTCTCAAAATTATTCGGTTTGTAGCACTCCGAGTCTCAGCAGAGCTGGTAAGACTAAAATTTCCAGATTTCCATGTTTGGGTGAGAGCATATTTAGTGAATTTGAAGGATTCAAAGAGAAAAAAATCCTATGCTTTAATATTTGAGGGGGTCTTAAGGCACCCATTTTGCCACTTGAACCCTGTTTCCCCCTCCCCCCAAAAATATGCTGATATTTCTCATTTTAGGGTATTTTAAGAGAAATTTCATTTCTCTAATCTCAATCCTTCTTCAGTGAAAAAGGTCCAAATATTATATCAACATGGCCTCCTTCCATCTATCCATCCCATAATCTCTAAACTTCTTGTTCAAGTCATCCATACATTCATCCATGTATGCATTCATTCATCCGTTATATAACTATCTAAATGTCTTTTAATTTCACCAAATTGTTCCACACCCCTATCTCCCATTTCAAAACAAAATATCATAGAGGTTCTTTATGGAACTAATAAAATTGTAATGTGTTTTTGATGTTTTCACATCTCTATCCTGATCCTGAACACCTGGATGTCAGTTATTCTTTTTTACACATGGAGTGTACCTATTCCAGCTGTGAGAAAGTCCACTGGAGTTGGGTGGCTAATACATTTCATTGGCTCATAGGGCCTGGAAGGGATCTTGGAGTCTTCTGGTCCAACCTCCCAGTCCAATTTAAATAAATACATTTTAGTGCTGCTGGTTTCTGCATTCTCTAACTTCCAAATCTGTTGAGGAGGAGACTAGTAGCTGCTCATGTAGGTCTGGCATATACTGGCAACAATTTTTTTTCTGGCCATGTTCAAGCCCCAGGAAAGTTGTGGAACAACATGAGTGGCTTTCTAGCAGGTTGAAATTGTTCTCATAGGCCCTATAGAGAATGTGATGGGAAAATGTAATGCACTCACTGGAGGTACAAGGATAGAGTTCAATTTGCACTTCAAAATCTGGTGTTGTAAAGGACCCAAAAACATAATAAATAAACCAATTTATGCTACTCCTGCTATGAAGAAGATGTCTCGCTATTTTCTGCTACTATTCACTAGTAGTATATGCCTTTAATGCAATCTTTCTGGAGAAATTAAACTCTGTTCTCAAATAAAACTAGATCTAGTTTTTTACACCTGTTCTGAGTACTATAGATATGAAATGTAGAATTGATGAACGCGCAAAATGTGTTATGTACTGATGATCATGTTAGGAAGCTTCGGTTTAAAGATTAGATGCAGAGATTATTTAAATTAATGTCTAAATGGAATCAGTTTTCAAGTACAATTTTCTAAACTGAGTTGTCAAGCTGGAAGGCCTTTTGTAATATATAAAGTATGTGTGTAGGGCTTTTGTGTATGTGACTCCTCCTGGCTTCCGCTTGGAGTAGTTCCTGAAGTTTTCTCAGCAATGTTTCGGAAGTGGTTTGCCATTGTCTTCTTCCAGGGGCTGAAAGAGAATGACTGGCCCAAGGTCCCCCAACTGGCTAGTTTTCAGCCTTGTGCCTTAATCACTAAAGGCCCTTTAAAAAATTGGAAAATCCAGTTGTCCACCTGCGATTGGACAATCGGGACAAAGTGCTGATCTTTTTTTCTAAGCTGAGCAATAAAGGCTGGATGCTGTATGGCTACCTAATAAGAAAGGTGTGGGCTCATTACCCTCTGAGAGCATATCCCTTCTGGGAATCCAGCTTTCTAGAGGAATTTTTAAAGGATTCATACCACGGTGCACTAAAACAAAGATGTTTCTGAAAAGCTGTAAATTATAATGGGGTGTCGGATGCTGCCCAATTCCTGGAATCTGTCCCTGATCACATATTGCTTTAAATTGACACTTACATTAAGTATAATCCTTTCTACTGTCTGCCTCCCCATACTGTATATCCAGAAAAACCCAGAAGAAAAATAAACTTTTCTTTCTTCTCTCTCTCTCTCTCTCTATCTCTCTCTCTCTCTCTCTCCTTCCCTCCC
>JAOYMU010000028.1:19639534-19649667 GCA_025802295.1 Psammodynastes pulverulentus
ATATCATGTGTATGTATGCATGTGTTATATATAAATATGCATCATTAAGTCAACATAATCTGGAGCATGAGCAAACTTTTATCACTTGTCAGTCAGTAGTCAATCATATCTAGTTCACCACACTTCAAGTATCTAATCCATGATAAAGGTGGAACAGATTGGGAAAATGGATTAAAACTATTTTATGGTTGCAAATAGAATCTTCTTTATTGGATTGGTTATCTCCAGTATGGATGCTCTCAGCTATCTGTTCTATATATAGTGGTCTGGGAAGCATAATTGCATCGTAGTTGGTTGTGTATCCACCTGAATTCTCACAGCTCACTTTGTTGAGCACATCACTATCATTACGATGGTCTTCATTGTTAAGGCAAATAGCAGTAGCACTTAGACTTGTATACAGCCTCATAGTGCTTTCCAGCATTCTCTCGGCAGTTTACAAAGTCAGTATATTGTTCCCAACAGTCTGGGTCCCCATTTTACCAACTTCAGAAGGATGGAAGGCTGAGTCAACCTTGAGCCAGTCAGGATCGAACTCTTGGCAGTGGGCAGGATTAGTCTGCAATACTGCATTCTAACTACAGTGTCATCACGAGACTCAAATCTGTAATTATGATTAGAATTTCTGGGGCTGATGAAGTTGTCCAGTTGTGTCCCACTCTTGGCAGTTCTATGGGCCAGGTCTCTCTACATCTTCTGATCTTGCACTACGTCTTTGAGTTGTTCTATGCTCTGGCTGATGTCAGCTTTGATGTTGTTGGAGGAGGAAGCTTTCCATTTTCCATTCCCCCCACTTCCTCTCTCTGGTACTATTTCATAGGGGATTGAGATTGTTATTTCCCCTTTGCAAAATATCATTAGGATGGGAGAAGCTTTAGTTCTCCTATGCCGGATACCACATTGTCCAATTCACCATCTTCTTCCCTAACTTATAAACAATGGGTAGAGCAGAAACATAAGTTCTTGCTGTGACAAGAACCCAAAACGTAACATTTTAAATCTTATTGCAGAAAACATCCTATAGGTAGTCCTCGAGTTATGACCACAATTGAGCCCAACATTTCTGTTGCTAAGTGAAACATTGGTTAAGTAGGTTTTGCCGCCATTTTACAACCTTTCGCCATAGTTGTTAAGTGAATCATTGCAGTTGTTAAGTTAGTAACACGATTGTTAAATGCATCTGGCTTCACTTGTCAGAAGGTTACAACCATCAGAAGTGTGAACCAGTTGCCAAGCATCTGAATGTTGTTCGTGTGACCATGGGGATGCTGCAGTGGTCGTAAGTGTGAAATAGGTCATAAGTCACTTTTTTCGGTGCCGTTGTAACTTTGAACAGTAACTGAATAAACTGTTGTAAGTCAAGGACTACCTGTATTAAGTTGTGCAAGTACTCATGGGACTAGGGCAGGTGTCAGCAACCTGCGGCTCTGGAGCCACATGCGGCTCTTTGGGCCCTCTGTTGTGGCTCCCTGTTGGGTGATCCCACTGCTGGCTGGCCCCACCCCTCGTCCTGGCCTGAGAAGGTAAAACACAAAAAACAAATGAGGATGGGAGGAGAGAGACACCCATTTCCCACAGAAAACACCGGGAGCCACAAAACCTGAAGAGGTGTGTGTGTGGGGGGGTCATGTGACTGGGTGGGAGTGATGTTGAGTTGGCCACTCCCACCCAGGTTTTGTGGCTCTCGATGTTTTCTTTTCTGTGGGAAAGAGGTCCAAATGGTTCTTTGAGTGTTTAAGGTTGCAGACCCGTGCCCTAACTCCTTGCTCAGTTGCCTATCAAGGCTCATCCTTAAGCACATCTCTCTGCTCCATTTCTAGAGGCTGACGACATCTCGGCTGTCTTCCCCATAAAGACACCCTGGGGCTACGCCTTGAAAAAATCAGCTGAAGATTTAAGCTTTACATGCTGGCTTGTCCCAGTGGCTGAACTGCAGTCCTGCCAGGATGTTCCGATGTGAGCCTGTTTTGGTACAATTAGAGCCTTTTTTTATTGCAAAGACAATGTGCCAAATGAAACTTTATCAGCTGTTTAATTAATACTCGAGCTGCCAGTTCAACTTGCCAGACTTTGCAAAGGGACAATCCCTGACTTGTATGTGTTGGGGAGAGAGATTGGAACATTGCTGCCAACCCAGCTGATAACTTTTAGAGCTACACAGTGTAGTTAAGACAGAGCACCTTGTCTATTTGCCAAAACTGCAACAGCCTCCCAATAAGGAAAGGAAAAAAATAGCAAGAAAAAGAAAGAAAAATATTAGAGGCCCCAGGAGGGTTTCCATCTCATTTACTACCCTTCTGTGTTGATTTGCAACCTTGAGTTTACAAGAATAGATGTCCCATGAGGCAACTGGACTTCCTTGTTTTTCTTTGAAGATGTTTTGCTTCTTCTCCAAGAAGCTTCTTCAGCTCTGATCCAATCCTGTTCTCAAACTTTTTTTTTGGGGGGGGGGGGTAGTGGTCAGGTTTGAAAACATTCTGGATGAAGTTACCCATTCCCAGAATTCCTAGCACTATAACTGCTGGGAATTATGGGTGTTGAAGACAAGGGGGGCTAGTAGGGGAGGGTTGATCTGTGTGCTTATGCAGAGCAGAATTTCTAAAATGTTAACCAAGATCCAGACTCTCAGTCTTGTGACCCACGGTCCAAAATCTTGCTAAACACCGGAAATATATTGTTAGAAGCAAAGTTCTAGGTTAGAATCCAGGCCAAGTCCTAAATAAGGTGGAGCTCTCGCCTCACAATCAGGAGGCTGTGAGTTTGATCCTAGGTAAAGGCTAATATTTGGAACAGACTCTCCTGCTCAACCAAGGGGTTGGACTAGATGACCTCCAAGGTCCTTTCCAACTCTGTTATTCTATATATAAACACACTGTGCACTGCTTGAAGAGGAGGATAGTTTTATTTAACTGTGCAACATTACTACCTTCAATTACTATACATCATATTAAATTGTCAAATAAAACTATCTTCATCTTCAAGCAACTATCCAGTGTGTTTATTCATGATTCAGCTCACATTCAAACCCAGGACTTTTCTTCCAACATCACTCTTACAGCATCTCTTTTGACTGGAGATGTCAATCCAGGAAATTGCTAACATTTGAATGTAATGTAGTTCTGCCCTCATTGAGTTTCAGCCTCTTCAAAAATATGTCCTTGCTAACGATTAAAAGTGAATCATAAATTAAGCAACCATCATCATTTGGGTGTGATCTCTATCCGTCCCCAGATTGTAATTCTTTTCCCTTCTTTGTAGAAAATAAGTGACAAAAATGTCGTGAAGGTTGTTCTTTTGGATTTTACTACATTCTATTGTAAAATGGTCTTTAATTCACTTCCCCTTTACTGTTCTAAGTTGGAGTGGTTTTCAGCAGCTATTTTTAATAGACAGTTTTATTTTGTCCTCTGTTTATTGTTTCAGCACTTTGATTATACATTGCTATGAGAGCTCTTGCTTTAGGGCAACTCATGGGTATTAGAAATAAATAAACATATGTGGACCAATTTTAGTATTTACTGGAACTTCCAAAAGCTTAAGTCATACTTCTGGCTTTCTGTCCAAAATGAGAGATTACAGCTGCTTCTACATACTATATATAAAGTTTTGTTAAGCAGTGGTTTGTTGCATGAATCATAGTTGATTGGTTTAGTTTCTTTCTAGTCAAATTCAACACTTATGACTTGACACGTGTTAATTTTTTTGGCAACCATATGAAAATGGTTTGCCATTACTCTGCCTGAGCAGGAGACCATGTACCATTCCAGACAAATGTCTTTTCTGTCTCTTCTTGAAAACTTCCAGTGTTGGAGCATCCACAACTTCTGGAGGCAAGCCCAGAGGAACTGATTCATTGTTGTCACTTTCAAAAATTTCTCCTTAGTTCTAGTTTGAATCTCTCTTTAATCATCTTCCACCCATTATTTCTTCTTTAGTTTCAACCTCCTCTGATGCTAAATGTCCTTTGTTGCTTTTTCAATTTTGTTTTAAATGATCCCCCTGCTTCATAATTGTTGAGGACTCACTTGTGTCTTTTGTAAGACTCTTATAAAATTGACCCCCACTGAAGGACATGCAGTATATAATTTGAAGCAATACAGCATCATTATAATTAAGGCTATCACCAAATTAAAATGGCTGTGCAGTTACAACCCATATAGAGGAAGTGTCACGTCAAAGAAACTCAAATAAAAGAAAAAAGAAAAAAAGGTAGCCTTTTTTATATCATGAATATAAAAGCATTGTTTATCCTTAATACATCCATGCATTAAAGATCAGATTCTTATAGAATCGCATTTAGAGTAATCTATGGAGAGGAAAAAAGGAATAAAGAGATGCACTTGAGTAAAATACATTTAGTTATGCTTGCTTTGGTGAGTGACATTTAAAAAAAATTGTATTGAAACATATAATTTTTCATGTGTGTGGAAAGAATATTAAAAAAGAGGGCAGATTCCTTCATTGCTATTTTTATTGATCAAGTTTTTTTAATTGACCCTCTTAACAAATCCATCAGTTAAACACAGCTGTCTTGTTTATTCTATAAATATATGATACCATGGGCTGGAACCGTGGCACAGAGTGCCACTCTGTATTTTGCAAAAGATAGTATGAGTGTACATGAATATACACCCAAAGCTTGCCATATTCGTTTGCAAGCAAGGTTATAAAAGAGTGTCCACTGTTATTGAGCTAATGACCTCGCTCTGAAATAGGAGCTAAAGACAGCTCCCTAGTGGCTGCTGCCTGTTACACAGATTGAAGAGGAAACCCCTTTCAGAAGTCCATCAGTGCAAACCATGGCTGACAGCTTGGAACTATACAACTCACAGATTTATTTCACAGACCGCCACAGACAAGAATTTAGCACCCGAAACTGGTCTCCTGCTTATCAGAGAAGGTGTTAAAATGCAACCAAGCAGGGATCTTTCTTTCTCTTCTCTCTCTTTCTCGCAATATTTTTCACATCTCCCTTCCACAAAAGATAGAAGCCAATAATGATGCAGTCACCTGCTCTGAGTGACAAAAACGCCCACAAGCAAATGAAGAAGGAAAAAAAAAAGATTAGGGGGAGTTTATAAATATGTGCACAATAATCACATTTATGGTATCCAATCGAAAAAACAATGCAGATCCGAGAGATGCCACTTGGGGAGCTCAGCTCCTCCAAATTTTCCAAATATTTTTCATGGTCTATTTGTAGCACGTATTAATTGATCTGCAGACATACAATGTTGTGCTTATACCTGTTGACTTGGCAGGGGCTTTATCCTTCAACTAGGAGCTTAAGAACCAGAGAGAATGTTCTCTTTCAAAGTGAAATCTTTTTTTGAAAGGAGGAGGGGGGATTCTTAATAAATCACAATTGCCAGCTTTCCCCACAGCACCCCAAGTCATAAACCCAGAGGCAGACTCTTATTGCATTAAGTCACAACTATCAAGCCATATTATTATTATCATGGTTTGTCCTATAGTCAGCCAGATGTTCAGACTGAATTTGGCATTTTTATCCACATATCGAGTCCTTCCCAAGAACCTGGGATAAGCAGATGTTGAAGTTTGATCATTTTAGAGGATGCAGGATGTAAGCTGTTCTGAGTAAGCTGTTCTGCCTTTTGCAATTGACTGATGGCAATTTTGTCAATGACGATGGTGTTCAAGTGCTCCAATTGTTCTGGGGTTACTATTATTTTATTTATTTGTATTCCCACATACTGCATTAAGCCCACTGAAATATTGGGGTAAAAGATGAAGCTATTCTATGGTAGCCGATTTTA
The DNA here is from genome assembly GCA_025802295.1 of Psammodynastes pulverulentus. NCBI lineage: Eukaryota > Metazoa > Chordata > Lepidosauria > Squamata > Psammodynastidae > Psammodynastes > Psammodynastes pulverulentus. Next base: position 19,645,312 of record JAOYMU010000028.1, read on the forward strand.
AGTGCTTCCCAGGGTGAACTTTTAACATCATCTAATTCAGTGATTGCCACTCAGAAAACAGTACTTTAGATCTACTAAGGATACAAGTCCAAAGTATTAGTTTACCTCTACATACCAAGGATGGTTCTTCACCAACATTGTTTCTCAGTGTGAAAGAGAATCAGACAATGGAAGTTGTTAAAGCAGAGCCTTATAGTAAAAAAAAATATTCAAGAGAAATTTGGTAATATGATTACCAAAATATGATGAAAAACAAGTCAATTTCTCATCAATTTGCAGTTTACTTTATATAGACTATCTAGTTTCATATGACACAGTTATGGGATTAACCCATTTTCTGGACTTGTACATTACATCACACAGAACCATGACTTAACCAAATGGTTCATGCACCATTCTAGACCATGGGAGGAGAGGAACGGAACTAAGAAGATGCAAAATCTTTACTTGTGGCCTGCAGATTCTCTTTCTTTTGGGGGGAGAGGGCACATGTGTGCAGAGAAATGTTATTTGATTGCACTGTACTTAAAGAGTTCAAATCAAATTAGACACTCTGTTTCTTAATAACTTCCCAGAAAATTGTAAGTGAATGAGTGAGTGACAAAAAAAGATGTGGTAACATTGAGCAATTCAACAATGAAACCTATTGATTAGAGAGGTGGTGGGCTGTCCTTTGGTGGGTATAACAGGGTTGGAAGGGACCTTGGAGTTCTTCTAGACCAACCCCCTGCTCAGGCAGGATAGGATAAAGCACAGGCTGCACTGCCATCAACTGGGGATGCTTTAACTGGGGATTTCTGCACTGAGCAGTGGATTGGACTAGATGCCCTAAATTGCCCCTTCTGACTCATTTATTTGATTTGATCACATTATTAATAGCACCAGCTTAATGTCAGATGAAGTGATATTAGACCAGGCTTCTCAAGCCTGGAATAACTCCCAGAAAGCTTGAGCCAACCTGGAGGATGCTGAGAGAGTATTTATTTATTTGTTTGTTTGTTTGTTTGTTTGTTTATTTGTTTATTTATTTATTTATTTATGACCCTCACCTCTGGGCCCAAGATGTGCCTTAGGGTAGGGGCAAAGCTATTTTCCTAGACCCCACTGGTCATTCTGCACCAACTGTAGTTTCCAGATATTTTTCAAGGGTAGCCCCATGTAGTGGACATTGCAGGAGTCCATATGGGAAATGACCAGTGTGCGAGGAACAGAAAAAAGAGCTTCTTGATCCAAGAAGGGGCACAAATAGGGCACATTACAAAGTTGAACGAAGGTCTTCCTGACCACAACTGCCATTTGCTCCTTGAGAGAAGTCATGAGTCCAGGAGGACCCCCAGATTATGCCCCAAGTCCATCTACAGCAGTGTGATCCCATCCCCATTTATAAATCTAATCCATACCTAAATCCATCTGGAACCATCCTAATATTTATAATAATCTGCCAGGCCTGAGGGAGGGTAGCTGGCAGGAAGGAGAAGAAACGTAGATGGAATGTTGAGAACATGTGATGGATGCAGTCATAAAACAGTATCCATGGCAGTGGTGGGATTCAATTTTTTTTACTACCGGTTCTGTGGCCATGGCTTGATGGGCATGGCAGGGGAAGGATACTGCAAAACCTCAATTCTCTCCCCACTCCTGGGGAAGGTTACTGCAAAATCCCATTCCTTCCCCACCCCACTAACCTGCTTTCCAGCTCCATTCTGCTGTGCAGAGCAACAAAAGAAGACCAGCCGATCAGCTGGGATTTGGGAGGCAGAGAATAGATGGGGGCGGGGCCAATCAGAGGTGGTATTTGCTGGTTCTCCGAACTACTCAAAATTTCTGCTACCGGTTCTCTAGAACTGGTCAGAACCTGCTGAATACCACCTCTGAGGTTCTCCCCTTCACAAGCAGAAATGTTTTCCCTGGGCAAACCTACTATTAGGTGTAACCCACATGGATTAGTGAAAGACAGAATCATACTAGAAAGCCTGAATATCTGGTTTGTATACAGTATGCTACTAAGGTCTGAATAAATCTTGAGAAGAAGGGTTAAAGGTAAAGTGCAAACCGCAATTGCTGCATTCAGAAAACCTAACAAACCTCAAATCCAGTTAAGTTGGAGGACTGAGAGGCCCAGTGATAAAATGAGAAAGAAGATTTAAAAAACTGAATGATGAAAAAGGCAAAACGTTTTCTCTGGATGCAAAAGATGGGAATGTTGCTGTATTGGATTAGAGGTTGACTGAGAATTTTGGGTAGTTAGTCCAACTTTTCTGGTGAGCTTTACGTTGGAGAACTGCAATAAAGTGAATCTGCAACAGAATATATCTCATGGATAACTGACCCTTTATTTTGGCAGCAAGATTTTAAATTGGATTTCTTTGCAACAAGAAGAAGGTAGCAATAGCCATGATGATGCTGGAAACTAAGCTCTGGGGAAAAGATAATTATATGTTAGTGCCTAAAAATGGTTTATTCTGATGGGCTGCAGGTAGAATCCAGGGAAATGACAAGAGAAAATGTGGGCAATAAATTTAAACAAGAAGCACATAGATACAATTATAATCACATGATGCAATTGAACAAGATTCTCGTAGCCAAACATGTATTGCATGAAATTAAGTTTGGACCTTGGGATATAATGTTTCTGGAGAAGGGTGCCATGTTGCCCACTTTAAGAAATTGTGTGATATATGCCTGTAAAAATATAAGGTTCGTGTGTGATTGTAAATAAAAGGCAAATGAATTACATAACTGGCAATTCTATACAGCGCACCTTGCTTAACGCCCAGTGCAACACATCTAACAAGGAACGGGGCTTAAAGCATAGATCACAGCTGCTAAACTTGAACCATCAATGACAAAATGACCAGATTTTATAAAGGAGGCCAGTCACTTTTTCTTCCTAACTCTTTCCGAACCCTGGGTGTGTGGTGTGAAAATAATCTCTGAAATGCTTTTATTGCATGCCTGCTACATGCTTAAAAAAACAACACAGCAGTAACTGTCAGAAAATACACAAAAGTTCTTGTCTCTGACTCACTCTCTGCACACGTGGACAAAAGTGAAATCCTAATGTTTTACAGAGAAGGAAAATCGGATTTAAACAATTTGAAGGATTATTCCTGGATAAATGACTGGCATTCCATGTTCCCAAGCTGGATTTCCAAACGTTAAAGACTCTTCTAATTGGGAAAAGTTTTATTAGCAGTGATCTCCAACCTTGGCAACTTTAAGCCTGGCGGACTTCAACTCCAGAATTCCCCTGCTTATAGCAAACGCCTTTGGCGGTCTAATCCGCGTAGAGAAGCCACCTTCCCAGTCCAGAGCGGCGTAAAGTTATGCAAAGTTCACCGCCAGCGGTTTAATTCGCACCACTTTCTCTTCTCGCGCCCAGCGCGGCAACTTTCTCCGGCGCTTCCGGGCTCCCGTTCTCAGCTGATTCATTGGCTGAGAGGCTCCTCAGACGGGCCGGCGCCTGGTTCGTGACATCACCCATTCACACTTTGGCCCAGCTGGCGCCTCCCGGGCGGTCGCCGTGGCAACGAGGACGCCGCGCTCAGAGGGGGGTTGATTTCCAGCTGGAACTAAAGCGGAGGGAAGCCGGCTTTGGCAAGCGCGCATGCGCGCGCGCGAGAGGCTGCTTCCCTCGGGTTCTCGCTTCACCTCAGTAGAGAGGAACGAGTTGGGGGTGGGGGGCAGGGTTTTTTATTTTTATTTTATTTTTTTGCTGCCTTTGAGCATCCTGGGCGGCGGATTGGCAGGCAATTTGGGGGGAAAGTGCCGGGGTTTTCCGCAAAGCCTGCTTGATTGTGGGCGACCCTGAAAGAATAGGACTAAATTAAAGAGAAAACGGGAGATGCGCTTAACTGCCTGCCAAATTATTTGGGTTAATAACATGTGCAGATTCTAACCGTAGTGAAGCAATATAAAGCAACAGTTTGTACCGGCGGGTGCGAATCTCGGGAATACCTCCCCCTCCCCCCACGAAAGGACAATTCAGAAAAGAAAGAAAAAAAGCACTGTCCTGCATGAAATGAAATGAAATGAAATGCAATTTTAAAAAGGGAATGAAATGAAATGAACAAATGATTTAATAATCCAGCCACAGCTGCTTCCTCGGTTGTCAGTTTCATGGGATGCCTTGTGAGTCACATATAAATAACACGGTTTTGACTCAAACTCCGTCTTTAAAATTGAGTGTGGGCCAATTGTTCTTAGTTTCCATTGCAAAATGGAAATTTTTACCATGGGGCATATTTGGCCCTTGATTATTATTCTCTTCTCTACTCTACTCTACTCTACTCTACTCTATTATTCTTTTATTGTTATTCTTATTCTATTTTTCTTCTTATTAATTCTAATTATTCT
>JAOYMU010000028.1:19649767-19666107 GCA_025802295.1 Psammodynastes pulverulentus
TTCTCCGAACTACTCAAAATTTCTGCTACCGGTTCTCCAGAACTGGTCAGAACCTGCTGAATGCCACCTCTGATCCATGTGAGAATTGCTATTTATAGAATGGTTCTGTGCTGGGTATGGACAATCATATACATACAACTCAACACAAAAACACATCCATACCTTTTCCTTAGAAAGTAACCCCTCAGGCCAAAAAACTCTCTACTTTCTCCTGTCACTTTCCTGAGGCCCCAAAGTACTGCTGCAAAATGAATCTGACGCTAGAAATTTGCCTCTGCCATATGGCCGCTTCTGCTTTAAACTTTTTGTTTTCTATGAAAAGAATATTTTCATAAATAAATAGTAGTAATGGTAGTAGTGGCAATAGTAGTAGTGAGTTAGAACTCAGAGCCTAACTGTCATTAAGGAAAGGCAAGGAGTAAACTTTCCTAGCTCTGATTGACAAAATAAAACACACTGGATGACAAGCCCTGGATTCATTGAAGTAGGAAAATTTTGTATTCTGTTCCAAAGCTTCCTGCTCATTTCCCCCTTCCTAGGGGGTACAAGCATTAAGCAGCAGCCCCAGTGGCTCTATAAAAGAAAGAGAGGACACAGCCTAAGCTCTTTCTTCGCCCTAACTCACCCTGCCAAAAGCTACCCCAGCTTCTACATGCAACATAATATTCACCCTTTTAGGTTGATATATTTTCCCCTGCTCGTTCATGAGCCACAGGGGGAAAACAGTTTCTCTCCTGATCTGAATGAAGAAGAAAAACAGTGATCCTAATCAACCATTTACCCTCAGTGGCTTCCCTAAACAAATCTGGGGAAGAGCTTAAAAGACTTGGGAATAGCCTCGACCCTGTTTGATGCACTGTAATAACCCAACCTAATTATACTGATATAAAAACTAATTGGAAAGATAGCAAATGTCAGGGTAAGATGCAAATTGTAGGGTGTTAATTGCTGAACAGGTGCTGGAATAGAATTAAATGAGCATCCTGATTAGGAGAGTGGAAAAAACAAATGTGGACCTAGAAATCAAGTTGGTCCTGTGAATTATTTAGCAACCTCCTTGTACCAGCAAAAGGTCATGTTGATGTGACCTCTGCTTTGTGACAGGAGGGCTGAGAAAACAATGGTAAACTCAAAGAGAAAATACCGCTTAATAAGGAGGACAACCCTATGAAAAAAAAGAGGTTACATTTGCAATATTAAGCGAATCCTCTTTTTTAACCACAACAGGACAAAAATCTGTATTAATCAATCAAGGGGTGATGTTTTCAATTCACTTCAAAGATTGCCTTATTTTACTGAAGAAAACAGTGGTGCTGTTTCCTGAACTGGAAAATGAGGGAAGGGCTGTTGGTTTTGAATGAGCTTTCATTTTAGGTGCTTACTAAGGGCCAACGCTTTGTTTCACAGCCTCCAGGTGCCATAAGGAAGCTGTTCCCCATCCATTGTGGAAGAGGAAAAGACAGCGCAACTACAGTCACACCTTTAACTACAATTTCTGACTTTGTCCTTCCTCAAAAAGGCAATGAAATCTAGCCAGAATCCCCAGCACTGTGTTAAAATCTTCCTTGCAATTTCTCTAAACTCTCTTTCTCCTGTGCAGGAAGATGGTTATATTTTTCTACTACTTAGGGGTAAGGTAAAGGTTCCCCTCGTACATATGTGCTAGTCATTCTCGATTCTAGGGGGCAGAGCTCATCTCTGTTTCAAAGCCAAAGAACCAACGTTGTCCAAAGACGTCTCCGTGGTCATGTGGCCGGCATGACTCAACACCAAAGGCGCATGGAGCGCTGTTCCCTTCCCACCAAAGGGAGTCCCTATTTTTCTACTTGCATTTTTTACGTGCTTTCGATCTGCTAGGTTGGCAAAAGCTGAGGCAAGTAACAGGAGCTCACCCCATTACGCGGCACTAGGGATTCGAACCGCTGAACTGCTGACCTTTCGATCAACAAACACAGTGTCTTAGCCACTGAGCCACCATGTCCCTTCAGGGGTACTTTATGATTTATTTCAACTCTCGGGGTGTTTGAGACATAGAGTTGCTGGGGGGTTTTTTTCCCCTTGGGGAAGAGGGGTGTTTACACATCTTTCCATCAGTCTGAAACATCTCTAGCTGTCTGAACTTTCCGATCTGAAAGAAACCAATAGGCGAAAGGCTTTTCCTGGGTTTAATGGAAATCTGAGAAACCAGTGAGGTTTAAGGTAAAGGTTTCCCCTGCCCAGTCGTGTCTGACTGTAGAGAGCTGTGCTCATCCCCCTTTCGTAGCCGAGGGAGCCAGCAGTGTCCAAAGATGCTTCCATGACTACATGTTTCTCTACTTGCATTTATACCATGTGAACAGAAAAAAAGATATACATACATGTCAATATAAGGTGACTTGAACATTAATAATTATGACATTTGGAAAAAGAAAGGAGAAAGTGGCTTGAAAAACTATAAACAGAATTCCAAAAATAATTAATCACATGGCTTGAAAATTTTTGTCCTTGCTGTTCCATTAAAAATAAAATTCTCAAATGAATCAAATGACATGAATCAATCATCCATTATTACCAATTCAATTTCTCCTTCCAATAATTGTTCTTCACTACTTATGCCACAATCCTTGTTGTTGGGGAAAATCTAAAGGGGAGGTACACAAATCAGAAGATCGTGATTTTTAAAAGCATTGATCCCATACATTTCATTTATTTTTACACATGGGATCCTCAGCTAAATCTCATAGCACAGAGTTGGGCACCCACTAATTGAATTTGATCAACCAAATGCTCCCTTCATTTTTCCCTCACTCCCTGGCGTTGTGGTGCTTTCAGAGTAGATACTTCCTACTGATTTTTTAAAATTATTTTTGTTCTATTTCTGCAAAACATAGGCTTTCCCAGAGTTGATATCTCCCTCCTGATCATTTGTAGTTTCGGTCTGGTTCAAAAGCACCAACCCTCACCTCTCCGAACAATAGACAAAAAAACCAGAATTGCACGTACACTTTTTTCACATAATTTGCCACACCAATACTGTTAACTAGCTCCTGCCCAACAGTTCGAAAGCATGCAAATGCGAGTAGATAAATAGGTACCATTTCAGTGGGAAGATAACAGCCTTCTGTGCACCTTTGGCATATAGCCATTCTGGCCACATGATCATGGAAATTGTCTTCTGACAATGCTGGCTCCATCAGACAAGAAACGGAGATGAGCACTGTGCCCTAAAGTCGAACAGTGAAACCTTTACCTTTTTTTATACTGTTAACTAAAATGCATTAGCCATATGCAAAATTAAACCAGACAGGCAAAAGACTGGAGAGGGGACTATGGGGGCACCCAATATTTTATCCAGAGATGCATTTAACATTATGTCTAATGACTTGGAAGCAAGAGAGCCATAGAACTCAGCTGAATGCATCTTTAGCCAAGAAACAACAACCACCAAACCCCAAGATATGATATTAAATGTCACATGTAAACACACACTAATAAACTTTCCTTGGAAATCAAGAAATGTCAGCCATTTGTGCATGCCAGGAAAACCTTTTGTGGGGTCCGTCGTAGACCTGAGTGTGCAAATCATCACATAAGGTCAGCCAATGCTCTGGGTTCCTCCTCCATTGCCATATCCACCAGGAACACAACCACTAATCCAGTGCAAATACCTCTTGAGGAAAGGGATTCTGTTTCAAAGGAAGAGGGAACGTTTGCAGAGATTTTGAGAGGGGAAAACCAGCGAACTCGCAAAGATTTATCGCTAGGCAAACTGAAGCCTCTTTTGTAGCCGAGGGGGTCTGGAAGAGTCTGAGGTGACAGCAGAATGGAGTAGGTCTCTACTGAAAAATATGCCCCCCTCCCCCTGGGGGGGATCAAGGCAGCAATTCATTATCCTCTCCTCTTTCCACCTGGGGGCCTCTTCTGACAGAGGAGGTGACTGCCAATCACCCTCTCCTCCTGCAGATTTAGGTTTTGTGTCGGCCCAGATGTGGGCTCCAAACAGGGGGAGGTCAAGAAGGGGATGCTAATTTCTCAAGTTCAGATCTATGTTTCCAGGGGTGAAAGGTCAGCCCCCATCCCAGTTGTTTTACTGGCGGGCTTTCGATTTCTCCTTTTCTGCTCAGGACCAGGACCAGATGAGTTACATTCAGAAAGAGACTTGAGAAAATAGCTGTAATCATCCTAACGGGGAAATCTGGAAAAGTTTGTGTGTTTGCCTCTGTGTGTTTTAAAACTGTGTTTTGTTACACATACCTTAAAAGTTTTGGGGGAAAGGAGCCCTGCCTGCAGAAAACCAACATGCATGATTTTAAAATAGAAAAAAAAATAAATGGAGACAAGCTTATGGGTCTCAACTACCATTAAGGGAATGTCTCTTTCCCCTTCCAGAACGGATTATCACCTAATTTAGGAAAACTAGATTCTGCCTACAATGAATATACTGGTCCTCTTTATCAATCCACTTTCTTTCCTTCTTTTCACATTTTCTTTGCCACTCTTCAAAATGAAAGTTTCCAAAAGGATGTCTGCCAAACAAGCACAAAATCTATCTACCAATATATTTGTGGTTTCAAGACAAAGTAAAGCAAATTCCAGTGAAATGAGTGGGACACATGTTGGCTCGATTTGTCAGGACCCTAATTTTATTTTATTTTAGTAAATGGGCTATGCGGCTCTTGGAAGAGATGTTTTCCTTGAGGAAAGCACCTTCTTGAAGTTGGTTCCTGAAGCAGTTAAGAGCAAAGCTGAATGGAAGCATTCCTTCGCCTCCTTAATGGGCAAGTATTTTGTGTCTGATTGAGACAAATTCACCTCATTCCTTGAAGAAAATCAGTCACTTCTACAGCATAGCATCCTTTGAGAGAGATGCAAGCTGCCTTGCACGGCCCTTTTAGGGAGCCATAAAAATGGCTCTTCTAAATCCTAGGCATATCCTCAAAGGTGTGTGTGTGTTGCTTTTAAACAATAAAACTCATTTTAAAACTCACAATATCCAACACAGAGATACCAGCAAAATACCATCCAAGTGGTTAAGGCTCTCTCATGCACTGCTTGAGTTCACTCAGATGTGCTTTCATCCATCCTTTCAGAGACAGAAGGAGGGCAAGCACAGAAAGAAGAGGGCGCAAGAACCCACAGGGAATGATGTCCAAACTCTTTTGCTTACAAAATGGTTACGTTACGGTCACTATTTCTGAAGGACAGCCATGCCTCAGACACTTTTCGTGCAGGGCCCCCATTCTGACATGCTGCTTGGTTAAAGAGTTAACCCAAATAGCAGGGAAGGAAGAATCCCATCACTGGTGTTTTTAAAAACACCAAAGTTAGTGGGTGCAAGATGAGAATGAGAACCAGACGTCTTAAAGGGATATTCAGGGAAATGCTTAAGGATAAATGCTTTCTTTCCTGCCCCCTCCCTGCATGCCCATTCCTGGTCCTCCTCCTTTCACAGAAGCGTCCCAAAGGATCCGAGGCTGACATTGCCTCTTTCTCTTTTAATGGAAGGCTTTCAATAGACCAAACGGACAAAAACAGAGGTGGTATTCAGCCAGTTCTGACAGGTTCTGGAGATGGAAATGTTGAGTAGTTCAGTCAGAGAACTGGTAAATACCACCTCTGATTGGCCTTGAGCCATACCACGCCCACCAAGCCACACCCACAGAACCGGTAGTAAAAAAAAATTGAATACCACCACTGAACAAAAACCTTCTCTGGTTTCCCCGAGTAGATGGGTAGATGGGTGTGTTGAAGGAATAGTTTCAAGGCAAGGAAAAGAGAATGTGGCCGGCACTCAAAGGAGCAGAGGTCTGGAGTAGTGTGTCTTTCCAAAGTTTGCACCAAAACCATCTGTCAAGTTTTTGCCAGCTTCACAGGAGACGCTTTTGCACGGAGGCACAATTCTTCTTGTGGCACTCTACCAACCTCTAAAGCAGGACTACGCAAGAAGCTGCAGCCCCAAATACTTCACAGGGAGCTTCTAAAGAAAGGTAAACTTGAAAGGAAGCCTCTCACGTGGACCTTCAGGTATCTCAAGACCCAAGATGCAGCAAAATTGATCTACAGGTAGCCCTCAAAACACGACCTCAATTGAGCCCAACATTTCTGTCACTAAGCAAAACATTTGTTAAGTGAATTTTGCCCCACTTTACAACCTTCCTTGCCACAGTTGTTAAGTGAATCATTGTGGTTGTTAAGTTAGTAACACAGTTGTTAAGCGAATCAGGCTTCCCCGTTGATTTTGCCTGTCAAAAAGTCATAAAAGGTGATCATATGACCCCTGGACACTGCAATCATCAGAAATATGAACCAGTTGCCAAGCCTCTGAATTTTGATCACATCACCATGCAGATGCTGCAATGGTCGTAAGTGTGAAAAATGGTCATAAGTCACTTTTTCATTGCCATTGTAACTTTGAATGGTCACTAAATGAACTGTTGTAATTCTGCAGTCTCATCAGAAGATGCCTCCAAATTCTGTCACCTTAAGTTCTATCCGTTAAAAATAGCCAAGATAAGGATGCATCAAATATGGATTTATACATACATGCATACATACATACATACATACATACATACATACATACATACATATATACGCTATTCTTGATGACATGGCATGATGTAGTGAAACTGTTTGGAAACAACAATGGGATATTAAGTAGATTCATATTTAAAGACTGATTGGGCTATTAGGTTTTTAACATGGTTTTTTTCCTAAAGAATTTTCAGAAGTATACTTTGGATATCAAGGATTTTATATAATGCAGTGCTACCTCCTTATAAGATAAGCAGTTCACAACTTTTCTAGATACTCTATTGCAAGTCTAAAGACTTTAATTTAAATATGTCCATAATGTCAAGTAAACTCACGGAAATCAATGTGGAAGTCAATAATAACTACCTTAAATTCCATACATTCCCAGGAGTTGAATCTCAGCATGAGAAAGTCTGGATCCAAACTATTTTTTTCTGCAATCTCAATTTGCAAGTAATAATACCAAACCATAAACAAGCGGATAATAATTGCATCATTTCATTTCGTGTTCATGACAGAATGAATAAACGGGATTAAGGGATAACTAATCCACACTAAGCAAAGAAAGGGGATAAATGGGGATAAATTTCTTCAGCAGATGTTTCATGTATTATGAAATGATCAGTTACATTTATGAGTGTTCCTTTATAATAGTCCACAGTATGACAAGTTACTATTCCTTTCTTTCAATCATGTACCAACTTCATCAGATATGAACAAAGGTAATTGCCTCTTGTCCATCCTCTCTCCTCTTAAAAGAGAAAAGATATCACCTTCAAATATAAGAGCCCAACTGAGTTCACTCATTGCATTAAGTTCTCATGTGCTTGGGATTTGGTCAGCATGATGTGTGAATCCAAACTCTGTGGTTTCTAAGCTGTAGTTTATGTTTCATGGATGAATCCAGCTTGAATTTGTCTTCTCCGCCGCTTCCAGAAACCTCACCCCTGTTTAACCTATATGAGTCTAGTGACTCTGTGCATCTATCTGATGATATGAACTGCAACTCACAAAAGCCTTTTAAAAGAAATGATTAGCTGGAAAAAGTGCTATTGGAGTCCTTCGGAATCAATGACTGAAAATAGATCTTACTCAAGTGACATGCAAATTCTTATTAGTTACTGCATTCTTAAGGGTTAATTATGCCATTTTTGAAAAAGACAACTAGGTTTTTTTCTCCAAGTGTGGCATTGAAAGAAATGAAGTGGATGATTGAATGCAAATATATTTGATGTTTTTGCAGTTCTGATCTCTGATATTATATCAGGTATATTATTATGCTCTGTTATATTAATTATATTATTAATCCCTTTTTACGATCCTGTAATTCAGAATAGAGGTGGGGTGACTGGATGGAGCTGAGTGTTTACTGGCCGGATGCCCTTCCTGACACCGCACAGAGTTCACAGCACATACTTTTCCTTGTGTCCTAATAGAGAAATATCGACCGCTGCCTAGGATTGAATTCTCAACTTTCTGAGTGGGAGGCAAACATCTTCACCTCTAGGCCACCATATCATGATTAGATTAGATTAGATTAGATTAGATTAGATTATGCATGTGTGTGCATGTATGTTAATATATCATTATAGATAATATACAGTACCATTATATATTATATACCTCATATAAGATATATCAGATATACTGTATATTATATGCCTAGAGTAGCTCAACAGCAAAATAGGTGGTAAATAAAATTAGCAAATTAGTAATAGCAATAATAATAATAATAATAATAATAATAATAATAATAATAATAATAATAATAATATATCAGAAGATCAAAGCAATTATCACATTCTTTTTTCATATCAGATATTTGACCATCAGGGATCAAGCAAAACCAATGAGGAAGCCAAGAGTCTTCTGTTGGCCATAGAGGGAGAGAAAACTGAGTAGCATTTGAATCCTATGCAACAAGTAGACTGCATGTTTTGAAGGGCAGCATGCACATCCCAATCACGCATTGACTGATAAATTAATTAAATCTTTGGGGGAGAGGGGTTCCAAAGACAAACATTTGTTGCACCACCTGCTTCTAACAAAGTTAGAATATATTAGATTATACAGCCTCAAAAGTGGCAGTCTGGTCATCTCCTGACCTAAAGTAGCTTCATTTTCTTTCTGGTGTTCTACCAAACAAGAATTTTAACCAAAAGGAAAAAGATAAGAAGTAGCCAAAACTAAGATGCTTCACAGTATTGCATATCTAATTCTATTGACAGATTGCAGATTCTTTGCTCTCTGGGCTAAGAGAGTTCGCTGTTTGTCCATGTCTCAGGTGTTCAAGGACTGGGACAAATTTCAGGAGCCTTAAAATCAGCTTCAAAGGTGTGTAGATAGGGACTGTATAGATGTGTTTCAGTGGTAATTAACGTCAACAGTCTTGGGGGAAAGAAACACAACAGATAATCCTTTGCCTTCTGCTAGTGTTCTAATTTTGACTGCCACCCCACCCCACAACGTAACAGAAAGCTTCTGGGTAATGAAGATACATAGATGAAATTTTTTTCCGGCATTCAAACAAGCTGCAGAAAGACAAAATGAATTATAGCTAGAGTAGAAAGCAATCGGTTAATAGTGTCCCACCTGCTAGTTTAACTGAACTCGCCTCTGTTCTTATTACACTGGGTGTCTAACCACTCTGGACACTAAAGTTCTTGAAGAAATCTGGAAAAAAAATTGTGGTTTTATATGAATGCTAAATTAGAATATGTGTTGACATGTAAAGACCGGGGTTTGCCCTTTATATATAGACCCATGTTTTATTGAATAAATTGTAATTATCAGCAGTCACACACAATAAGCCAAAAGCAAGCTATTTTTTAGCATTGCAAGATATGCAGATCTCACAACTCTTCCCCATTTTATGTTATCCACTGCAGAAGTCTTCTCACACAGGGAATTTACTATAATGAAAGCTCTCCAAAAGAGTAATCAAAACAAAACAATATTCTTGATACTCAGTATCCAGGGAAGCAATTATTTCTCAGTAGTGCAGACTTCAGACTTATTTACGAAAACTGCGTCTAGACAATATGACAGATTCAGAGGAAACAGAACTGTCTTGTTCTGTGTGAAGCTCATCCACTATTATCACCCATGGCAATCATACTGTTTGTAGGGTTCAGTTGGAGGAAGATCTCTCTATTTATCTGCTCCTTGCTTTTTACCAAAAGACCCCCAATCAAACCTGGAATGACCTGCATGCAAAACAGGTCTTCCACCACTGTCATGCCATCCCATCATCCATCCTTCTCTTCCTTCTGCTTATAAGTTTGCCTATAATGTACAATTCCCACCTTCTAAAGGATCAGTGCTAAAAATCAAGATGGTGACTACGACTGTGTGATCAAAGCACACAGGGACTGAATTTACATTTGTTGGATGGCGACTGAAACTTAGACGTATGGATTATATTTAGCACAATTAGGACATGATTCATTGGACTCTCTGAATCAAACCAGTTACTGAAGTGGGTTGTCAAAGTAATAGAAAGGTAGATAGGTAGGTACCGTGTTTTCCCCAAAATAAGACCCAACTGGAAAATAAGCCCTAATATGATTTTTCAGGATGCTCGTAATATAAGCCCTACTCCAAAAATAAGCCCAGTTAAGATCATCAGCCACACAGGCATATTTAGTACCATATTTCCTTGAAAATAAGACCTAACTGGAAAATAATTTTTGGAGCAAAAACTAATATAAGACCCGGTCTTATTTTCAGGGAAATATGGTAGGTAGGTAGGTAGGTAGGTAGTAATATTTGTAAAATTTATTGGCCACCCATCTCACCACAACATAGCTCTGGGTGGCTTTACAATCTTAAAAAGATAAAAACTGTACAAAAGCTAAAAGATGTAAATAAAACACTGTGAAGATTCAAATAATGTGCCCCAATTAAAAGATGGGGGGAACGGAAAAAATGGGGGAGACCTATTGTGTCAATGTTTAGATGATCATGGGACTGTCTAGAAGTGTCACATTCATTCTGATCATATCAGTTTGCACTTCTTCACTCTCAAGGGATGTGACCTGTTGGGTCCCAGAGTTGTCTAGTACATATTTATATACAAGTTTATGCATCCACACATGAACCTAGAGATGCAGAGCAAGGTCACCCTATCTAGATTGGACTACATCCTTCTAAGCAAGGCAATTGATAGTGATTCATGTCCATTTTTACAACATTTTTTTCCACAGTTGTTAGGTGAATCATTTGAGTTATTAACTGAACCATGTGGGCATTAAAAAAATCCAATTTCTCATTGACTTTGCTTGTTGAACGTCAACTGGGAAAGTCACAAATGGGAATCAGACGACCCCAGGATGCTGCAACCTTTGTAAATACACATCAATTGAAAAGTGCCTAAATTTTGATGTTGCCGTTGTGGTGATGCTGCAGTGGTTCTAAGTGCAAGGATTGATTGTAAGCCACTTTTTTTCAGTTTACTGTAACTTTGAATGGTCACTAAGTGAATGATTGTAAATTGAGGATTACCTATACTCAAATACTGACAAGAACTAGCCAATAACGGGAAACTAGAGAAAGGACAAAATAGGAACACCAACTTATCAAAAATAAAGAGGTAAATAGGAAAGCTACTACAATGGGGCATTCAGCAATGTTGAGCATGACGCTTTTGCTAAGAGTAACAACTCCTTCATTCTGTAGTGGTTTTTTCCCCCTGAATTCTTCTTTTGATTTGTTCACAGTCACTGCAACTCCAATAAGCTGAGTGTTTAAATAGCAACTCTGGAGCCACAGTAAAGAGAGAAAATTATGGCTTCCTCTCATGGCCAAATATTAAACACAGCAGACACCTAATGACTCTATTACTCCCCAGGGACAGTGTTTTATGAACAATGGAGTCCCAACATACGTGGGCCCAGCTAGGGTTTGCAAGTCTCGTTATGAGCTCACTCATCCAGCACAATTTACAAGCCTGGTGGAGCCCACTTGAAAATCCGAAGGGGGAAGGGGGGTATTTAAAGACAAACAGGCACATGCCCACAGGCACATGAGGGAGGAGGAGTCAAAAACAAGCCCTCTTTATGTAAATTATGTAAATGTGAAATGCTTGGGTCTTTGTAATGTGAAAAATCAAATTAAATAGTGAAGAAAAGGAGAGAAGAAATGCATTTGGGGTTTTTTTGTTGTTTGAAAGATGTATGTAACTGCCCGACCTATGTAAACACGATTTGGGGTGGCATATATCAAATAACACCCCAAAAACAGCATTACAAAGAACACCCCTAAAATATCAATGAAAAACAAGTCCATAAACCATACAGTTGGGACACACTAGAAAGCTCCTCCACCACCTAAAACACAGATCTGTCATTCCAGCCCTACACTCAGGAGGAAAAAAAAACACATATTAAAGCAGACTGTCCAACCTTGGCAACTTTAAGACCTGTGAACTCTAACTCCCAGAATTCTCCAGCCAGCCATGTTTTAACCTGATAACTAGGGGAATATCTGGGAACTAATTGTATCAAGTTCAAACCCATTTGACTTTGATTTTTGTCAAATCAATATGCCTTCTTATTCTGGTCCCACTTCCCTTCATCCCACCTATTTTTTTCATGATTTAGCATCTAAATTCCAAAAATGTGAACCTCAATTCATACTCCTTGGAATACGGTCTAAAGTTCTGGTCACCACAACACAAAAAGACGCTGACATCCTAAAAGTGTGGAGAGAAGAACAAGATGATAAGAGGTCTGAAGGCTAGATCATAGGATGAATGACTGAGGGACCTAGGTATTTTTCCAGCCTATTGGGCAGAAGGATTAGGGGGGGTGGGACATGATAGCTGTCTTCCAATACTTGAGGGGCTGTCTCAGAGAAGAGGGGGTCAACTTATTCTTCAAAGCACTTGAGGGCAGGACAAGAACTAACAGATAGAAGCTTGTTAAAGTGAGATCCAACCTAAAAGTTAGGATGAATTTTCTGACAGTGAGAGCAATTAATCAATGGAATGGCTTGCCTCCCTGAGCTCTGGATGATCTATCATTGGAGGTTTTCAAAAATAGACCAGACAACCGTTTGATCTGGATGGTATAAGTTAGTGGCCCTCAACCTTTTGGGCACCAGGGACCGGTTTCATGGAGAGAGGTTTTTTCATGGGCCAGAGGAGGCATGGTTTCACGTGCTGCCTGCATCCCACAGGTGGGCCTTGGCTTGTTTGTGTGGCCCAGTTTCTGGCATGCCACAGCCCGGTGTGGTTCCATGGACCAGGGGTTGGGGGCCCATGGTATAAGGTCTCCTGTCTTGAGAAGGGAGTTGCACTAGAAGCCCTCTGAATCATCAGGCCCTGTGATTCTATGTTCTATTTTCCTAAATCAGATATCTGTAAGGTTCTATCTCCCCCCACCCACTCACATACACACACATACACGACACAGGCTATTTAATTCTGTAGCTTCCAAAACATTAATTACCTTCTCCAGCCGAATGTCTTGAAGACCTCTAATTATCATCCAAGAATTGGAAATCTAGCACAATCAGAGAGAAAACAGCCAGGGAAGCCCGAGAGGAGCCTGGGTAAGCAATAGTCCAGAAAAGAAAAAGGAGCCAATTCATAAAATGGGTCTTTGACAGATGCTGGTGTGTAATAGTTTGAAGGGAGAACTAGAGATTGCATTGGAACTAGGGGATTTACCTCTGAACTTTGTTCTACTTTCAAACTATTTTTAGAAATGGAAAATACTCAGAGGACCAGCAGCAGAGAAGCTGTGTTTCTATTTTCTAGACTCAAGCTGCAAGTAACTTGAGCTAGGGAGAAGAGACTTTGTAAGCAATTTTTTTTTAACTTGCAGAAAAATTACATTAGATTTCCTGAATGGTTAGCATTTGAGCCTTCTCAGACCCAACCAGGTGACCAGTTCACCAAATTGAATGTTTTCAGTCCGATTTGGGGATGTTTTGTTAGCTAGGGGACACATTAAACATTTGGAAGGACTGCAATGGAAGTAAAACATCACAAAATGGAGAGAGATGGGATCCTTTCCTCTCATTGGATATGTCAGGTGCAAGAAACCAGGAACAAGGATAGAGTTCAAAAGCACAGCGAGTTTATTCCATGCTACTGATACACAAGAATCTAATCTACTAACAGTCATGATAAATTGGTGCCAGGTAAAATTCAACAGACTTCAAGTGGGGTTGGACATAAATCTCTTTCAGGGGCATAGGAACTCCAGATGGCTGATTCATTTGACTCCGCCTTCTCCCATTGTGTTGGGCACTAGGGACTGGTTCCATGGAGAGAAGTTTTTCCGTGGATCAGAGGAGGCCTTGAATCCCTTGGATGAGGCTTTGCTTATTTGCACGGACCGGTTTCTGACATGCCGTGGACCAGGAGTTGGGGACTCCTGCCCTGCAGGATATTTTTAAGGGGGAGTATGGGAGGTAGGTTTAAGGTGACTTTGGGATTTAAAAGATCTTGATTCAGAATGAGGAAGAACTGTGCTCCGAGGGCTATGAAAACAGGGTTTTTGCAGGCTAATGCATTCAAAGTATTCAGATATCATTTTAAAGATATTTGTAATGGTATGTGGGAATGACCATGGGAGACCCAGCAAAGAGATGCTGCCAGATAAGAGGGAGCTGAGCCCACAGCTGCATAGTGGGTGGAGCAAGAGACTCAGAAGGGATCCTTCCTAAGTTATCAGGTTATTAAGGTGACGGCAGAAGAATCAAATTTTCAGACTTCCCAAATTCTGTTTATGTAGATTTACAATAAAGTACTATTATCTTATCTGGCTGTGTTTTCTGCCTGGTCTGACTGGGAAGTCTGAGAGTATGTTTCTAAGCCAAAAATTTAAATGGAGGTTGCTTGTAAAATGATACTTCGTATAAGATCCATCTGTCTGATAGAGATTTGTGAAATTATATTCATATTTCAAATGTATCAAACCAATTCTTCAATAAATTGTGAAATTTGCAATAACAATGGAGAGTCAGCCTATTGACCTCAACAATCTGGGTCTTCATTTTACTGACCTTGGAAAGATGGAAGGCTGAGTCAACCTTGAGCTGGTCAGGATTGAACTCCAGGCATTGGGCAGACTTTGCCTGCAAAACTGCATTCTAACCACTGTGCCACCACTGATCCTAATTATAATTGCTTCTGTTTTTAATATACAATTAATTTACTATAAGGTAGCCAACAAGCTCCAGGTTCACAATAAAGTTATAAGAAAAAACAAAACATTGCATACCTAATTCCCTTAATGCTTCCAAAGGAGGAATTTTTAAAAGTGTTTTACCAATATAGCTTTTTGCATTTCATTCAACTATTCCCATTGGATAAATATGTGGATTTTATTTTATTTAAAAAAAGAACACTGCCATCTTATAGGTGATGAACTCCTCGTTACACACAAGATGTTCAAAGTATGTGTAAATCTCTCTCCATTGGCCTATATCCTTTCTGGCTTCCTCAGAAATCAATGAAGCATCTTCTGGAGTGAAAAATATGCAAAGCTGTGTACTGATCTATTGAGTTCTCTTTCCTACTTTCAATTACCACCTTTCTTTTACTGTTGAATCTGGTTTCCTTTAGGGGTAAGCTCTTAACCTAAATTCCCTACCCAACTTAATCTGGGAGTAGACCCGAGGAAAGCGTCATTTGGAGTTAACCAGCCTCTAAATTTAAATAAATAAACAGAGTTCTTGTTTTGGCTGCAGACAGGATCACTGAATTTCAAAACCATCTGATAAACACGCACAGGTTAACAATATTGTCTTTCACTGCTGAATCATCCCAGCAGATTTATATATTCTAATGGAATATTTAATTTAATAATTTAAACGTGTTTGCATGCTTAGTTCTGCTACACTGGCTTTGCTGGTACTGGGATAGCTAGTTAGCCTGATGACTGACGGACGGATGGACGGACAGATTTTTAAAATACAATGAAAAGTAAGACTAGACACAGGGAATATAAAGGAATTTGATATCACCGAAATAGGAATTCATTTTAATGTTTCTAAGTGTGAAAAAACAAACATCCACTTGGTTTGAGCCCAGTTTGAACACTTTCAAACTCAATTTAAGCCCATACAGAATCTCACAAACCAGCTTTTCCTTAGTTCATCTAACGCAAGATTTTTCTTTTATAGGTTGGTTGCACAAACCCATGAGGGAGCTTTACTCCAACATAATGATTGTGTGAATGGTTTATAAAACATGAAGTTTTAGAACTTCATCATGTCCCCTTGCTACGTAGTTTCCCACACCCAGACCCTCCAGAAGTGTAGATAAATGGCCATTCTGGCAGGAAAAGTCTCACACCACTAGAGGGAACCTGCTATGCCACCACTCACAGGTTTTCATTTATTTTTCAAATGTAAATATGACACTAACTATGTTGAGATTGTACACTCAACATACTTAACCTGGCTACTGAATTCAGCCACTTTCTGGATGTGCACATTATACCAAACCAGAAACTAATCCAAAGGGATGGATTTGAACAATATGCTAAGACATATTGTTGATTAAAATTAACCAAGCTTGGCATGTAGATACTAATATATCTGTTAGACCATTACTGTCCTGTGCACTAAGTGTGTTGCGTGAACACAGGCAGCATGCCCTCATTTAGATGGGGTCCAGCACATGAAAGAAAGCTCATGCACTCAGAAGAAAGTTTGATTATCAGGGCAGTGTGGAGACAGATGTATGGATTTTTATTGTCAGCCAACAAGACTGTTAAAGTAAGTTGATGTTGTAGCCTAATTAGCAATAGCAATAGCACTTTAGATTTATATACCGCTTATCAGTGCTTTTTACAGCCCTCTCTAAGCGGTTC
>JAOYMU010000028.1:19730494-19740907 GCA_025802295.1 Psammodynastes pulverulentus
CTTCTTGTGAAATATCTCTGGACTTTCTCAACTGTATTTATATCCGATATGCAGTGCGGGTTCCAGACAGAGGAGCTGTGTTCGAGAATTGATCTAGCAAATGTTTTGTATGCTCTAGTTAATAGATAATTTGTCTTCCAGTGACATGTGTGGTGTGTTGTGCTCCAGTATTTACTTATTGGTCACCTTTGCTGTCCAAGGAATAGAGGTACTCCTCGATTTACAACAGTTCATTTAGTGACCATTCAAAGTTACAGCTCCACTTGAAAAAACAAGACTTATGACCATTTTTCATCCTTACAACCATTGCAGCATCCCCGTAGTTACATGATCACAATTCAGACGTCTGGCAACTGGCTCATACTTATGACCATTACCGTGTCCCGAAGGCCTGTGTTCCCCATTTTGTGACCGTCTGACAAACAAAGCCAACGGGGAAGCCTGATTCACTTAACAACTAACTTGACAACTGCAGTGATCCACTTAACAACGGTAGCGAGAAAGGTGGTGCAATGTGGCACAGCTCACTTAACACTGTCCCGCTTAGTAACTGGAATTTGGGGCTCGGTCGTAGTCGTAAGTCGAGGACTGCCCGTAACCACACAGAAAGGAAATTGGGGTTCAGTACTTCAGGTTGTGAGGAAGGAAAGAGGGACGTCTGAGAGCCAAATCCCAATTAAATCTGCCTTCTGATGTTCAGAAAGCTGGTTTTATACCGTGAAACCACATAAACCCATCAGAATTTCCTGATATGTTCTCACTCGTTCCCGATTTATTGAAGACATGCGCAATTTAGGGTAACATCCCATAATAACCATGGGGCGGGTGTGTACACTTCATTAGCTAATCTCTCCGTCTCTGGGTGTATTTTGTGAACGATCCAACAGTTAAAAGCAATATGCCACTTGACCTTTCCTTGATCCTATAATGGGCCCAATTCTTCAGCACAGTTACAAAGCCACAATCGGTCAGCCGGACTAACATTTCCTGTAACGGAAGCACTTGTGGTCAGTTTCCTAAGCTTCTTAACTGTGAGAGGGATCTTGGAATCCTAGTGGACAATCGCTTGAATACAGTGGTGGGATTCCAATAATTGAACCACCGGTTCTCTGCCCTCATGACCAGCCGGGTAGGGGTGGCTGGGTGATCATATGACTGGGGGGAGCTCAGGTGACAGAAAGTCTGGGCGTTCTGCCAAGAACCTTTAGCTGTTCTGTGGGTTAACCGAGAGGCAGTTTCTGTAAGCAGACAATAAAGATTAGGCTAGAAACAACCCCAGAAGGTTTCCTTCCTGCATTCCTTACAGGATTAGCCCTTTAAAGTGGGGAAAAAACACAAGGAGATTTCTTCCAACAACCAGTTCTCCGAACTGCTTAGAAAATTAACAACCGGTTCTCGCGAATAGGTGCGAACCTGTTGAATCCCACCACTGCATAAGTTCCGGTAACTGTAACAAACGGAAACAGGTCCGACAAAGTAGCCTTCGATGTCAATGCAGTCTTCAGAAGGAGCACAACATTGAGGAGCTGAGCTTTATTGCAAATATTACAAGAAAGAGGGATCCTGAACTATGGAAAAGCTATAGATGTTGAGGGCTAGACAGTGGGAAGTGGTAGGGATCTGATGGGCTGGCCAGTTTGGAGAAGCTAAGCAGGTGCTGGTGGTTTTTAAGAAGAGACTGGGCAGCCATTTGTCTGGAATGGAGTAGGGCAGGGGTGTCAAACTCAACTTCATTAAGGGCCACATCAGGGTTGTGTTTGACCTTGGGGGGGAGGGATTGGCCAGCTCGATGTCAGCTATGCTGGCTGGGGAATTCTGGGAGTTGAAGTCCACAAGTCTTAAAGTTGCCAAGTTTGGACATCCCTGTAATAGGGAAACTGAAGAAGATAGTACAGGTGGTCCTCAACCATTTGTAAATGACCAAAGTTACAACAGCTCTGAAAAAAGTGATTTGTGACTGGGTTTTTTTTCACTTATGACCATTGCAGCATCCCCATGGTCACAGGATCAAATTCAGCTGCTTGGCATCTGACTCATATTTATGACAGTTGCACTACCTTTTGTGACCATCTGACGCGCAAAGTCAAAGGGGTTTCACTTACACAACCAAGTTACTAACCTAACAACTGCAGTGATTCACTTAATAGCTATGGCAAGAAAGGTCATAAAATGGAGCAATTAACAATTGTCTTGCTTAGCAACAGAAATTTTAGTCTCAATTGTCATACATCGAGGACTTCCTGCAATGGGACTGTGTGTGCTTGGGCTTTCAGACATCATCTTGGAAGGGACCTTGGAGGTCTTTTAGTCCAGCCCACGGCTTGAGCAGGAGGCCCTATACCATTTCAGATAAATAGTTGTCCCGTCTCTTGAAATATTGAAAGCCCCCAGTGATGGAGCACCCACAATGTCTGAAGGCAAGCTGTTCCATTGGTTGATTGCTCTGTTAGGAAATTCCACCTTAACTCTAGCTTGCTTCTCTCCTTTATTACCGTAGTTTCCACCCATTGCTTCTTGTCCTGCCCTCAGGTGCTTTGAAAAATAAGTTGACCACCTCTTCTTTGGGGCAGCCCCTCAGATATTGTAACACTGCTATCACATCTTCCCTAGTCCTTTTCATTAGACTAGACATACCCAATTCCTGTAACTGTTCTTCATATATTTAGCCTCCAGCCCCCTAATCATTTTTGTTGCTTTTCTCTGCATTCTTTCCAGAGTCTCTTTTATATTGTGGTGACCAAAATCTGGGTGTAGTATTCCAAGTGTAGTCTTATTATGACTTTGTAAAACAATACTAGAACTTCACATGATCTTGATTCCATCCCCCTATTAATACAGCCAGGATTACATTTTTTTTTACTTAAAATTATAATCCTCATGCTTTTAAGCATGCAGCCTATTTTTTTTTAAATGTCTTTTTAAAATTTATTATATTTATATCTCTAGCCAATCATCTCAAGAAATCTTGCAAGCGTGCATGCTCTTTTATGTTTATTTATGTCATTGGTTCCTGTTGGGTATGTGGCTGTGTTTGCTTTTTAAGCAGGCGCAACCAGTTTTGTTAATTGTGGTGTACTTCAAGCCCTCAATTGTAGAGTATATCAAGCCCATAAACCATGGTTTGTTATTCATACAACGGCTGAGATGCCCCCATCTGATAAGCAAAAATCCAAAGAGGTCATATTAGGATTTGGGAAGCCTAAATGAAGCCACTAGGAAAAAATATTGCACAAGAGCATCATTAACTTATTTTTAAAATGTGCGGTGCATGTATATTTGGAACTCACTTCTCTGCTGTGCATTGAAGTGCCCGCTCATTTGGCAGGTTCTGTGCAAGCCAGTAAAAGACGTATGGCTGCTTTAAAAATCATGTTATAACCAACCAACCCCCTAAAGCAGTGATACTATATGTAGGCCTAAAGCATTCCTCCAAATCTTGTTCAAAGCATGCACAAATATGTAGTTTACCTTGTTTTTCTACTTCTTAATCTTTGGTAATCCTTACACTAGAAAGCTGATTTGTATGTTGTATCCATCTCCACAAGCAAATGCATTGGCTATCCGACATTCGGTCACAAAAGTTTTCCAATTTTCCATAGATGGCAGCAGAGTACAGTCTTGAAGATAGAACATGAATGGTCTCTACTAACTGAAGCAGCAAACTCAATGTAATAGAATTTTCTTTAAACTAGCTTCTTCCTGTAAAAATAAACAGCATTTCCCACAACCAAGAAGCTTTGTTAGGCTACTTGTAGTCATCTGTGAATTAGTGTTCAGAAGACATGTACTTTAGATCCTTTAAAATCACCCAGTTTTCTCTTCTAAAAGTATCCTTTTAGATCCAATAGCAGGAAAAGATAATTTGGGATCCTATCTGATCTAAAGATGAAGTTGCAACAAGCCAGGATTGGTTTAGCTAGCCATAGTTTAAGTCACAATAGAATGCATTGAGCTGCGGTGGCATAGTGGTTAGAATGGAGTATTGCAGGCTACTTCTGCTGACTGCCAGCTGCCTGCAATTTGGCAGTTTGAATATCATCAGGCTCCAGGTTGACTCAGCCTTCCATCTTTCCGAGGTGGGTAAAATGAGGACCCAGATTGTTGGAGGCAATCATGCTTATTCTGTAAACCACGTGAGAGGGCTGTAAAAGTGTGAAGTGGTATATAAGTCTAAGTGCGATTGCTATTCACACAATGTACTAAACTGCATACTATAATTTGCACATCATATTAGGTTCAACTAGCTTTCCCAAATGGTCCCTCTCTTTGTGAATGAGGTGGTGAATGAGGTGGTGGTGAATGAGATGTGATCTTGGACAGGGAATACAGCTGACATTTTCATTCTGCTTTCAGTCACTTACCTAGCTGTGTTTTTCTTCAGTACAATATAATCCAATGTTTCCTCAATCTTAGCAATATAAAGATGTGTGGACTTCAAGTCCCAGAATTCCCCAGACAGGAAAAGAATTCTGGGAGTTGAAGTCCACACCTTTTAAAGTTGACAAACTTGAGAAACATTAATCCATATACACTGAATGTTCTACCACCTGATATCTTGCAAGGTGCACAATATTCTGTCAGCAAAAAACAATGAAGTATCTTTTAGAATAAATAAATAAATAAATAAATAACATTTATTCCTACAGAAACTCTGTGGAGCACAGTCCATACACTCAATGAAGTGGACTGGGATCCATAACAGCTTAAAAAGAAGCATCATTCTTTCAAGTGATACAGGAAGGAGGTTATGATCACTGACCATATTAGAGCCCCACCGTTTGGTCTTATAGAGAGGATTTTCATAACAGCCAGCAGCATCTGGTTGAGTGTGCATGACTTTGGGGGGGGGAACCCCTAAGCAGGATTAGACTTTATTCAAACATTGACAGGAGACCAGGAAGAAGTCTCAACGCCATGCAGGAGACTGGAAAGTCAGAAAAACAATCTTAGAAAACATTACATTTTTACTGATTTTTATTGTGATTTTGTGGGTGGGGTTGGCATTGTTTTTATTTATTTTTTAGTAGGCATCCAGGGTTGTTGTTACAATATGGGTGACTAAGTCTTTTCAAATAAATAAGTACTGTAAATTGCAAGCCATTTCTGTACTAAATGCATCCCTCTAAGGACCAGGAGTCAAGCTTAACTGAAAGGAACTTTTTAGTTTTTCCTCTTAGGATTTACCTTCCCCTGAAGAAGGAAGCGAGGGGGTATCTTCAAGTCACTTTTTGGCTTCTGGTGATTGTCTGGGCTAGTCCCTGGTATTTTCTTGGCAAGGTACAGATAGCACTCGACTTACAACAGTTCATTTAGTGACCATTCAAAGTTACAACGGCACTGAAAAAAGTGACTTATGACCAGTGGTGGGATTGAAATAATTGAACAACCGTTTCTCTGCCCTAATGAGCAGCTGGGTAGGCGTGGCTGGGGGATCATGTGACTGGGTGGACCTCAGGAGAAAGAAAGTCTGGGCGTCCTGCCAAGAACCTTGAGCTGTTCTATGGGTTAACCAAGAGGCGGTTTCTGTAAGCAGGGCGATAAAGATTCAGCTGGAAACAATCCCAGAAGGTTTCCTTCCTGCCTTCCTTACAGGATTAGCCTTGTAAAGTGGGAAAAAACAAAAGGAGATTTCCTTCAACAACCGGTTCTCCGAACTGCTTAGAAAGTTAATAACCGGTTCTCCCAAATAGGTGCGAACCTGTTGAATCCCACCACTGCTTATGACTGTTTTTCACAGTTACAACCTTTACAGCATCCCCATGGTCAAGTGACCAAAATTCAGAGGCTTGGCAACTGGCTCATACTTATGACCGTTGCAGTGTCTGGGGGCCATGCGATCCCTTTTTTTGTAAACTTCTGACGAGCAAAGTCAACGGGGAAGCCAGATTCACTTAACAACCAAGTTACTAACTTATCTACTGCAGTGATTCACTTAACAATGGTGGAAAGAAATGTTGTAAAATGGGGCAAATCTCAGTTAACACATTCTCACTTAAGAACATAAATGTTGGGCTCAGTTGTGGTCATAAGTTGAGGACTACCTGTATTTCAGAAGTGGTTTGACCTTGTCCCGTTCCTCGGGGTTGAGGGAATGACCCAAAGTCAACCAGGGGGCTTCATGCTCAAGGTAAGACTAAAATCCATGGCCCCAGTTCATCATAACCCTGGTGTTTTCACCACTGCACCCGTCTCACTCTCCGAAGAAGGTAGAGATGCTCTCAAAAGGAATTTTGCAATAAGGATGCCTTAACTGATCGTTTGTATAACACAATAATATGCTTCTTACATCTACCAGTGAATAGAAGGAGGGGACATGGACTTTGGGGTTTGCTTGGTGGTTTTTGGTTTTGTTTTTTTTTGTTAGTTGTAGTAACTTGTTGAAGGTTATTACCTGCCAATGCACAAGTGAAGTCTTTCCTGGGGATTTCTTTTATCTTTTTGCCTGTTCTTGCTTTGGAATTTGCATGATGATGATGATGATGATGATGATGATGATGATGATGATGATGTCTCAGATCATAATTAAGCTCAATTTCCCTGTCTCAGTTGTGCACACCAAGCTTGCATCTAATAGCAATAACAATAGCACTTGGACTTATACACCGCTTTCATAGCACTTTACAGCTTTCTTTACAGTGGTTTACACAGTCAGCATATTTTCCCCAACAATCTGGGTCCTCAATTTACCGACCACGGAAAATTGGAAGGCTGAGTTAACTTTCAGCTGGTGACTCGAACTGCCGAACTGCAGGCAGCTGGCAGTCAGCAGAAGTAGCCTGCAATACTGCATTCTAACAACTGCGCCACCATGGCTCATATCTAAACTGATATTGAGCTTGTTTGAGGCTGAATCACAACCATGTTACACCAGATATGGATCCAACGGAAATATTGGACTGGGCTGGAAAGACATAGATCTTACTTTCTCATTACAGATTAATCTACACATTTATTCAAAAATAAGTGCCAGTGCCCTCTGCGGATTTTAGAGAAACCAGCACAGGATTAATATTTCTGCGGAAATAGGTTGTAGAATACTTCATCATGAGCCACTCTGGAAAACCTACAGTCTCCATCATCCCCAACTATTTCCCCCCCATATGTTTTATTCCAAATTTTAAAGAGAACATAATAACACAAACTAGTGTAGAATAAAGAAAAGAAAGAAAAAGAAGAGAAATGTTTGTGCTGAAAAGATAAAAAGAAACTTTGAAATATATTTGTATTTGCACCAAATAAAGATATTATAGTTTTTTGTTTTGTATCTTGCCTTTATTTTTACGAGTAACTCTCCATGATTACAAAAAAGCTCACTTTTTTCTAGCATCCTTTTTTTCTAATCATTGAAACTATAAGTCATAAGTTTATTTTTTTCCCTGCTTCGTGCAAAAATCTATAAGGGGTTTCCAGTCACCCCCACTTATCATGGGTCATGCTAATAAGATAGAGGCAATGAACAGGAGGTTTGACATGTGTTTCTATTTCTCATTATGTATTTACTAGTGCTGTCTGATTACACAATAAAATTCTGAACATTCAAGCTGAAAACAATGTTTGTTGCACATATTTTATCTTTAAAAACAAAGAGTTTTCTGGGATGTAGGAAGCTGTCTCTTCATGAATAAAATAATCAGGGTGAGACAGGAAATAATATCACACATTTAATCATCGAGAATAAATCAATATACTGTATATTACTGGGATTCTACAGACTCGGGCAAGTGAAATTAGAAGCCAACCCAGAATTAGTATGGACAGTGATCCCATTCTGACTGCACATATGCACTCAGATATTGAAAATGTTTGTGATCCTATAGGGCAGGGGTGTCACACTCAATTTCATTGAGGGCCACATCGGGTTTTGTTTGACCTCGGGGGGGGAGGCGGAATTGTGTGGCTGGGAGGACATGGCCATGGTGGGCATGGCTAGTTTGATGTCACTAGTGTCGGGGGCACCTGTGGTGGCCAAGTGCTAAGGCAGGACTTCTCTGAGATCCTCCCTCCCTCTCATTATAATCTCCTTCCTCCCTTCCTTCCTTCCTTCCTTCCTTCCTTCCTTCCTTCCTTCCCATCTCTTCTTTTCCCTTCCCTCTTCCTTCTCTTTTCTTTCTTCTTTCTTCCCCTTTTCTTCTTTTTCCTTCCTTGCTCTCTTCCCATCTTTCCTTCTTTTTCTTTGTCTTTCCTCTTTCTCCTTTCCCGTCCCTTCTTAGATGCTCAAATGCAAAAGGGAAACATTTCTCCTTTTGTTTTGTCTTTAGTTTGTTTTGCTAGCTTTCTGCCAGGGAAAACGGAGCCCGGAGAGCGTGCATGGCCCTCCCAAGCTCCGTTTTTGGGGGCAGAGGCACCACGGGCCGGTCCTTTGCTATTTCCACGGCAGCCCCATGGGCCAGATCTAAGGACCCTGCAGGCCAGATCTGGCCCATGGACCTTGAGTTTGACACCCTTGCTGTAGGGGATCCGATGGGGATGGAAGGATTGCAATGCTTTATATGAACAAGCCGGAAAAAAGGCACGGTGGCTTAGTGGCTTAATGATATTGGAAATGGTCTTTGATCCAGCAATTAGAGTTCTAGCAAGGTGTGGTGGGATGAGCTCACCTCAGCTTCAGCCCACCTAGCAGTTTGAAAGCATATTATATGCAAGTAATAAATAGGTATCACCAGTGGGGAGACAAGCTTGTGCATTGTGCAGATAGTTAAAATCAGTGGTGAGATTCACTTTTTTTTACTACCGGTTCTGTGGGCGTGGTGTGACTTGGGCGTGGCTTGGTGGGCGTGGCAGGGGATGGATACTGTAAAATCTCCATTCCCTCCCCACTCCCGGGGGAAGGTTACTGCTGGTTCTCCGAACTACTCAAAATGTTCACTACCGGTTCTCCAGAACTGGTCAGAATCTGCTGAATACCACCTCTGGTTAAAATCCTGCTGGTGCTGGACCTTCCCGGTTGCATTGTCGGTGTACTCCAACACTGGAGGTTTTAAAGAAGAGATTGGATAACCATTTGTCTGGAGTGGTATAGGGTTTCCTGCCTAAGCAGGGGGGTTGACTAGAAGACCTTCAAGTTCCCTTCCAATCTGTTATTCTATTCTATTTGGTGGAAGGACTGGGTCTTGGATGCTGCTGCAGGGAATCCGCTTGTCTTTCTTTCGGTGTGGAGCTAGCTCGGCCCTTTTGTTGCCCCATGGAAAGCGCACAAGCATGAACCTAACAAGGCTAGCAGTCTTAGGCAGCAAAACTACTACTCTGCATTAGTGTTGTAGTCTCCTGGCTAATGCAACATCCCCGTACACTAAATGAACGAACAAGCCAAACGGGTTTATTGTTAAAATTCTACACATAATCCTTGATTTACAACATTCATTTAGCAACCATTCAAGGT
Source organism: Psammodynastes pulverulentus (assembly GCA_025802295.1). Classification (NCBI taxonomy): domain Eukaryota; kingdom Metazoa; phylum Chordata; class Lepidosauria; order Squamata; family Psammodynastidae; genus Psammodynastes; species Psammodynastes pulverulentus. The sequence goes on from JAOYMU010000028.1 coordinate 19,739,874, forward strand.
TGCAATGGCATTGAAAGTGACTTACAACTGGTCCGCCCACACAACCATCGCAGTATGCCCACAGTCACATGATCAAAATTCGGGTGCTTGGCAATCGTCATGCACTTACAATGGCTGCAGCAACCCAAGATCATGTTAGCACCATCTGCAACCTTCCCAGCCAGCTTCCAACTAGCAAAATCAATGGGGGAAGCCTGATTCGCTTAATGAAGGCCCGGTCCACTTAAGAACTGCAGTGGGGTTTTGGGTGTAATGTAATGCTTGAACAATCGGAAAATATGTGGATGAAGGGTTTAAAATTTACATTAAATTATAATTTAAAAGAGAATTTTTATAAGAGGATGTATCGCTGATATTTAACACCAGAGAAGCTATCTAAGATTTATAAAGGTATGTCAAATGAATGTTGGAAGTGTGAGAATAAAGAAGGGACTTTAAAATCATCTATGGTGATAAAGCAAAAAAATTTTGGAGTATGATTCACATTCTAATACAGAAAATCCTGAAAATGGAGATAGGAATGAAACCAGAATATTTTTTTGGGGGGGCTGATAGAAAAAGAACTGGAGAAAAAAAATGGAACTTTATTATTATATATGTTGACAGCAGCAAGACTGCACTTTGATACCTACCATGGAAGACTGGTTGCAGAAGTTGATGGAGTTGGCTGAAATGGCAAAACTGACTACTCTGATTAAAGAAAAGAACATAAGTATTCTTGTTTCCACATGGAAACCATTTCTGAACTTTGTGCTTGATGTGGAAAAGAATGTGATTCTGACTGTGGGTTTTATAGATTATATTGATAGATTTTTATAGAAATGGCTTGTTCATATTATTATGGAAAAACAAAAAGCTGTGATTTGATGCTGATGCCTCATTTTGCTCCAACAGAGAGTCGGAAATCAATGCTTCTTTTTCTTTTCCCTACGTCTCTTACTTCTCTTCCCCCTTTCCCTTTCCTCCTCATTGCTCGTTCATTTACTTTTGAATTTTGTATTTTATAATATTTAATAACAATAGAAATGTTTGAT
>JAOYMU010000028.1:19802719-19813435 GCA_025802295.1 Psammodynastes pulverulentus
ATTTACAGTCGCGCGGGGGCGCGAAATGTTTTCTTCTTCCTAGGGGGGCATGACAGAAAATAATTGAGAAGCACTGCTCTAAGCAAACTTAAAAGTGTAATAGTATTGTGCATTTATATTTTGAATTAGAAAACTATAATACTTTTGTTCATCCCTCTAACCAAAATTCATCTATTGTTTTGCATTCCTTCACAACTGCTACCTTTTTAACCAGGAGGCTTAACTGTCGTCCTTTGGTTCTTTGTTTTTTCTTCACAACACATGCAAGTCACCCCTTTCTAAGTTCTTCTGTGAACTTTCTTTGAAAGTTCAAAAAGTTCCTTGCTATATGGACAGAAATCAGCTTTTCTTGTTGTGCTTCTGCAGGGTGTTTTAAATAATGTGCGCAAACAAGACTACACTTGTTTGGATATCAATTCAAGTTCTTCTGTAAAGCTTTTGGCATAAACTTTATAATCCCCTTAACTAACTATTAGATGTCTTTCACCTGGTATTTTCTGAACGTGATGGATTTTGATTTTCAGATTCCCTGACTGGAAATCATGGGAGTTGAAGTCCATCTCATCTGGAAGGCTCCAAGATTAAGGGAAGGTGCCCCAATCAGCCTAGGGCATGAGTTGGCACAATGTATTCAGTTAAATTAAAATAGGATTAAGTACTTGGTGATTCCAAGAATTATAGGAAATGCAGCTATAGTATAGGTTATTTGTTTGGGTATAGAATATTACAAAAACATAATAGCTACTCTATATTTTCTTAACATAGGGTTAGAGTTTATATTATGTGAACCTAGCTACATATACAGGTAGTTCTTGACTAACAACCACAATTGAGGCCGGAATTTCTGTTGTTAAGGAAGGGAGTTATTAAGGGAATCATACTCAATATTACAGCCTTTTTTGCCATAGCTGTTGAGTGAATTACTGTGGTTGTTAAGTGAACCACATAGTTGTTACGCAAGTCCATCTTCCCCATTGACTTGGCTCACATGACTCTGGGATGCTGCAACTCTCGTAAATACACGCCGGTTGCCAAGCATGCAAATTTTGATCACACGAGCATAGAGATGTTGTGATGCTCATGAGAGGACCAGTCAAAAGTTCCTTTTTTCAGTGTAACTTTGAATAGTCGCTAAGCAAATGGTCATAATTTGAGAACTACCTGTAACTTAAATAAAAAAGAACCCCTGGTTTGATCTGCCTCCATGGAGTTGATGTTTATGTTCCAAGCACCAAAAATCTGGGATTTTGGTCTCTTGCATTTTCTGAGTGGTTGATGCCTTTTGTCCTAGCAACCCTTTTCGAATTCCCGGAGGCCATGTTAAAACGGAGAATTCTCTAACTTGCAAAGGCCATTGTCTAACCTTACTGAAATTTCACCCGAGAACTTGGGGCTTTTGGTTTCATTTCATTTGGAGAGCTGGAGGCATCTCTTGGAATGGGAGGTATTGCACCGCCAAGGCAAGTTAAAAGTGCAAATTATCCATCATCTGCATATGTGCCTGGAATCAACAGTCTCAGCAAAAGGCTCTGAACTGCCACCGGGGTGGTAAGTTCTCAAACACAACCCTATTACTGGTAGCTACTTCTAACCACACCAAATATCCACCATAGTTCTTATAGGCAGGAATCATATTATGTATTCTGTGATCGGTTCTGCTGGCAAAGAGCTGGAGGTTCTCAACAGCCCACTTTACCTTAATGTGTTTTAGACAAAACAATAAAACTATGGAAAATCAGTGAAAGAGATAAACGGCCGGAAGGCTACAACTTGAAAGAAGAAGATGGCCGGTATAGAGACCCCACAACAGTCACGACTTTACGGGTGAGTAACGTAGAGCTGGACATCTCTTTTTGCCTGGTTTTTATACCCCAACCCATTCTGATGTTTCCATATAGGGAGATCTTGATTTCCCTCCTTTTAAGTTGTTGATACTGAACTGATATCAGGTACAAAGGATAAGGAACATGCATTAAGTTGCAATTCAGGAGTTAGTAGTCAAGCATAGACACAAGAATCTAGTCAACTAAAATTAAATCTGAATCAGCACCAGCTTTTAAGGGTCAGTAGAATTCAAGGGCAGGGAGGCTGGACTTGGATTGCTTTTGTCAATGTAATGATTCTAAACTGATGACATGTTTAATTCTGCCCCCAGTTTTGCCTGCTCTTCTCTGATAGATTTTTCTATAATTGCTCACATTTTTTTTCCAATCCTTTGGTTTACAGGTGCCAGTGTTTAGACCCATGGATCTCATGGTAGAAGCCAGCCCTCGAAGAATATTTGCCAATGCTCACACGTATCACATCAACTCTATCTCCATTAATAGTGATTATGAAACCTACTTGTCTGCGGATGACTTGAGGATTAATTTGTGGCATCTAGAAATCACAGATAGAAGTTTTAGTATCTTTTTATTCAGTGTGTTTATGTTCAGCTGGGCTGAAGATCAGATTGGGCAGGACATGAGCGTACATGATTTTCTACCCCTCAATGCTACTGTATCATCACAAATGATAGCTTCCATGCATCTGGAAATTTATTTATTTATTTATTTATTTATTTATTTATTTATTTATTCATGCAATCTTGGAAAATCTGAGGAGACTGGACACTTCAGTTTCATTTGATTTCAACATAGACACAATGAATTTATTTTATTTATTACATTTTTATGCCACCCATCTCCCCTACAAGGCAACTCTGAATGTCCAGTGACTGGAAACAGTTTTAATTAAATGCAATTCATAAATTTACTTTGGATATATTTAACAGCTTTTCCAAAATGTCAAGTTGAAAGCAATTTTTCAACAGTCATGTGACTCTATAGAAACCCTAGATGGTGGTAGAAGTTTTCCCTTTAACCACTCTTTAATTATTTTATAACATAACCCATGCTTCTTATACATATACTGCGTAAGCCTTGAGTTTTGGAATCCAGATCCCTTGCTAGGGGCGATAAAGTAGCATAAATCTTTATTGATTGAATATAAAGAAGAATTAATTACAATACTGTAATTACTTTCTGCTTCACAGTGGATGGGAGCACCTAGTCAACTTTCACTGATAGTGTAAAATCTGGGCAGATCAGGCCTGAATAGTACTTGGATGGGAGACCGCTAGAAGATCCTTGGCTGCAGGCGAGATGGGGAATAGTACAGGTGTAAACTGTACGGATGATGAAAAGAACATTGGCAAATCACTATAAAACTGCAGCCAAGAAATTATGACTGTGTGTATGTATGCACCGAAGTCCACCATTTACCTTTCTTCCTCTATGTAAAAATAGGTAAGACAGTCCTTTTCCCAAAAGGTAAAATTGATGGAATTGAGTTTTGCAGCCTCAAAGAACCCAGTTCCAACCACCTATGTAGTCTAATAACTAATTTTATCCATTCTCTTGCTCCAAAGAGTGATGCTTTCTAGCAATTTATTTTGTCCCCGGGATGGGTTAGAATAGCACTATAGTTCAGCACTGAACCTGCTGGGCTTGTTGGCTGGAAAGTCAGCAGCCCAGGTTCAAGACCAAGTGCCACACTATGGAGTGAGCTCCCATCCTCTCCCCAGCTCCCACCAACCTAGCAGTTTAAAAGCATGCAAATGCGAGTAGATAAACAGGTACCACTTTAATGAGAAGGTAACAGTGTTCCATGACAACATGTTGGCCACATGTCCATAGAAGCATCTTTGGACAGCTCAACGGCCTTGAAACCGAGATGAGCACTTCCCTCTAGAGTCAGCAACAACTAGCAGAGTAAAATTTGCAGGGTCTCCTTTTATGGGTTAGAATGCAAACATCAAGCTTTGAATGTCACTTAAAAAAAGACTCCTTAATGCCAACAATTTCTAGATATCGTAGATATTAAGCCTGCCAACATGGAAGAGCTGACAGAGGTAATAACCGCAGCCGAATTCCACCCAAACAGCTGCAATACTTTTGTGTACAGCAGTAGCAAGGGAACTATTCGCCTGTGTGACATGCGTGCATCGGCTCTCTGTGACAGACATTCGAAATGTGAGTAGCTTTTTCTCTTCTAATGGAGTTTTTAGCAGCAGAACAAATTGGTGTGAAGCAACAGACTGGAAAGTCCATTTAACGTTTTATATCTCCAATTGTAAAACAAAAAACAAAGCCGTTTAAAACATTTTTGACTCAAATGCTCCCACATCAGGATAGCAAACAAATGGAGTTAACTGTGGAAGGATGGATGTGAATTTTAAAAATGCTCTAATGCTCCAGGTACAGGAAGCACACAATCAGACCGCAGAAGGAGGAAAGGAACTGATCCATAAGCTTCTGACGGACATGAAGATTAAAAAATAGAAAATGTCAACATGACTCCATGGTGGGGTGTGATTGCATATGCAGGGGATGCTCATTTTTATGTGTGTGCCTCTGCGTCTGCCACAACACAATTTTTGGATTCCATGAGCACCTTTTAGGAGTTGATGCTGCATTACTACCCACCCTCATAACCTTGTATGCCCTTCTTAAACCAAGCTTCTGCTCCTTGTTGTTGGCAGAACATACACGGGAAAAGACATAGGCAGTTGTTCATAGATCTCCATCTAAAATATGATTATCCAGTGGTTGAGTTTGAGTCTCTTTTGGAACACCTTTGCTCCTGATAATTAGAAAACTTCATTGCTTCACTGGATTTCTGGACTGCAGAAAGTCAAAAAATAGGAGTTACCAGTACCTGGCTACGGATAATAATTTATAAATATATAATATATCAAGGTCTGCTACTACCGGTTCTTGGAACTGGAACTGGAACTGGGAATAAAGGAAGTTGAGCTCAAATTACTTCTGACCCCAGAAGACACATTGTTTATTGGACCTCTGGTGGATCATTTTTCATCTCAGAAGGATTTGGCTTCCAAGGGTTAATGTTTTAGGTTTTATGTGTTGATGTGCATAAAAAGGGAAACATTCATATCATCAAGGTGAGCTTGGCAAATGAATGTGCTTATATTTCACTTGCAGTGTTTGAGGAGCCAGAAGATCCAAGCAGCCGATCCTTCTTTTCAGAAATCATCTCCTCCATCTCTGATGTCAAATTTAGCCATAGTGGTCGGTATATGATGACTAGAGATTATCTGTCTGTGAAGATTTGGGATTTAAATATGGAAAACCGACCTGTGGAAACGTACCAGGTACGCCATACAGAGAGACAGTATGGGGGAATCAGCTTGCAATTAATTTAAACTTAGGTCAGGGTGTGGTAGAATAGTGAATATAGATGCTATAGAGCAGGGGTCTCCAACCTTTGCTGGCTGAGGAATTCTGGGAGTTGAAGTCCACAAGTCTTAAAAGTTGCCAAGGTTGGACACCCCTGCTATAGAGCACACCCTTATCTCCACAATGAAATATTTTGTTTATTGGTTTAAATAAGAAATAAATAATTCAGAATCTCCTGGGGAACTTCTCTCAAAAGTTCTGATGAAGTTGTGGATGTTTTTAAGGTTTAAAATAAATATGTATCTTTGTTGGTGTCTGTAACACTAATGGGGCCTATTCTTGCAAAGGTGGTTGGTCCTAGCTTCAGATAAGATTTATGGATGAATTTTTTACATGGTAGAACTATTTGAGAATACTTTTGCTCAACTAGCAGTGTTAATCCTTACGTTTATGTTTCTTTTAAACAATTTTAATTTTTGCATTATTTCTCATTGTTTACCATCCTGAATCCTGAAATTTGTATGAATATACATCCTGAAGTGTGTATGCTGGAACAATGGAGTATAATTTTATATACTGTATGTCTGTATGAATTTATACTATTGGTCATGATTTCAGATCTAGGGTATGCATTTGAGATTATTAGATTTTCTCTTTCTTTCAACTCCTTAAATATTTCCTTAAAAGTGGTCAGACAGGATCAGAGGTCTCCTAAAATGATCTCTAATATAGTCTGAATAGCTGAAGATGCGATATGAAGGTTGTTATCGAATTTAATGAAAACCTTTTATTAAGCATGATATGTTTTGCGTGAATAAGAACAGCAATCTAGAAATTAAGGACATTTTATTGTTAGGTGATGTGAACTTTCATATTCACGCAATCATTTGCAATCTTGAGTTATAGCCTCTCCCTGTGAAAGGCAACTCAAAACAGTTAATGATTGTTAATATGTTATATTATTTCTTCTTCAAACTAATGTATTTTTTTATTTCCAGGTACATGAATACCTCAGAAGTAAACTTTGTTCACTCTATGAAAATGACTGCATTTTTGACAAATTTGAGTGCTGCTGGAATGGGTCGGATAGGCAAGTTTCAACTTTTTCTTCTTTTAACATTTCTGTACTAATTGACAGTTAAAACTTTTTTTCAACTGAACATTTAGGAGGGTTGGTTGCATGGAAAGCTTATGTAGCTTGCACTGTGTTTTGGTACCTGTTTGGAAATGATTTCTAGAAAAGTGGATAGCCAAATAAAAGAATTAGCTGGATAATATTTTATTATTTTAGTTTATACAGTGAAGCATCTTAAATGGGTCAGTTTATGTTTAAACTTACGCAATAATCTATTGTTTGGTTTAGGAGGGACTGGGTTTTTTTTTCTTTTTGCTGTATTTATTTAATCTTTTATTTACCTGCTCACATGTGGAATTAGCAGGAAGATCTGCTCAAAATTTGGTATGGGGCCTCTGATGCTTTGTGAATTTCAGATGAAATTGTATTAACTGATCCCAATCTTAGGTTATCCAGGCAGAATGGAATGCAGTTATATAACCTTAAGCCAAGGTCAGATAATTGGTTCATTTAGTATTACATGCTGTATGTAGCAATTGATGCTACCTGATCTTAAGATCTGGGGATCCTAAGGATTGGATTTTCCTGCAAATACAGTTTATGTTCTCCTAATATACATCAATTATCTTCCTACAGTAAATAATATACTGCGTTGGTTATAGTTGATAAAGCAGTGTATAACTTTAAAAACAAGCTGTAACAGAACTCATATATACAATTGCTAATATTTCTGCCTTAGTGAGATCAGTGTCTAAATTTATTTATTTATTTATTACACATGCACACCCAGTGTGTGTGTGTATGTTTTTTGTAGATTGTGTGTGTGTGTTTTTTTGTAGATTTGTGTGTGTTTTTGTAGATTTTCACGGGTATAGGTATGCAAGTCTTGGTGTATTCGGGTCTTTTCCCAAAATTTAGGCACTACCAATCTCATCATCGAAGTGATTCAACTTACAGGAAAAAAGTCAAAATCATATAAAAGATACAATAAAAACAATAAAAACCAATTGGCATATTTTTTTAAATTATATTTGAGTATCCATTTGCTATTAGTTAGCTGCCTGCAAGAACCTCAGTCTGAAGAAATTAGGAACTGAAAGGGAAAAATGTAATCATTATGCCCTCATTTTCCTGATTAAAAATTGCTTGGTTAAATTGACAGTAGTCAAAGTCTCTTAAATCTGTAATTCCAGTTCTGAAGAATTTCAATATATAAACTGACAACTCTGGGCTGGTTTTTCCCCCCAAAATTCAGAGTATACATAATCAAAGGAGATTTTATATTTGCAACAAAAATATGTAAAATACTCCCATCTTATTTCTACAAGTATTTCATAATTACTAATGTATTGCAAATGTTTTAAACCAAACAGAGTGGATAAATTAAAGAAGTCCCATTAGTGTAACATTTCTAGTAGCTTCCTCACATCCACCATCTGTGCAAATCAAGTACCAGCAATTGAATGAAAACAACCAGCAACAGAAGGTTAAAGGCCAAATGATCAGAATGTTTTGAGGATCAGAAACACATCTTTTTCTCTCTCTCTTTCTCTCTCTCTCTCTCTCTCCAGCGTCGTCATGACTGGCTCCTACAACAACTTCTTCCGAATGTTCGATAGAAACACCAAGCGTGATGTCACATTAGAAGCTTCTCGGGAAAACAATAAGCCTCGTACGGTTTTGAAACCCCGTAAAGTCTGTGCGAGTGGCAAACGGAAGAAGGACGAGATAAGCGTTGATAGCTTAGACTTCAACAAGAAGATCCTCCACACAGCCTGGCACCCCAAGGAAAACATAATTGCTGTAGCCACTACAAACAACTTGTATATATTTCAAGACAAAGGGATTTAGGGTAGTGGTCCGATCAGAAGAGTTCACTTCCTGTCTAGTTCAGATAGGTGAACTTAGCATTTGTAAACAATATAGGGGAAGAAATGGAGCCAGAGAGAGAGAAGTTCGTTGCGGTGCACCTTCCCCAGTGTTTAAACAATGTGCCATAGTGACAACCCATTTTTCTAGATAGCTACATGGATGGTCTCTCTCTCTCTCTCTCTCTCTCTCTCTCTCTCTCTCTCTCTCTCTCTCTCTCTCTCTCTCATCTCGCTCTTTTTCTCTTATCTCTCTCTCTCTCTCTCTCTCTCTCTCTCTCTCTCTCTCTCTCTCTCTCTCTCTCTCTCTCTCTTTCTCTTCTCTCTCTCTCTTTCTCTGTCCTATCTATCTATCTATCTATCTATCTATCTATCTATCTATCTATCTATCTATCTATCTATCTCTTGTCTCCCTCCCTCCCTCCTCTCTCTCTCTCTTTTTGTCTTTGCTGGGCAGTTCTCCACTAGCCATTTAGGTGGGGGGTAGGGCACTTTTTAACATAAAATGACTACTTGCACCACCTCACCAAATGGACTAGAGATTGGATCGTTGTCAACATTGGGTTCCTCCAATTTTTTATGCCTTCCATTGTGATGACGTCAGCCACAGAGCAAAGCCTTCAAGTAATGCTGTGGGATTTCATTGTGTAACCTCATTACTGTATTATTTGTGCCCCCCCCATTTTTTTTAATTAAATAACAGCTTGTTCTTGCTGGGCTTGTAGCATTCCTCTTATGTCTCCTGGACTCCTTCTCCCTTTTACAATCCCTTTCTCCAGCCCTGTGGTGATGGTGGTATCTAGAGAAGAAGAAGAAGAAGAAGAAGAAGAAGAAAAAATGAAAAGCACATGAAATGGATCGGTGTTCAAGGGGCAGGGAGGGTCTCTTGCAAAGAGTAAAATGTTTTAATGAAATGTTGACTGCAATCACTCCTTGCCATTTCTGGCGCTGAAAATGAAAAAGGAAAAAATACGTAAGGGGGGAAAATATACTGAATAAAAATGTCGAATAATGGCAAATTGTTTTTTTTTTCTTTTCAATCTACCTCTTTATATTAAAAAAAAATGTTTTTTTTTAAGTTAGATACATGATAAAATGGTTTGATAATGATTTTAACCAGTATTAATTTTCATGTGGAAAGGGAGAAGTAAGGGATTTTTTTAATGACTTCTATATGAAATTGTTAAAGACACTTTAATATTTATCTGCAGTTTCCATTGAAATAACTTTTTGGAACACTCTTGGATTCTGCTGTAAGCTTGAATAGTAATTGTCTTATTTGTCTTATGTCACCTCCAGTTTGAGCCTTCTCCCTTTCTTCTTTATGAACAGAATTTTGTCAGAATTGGGGATGCTCTAAATTTTGTAGCATAGTGTTAAAGTTTTATGGGACTAAACTTTTTCATGTGTTAATCCCTTTGTCCTAATTTCAGTGAATGCCTTGTTTCAGATTCAGACTCGCACAACAGTGCTTTTTTTTCCTTTCTGAAAAAAAAAAGAATTAAAGTTTCTTGTTTTTAAAAAGTATGTCGTACCAAATTTAATATGAAGTGATTTGAATAGATAAAAACCATTACATGCCTGACAACCCCGATACTTTTGTATTTTTATTGCTACTAGGAACTTGAATGGAATTGTAGTTTGACCTTACAAGCATTCCTCTTTTCTTGCAGTTTTTTAAAAAAACACTTGCTATTACAGGGTACAGAAAAAAGTCACAGTGATCAAAAAATGCTTCATGTCCCCAGTAGATCCAATGGTAGATGGTGGCATACCATTTAAAATAGTTATGCACCATTTTTAAAAAAATATTTTTATTAAACATTTAACATTTTAAAACATTTCACTCATTATTACGTGTTCGAGATAGTGCATTTGAATTCTTATTCATTATATGAGTTCTAAAAATATGTTCTCTTAATTCTAACATAATACCTAATACTTAAAACCTATTCCCATACATCTATAAATATATTCTTTATATACTTTATACATTATTTACATAATCATAATTCCAATCAAATTTCCTCTTTTTTGATAGCCAACTATACAATACTTCCCAAGTTTCTTGGTACTCTCTTTCTTCCTTATTCCTTATTTCTCTCAATAGCCTGTCCATCTCAGCACTTTCCAAGATTTTTTTTTATGATCATAATTTCTGTGGGAATTTTATCACCTTTCCAATTTTGGGCGAATGCAATCCTCGCCGCTGTTATAATGTGTAAAGTAATATGCAAAATTCTTTTTTCCATCTTCTGTTTAATAATACCTAATAAGAATACTTCTGATTTTAAATCCAATTTCTGCTGGGTAATTTCCTCCAACCATTTTTTAATTTTACGCCAATACTTTTTAGCTTGTGGGCAGATCCACCACATGTGGTAGAACGTGCCCTGTTGGTGATCACACTTCCAACATTTTGCCCCGGTATTTGGAAACAGCCAATCTGGCAGGTGGAAGGTTATGCGCCATTTTTAGTGCTCATATATTCTCCATGTTCAGGTAAATTTCCCAAACTTTCTACAGTGGGGCAAAAAAGTATTTAGTCAGCCACCAATTGTGCAAGTTCTCCCACTTAAAAAGATGAGAGAGG
>JAOYMU010000028.1:19834170-19847453 GCA_025802295.1 Psammodynastes pulverulentus
TTCTTCCTGTTCATGCATGTGCTCTGCATGTTAATCATAGCAGGAGGTAGCACCTAGATGACTGGGCCTGGGCTTGGAAGGTAAGCAAAATTGGGTCTGATGAGTATTTAGAGGGGGAACCACATAGCTGTGCAAAAATCGCAGACTAGACTTAGGGACTCAATAAAAACTGGAAGAAGCTATTGATAGATTAGGTCCATATTTGTTGCCAAGAAAGCAATGGGCCTGTCCATCAGCAAGTAAGCTTAATTTGAAGAAGGCTTCATAGGTTACTATTGAGATAATAAGCATGGCTGGTTTTAAAACTAGCAGAAATCAGTAGATTCTGCAATACTATTAGATTGACAATAAAGTTTATACAAAATCTTAAGAGTTGATAGACGTCTGAAAACTTAATAGTGCAAGAATGATAGCTAGTACCACAGAAATGACTGAAATGCGTGAAGTGAAGAGGATTTTTATGATATCCATTCCTAAAATATCGTCGTTTCAGCCTTGTTTATAATTTACTGGAAATCTCAAATCTCTCTCTCTCTCCCCTTTCCATCTAGTAAATTATGCATATTCTGGAAAACCCGTGAGAGGTTTTTTTCCCTTTCAGCTTTGAATAATAGCACTTCTATTATTTGCAACTATGTATTTATTTCCTGTGTGGATATTGGAATAATTTTGAGGTGATTAAATGGAATAAGGATTGTTTAAAGCAAAAATTAAAAACCAAGTGTAGAAATCCAGAGTACTTTTGAAAACCATTATTTTATTGCATTTTGTTATAATTGGACCATGACATATGTATGAAATTTGGACCATGTTTATTAAAAAGCGGGGGAAAAATTTCACTTCTGTCCAAAATACATTATAATTAATCTGCATGATGCTATTTGATAAGCTAGAAGGCGTATATGCTTGTGAATACCTTCAATATTATTTAGACATCTGTGAGATTAAAACTGATGGAAAAATGTTATTGGCATTTATGTACCTGATCACTGTTGAGCTTGTTGCCACTGCAGTGTTCCAAAGCAGTATTTATTACTAACTGATTAGAAGCTTGAAATATCCTAACTTTTTATATTACAAAATGGACCAGTTTGTTAAAATTTGAAAGAGATATCAGTTTTAACGCTTTGTTTAAGTTAAACATTATTAAGTAGCTTTATACTTGTTTACAGTTTGAGGGGAAACACAGGACTCATTTTTCAAGCAATGAATGAAAAATGGGATGTGACATTTGTACATAGGATCAAGCAGAAATGCATAAGCTTGCACATTAGAAAAAGCAGCAGGCTGAACTGCAACACTAAACAAAGCAAACAAATTCAACTATTTACTATTTTTAAGAAATAAAAACCGAAAACTAAGAAATCACTTTTTGAAAAAGCAACAAAAGACATATTGCTGAAATTATTGGAGTTAAATGAGCCAAAGTGATTATGCATTCTTCATCTTTAGTTAGCACTTTGTAACATGATAATATACAGTTTACAGTACATGTATAAGGTGTAGCTATAAATTTTTGTGCCATTAAAGCTGTCACAAAACTGAATTTGGTGGTTGCTTGTCAGTGTTTTACACAATATTTAGATGATAGATTTCTGTGGCTGCCCTGCCAGATTTCCAGGATGTCTTCATAAGGATCATATTTAGATGTACGATATATACTAAGTATTTTTTTAAAAGAACACTATTAAGGTTTTTGTAACAAATATGAATTCTGTGCAGTTACAGATACATACCACAAACTTGCAAAGACTTGAAGTTGGTTGTTAAATGTCCCATGTAACTGCAAATACAAGTTTTTTGTTCCTTCAAGAAAAACAAGCTTACTCTATTGAGTTAAACATCGAACAAACTAGTATTTAACCATGTGTCTATGGAGTTTTGCAATCATCCATGTCATGGTTGTCCCAAAGGTGCTTTTCCAAAAGGTAACTGGACTTTCTTGGTTTTTTTCCTTGAAAATATTTTGCTTCTCATCCAAGACATTGCTTCAGTTCTAATATTTTACCCTCATCCACTTGGAACTTAATCATATTAGATATCCTGTCCTTATATTGTTCTATTCACTTGGCAAGGATGCTATCAAATCTCCAAAATACATTCGTAGTTTTCAGACTATGTGTGAATTGGGATCCAAAGTTGCAGTTTGATGATTATGTTCCCAATTTGACTTTTTCTTTGATTACCTATTTATTTATTTAGCGTATGGCATAAATGTTAGGCAAATGCTGCAAATACTAGACACAATGCAGTCCTGGCAGACTGGATTACCTATTCCTACATCATTTTGCAGTCTGTAATTGGGTTAGTTGTTAATGTCCAAGAATGGGGTAGGCGAGGCTCCTATTTGGAAAGTATGCTCCCAATCGTCCCACCTTCTATAGCTACAAAATCATGGGCAAGAAGGTCCTTGGTTGTAAGTGAATGGCATATCGTTATAAGATTAACTTTTAGAGTTAACTTTTATAGGAGAAGAACAAGAAGGAGAGATTGAGTTACAGGAATGTGTGTTCCTTCACATATAGGTTGGCCTTGGAAAGGGGCAACCTATTCATAAGAGTTTCTCATAGACATTTTAATTCCCAAATGAGTTTATGGGCCTTTTAAGGCTTTTTTTTTTTTTTTTGAGTGGGGGGTATGAACCAACACCTGTGATTGGAGCTAGAAGAGGCAGCTAATAAAATAATCCCAATAGTAATAAATCTGAACTCCAAGGTATATATTTGGCCTTCAAGTCAATTAATGGAACCACATGGAAGAAAAATAAAGCCTGGAATGTAGAATAGTGTAAGGAAGGAAGCACTTCAGATAAGCAATATATCTGAGCATAGTGGAGTTACCATTTAAGGAGTGGATGTTCATTAATAATTAGAAACACCACTGCAGTGGTTACCTTGGTAGATGTCATTAATTGGTTTCAGGAGGTGTGACAACTATTAAAAAGGATGAGTCCCAAACAAACCACATGACTTACTACATGACGCTTTGTTCCAGCCGGGAATAACTTTGTCCCTTTTCCTATATCAGTAACCTTCCCAACATGGCCGACTTCCTGTCCACCCTCGATGGCCATCCCCCTCTTTTTGCAGAGACCTTCTCAGCATGGCTGACTTCCTATTGCAATCCGTTGTGTTTGAGTACTAAACAAATGCCAAGCACTGGGACAACATTTTCATGTCAAAATGCATCAAGTACCAAATTCGATTGAGTTTTGAAACAGTCAAGTACTGAGGTAGCACTGTAGTAGGTTATATTCTTCTATTTAACTTTGATAGAATATTCGCACCAAGGAAACCAACAGTTTGATGAATGAAACCCCCTCTACAAAGTAAGGTAGGCCAATTCAAACAAACGGCAGAAATTTCCCTTGAGTTAGGTATATGTCTTAGTATTTGCAAAGTAAGATGGACGCAAGCATGGCTTGAAACTTCCTCCCAAACTTGTTCTTCACTTCAGTGCACATCTTGCAGTACATAATTTTGACATTTGCGTATGACATTTTAGTTTTCTTCTATTGTGACTAAATAAAGTTGGTTATACTGTATGTGGTAGAATATAATCAGATTTTATTTTGTTTTTTGCTTTTATTTATTAAACAGTAATTAACATTGTCAAATGCCAAGTAACTGACACAAGTCCATGAACATTTTCACTAACCGTGCCTTCCTTAGATGTGTCAAAGCTTTTGATTCTAATTGGAACTACGATTTGAGGCTGACTTGCAAGATGACTGATCACATGCAGCATATGCGTGATTGTAATTATTAATTGAGTGATTCAACTAACCAGACTTTTTTTCCTTTTTGTTGAAAATTATCTCATAAATAATTGTTAAAATTTGACTTTTTTTAAAAAAAATGGCTTATTTGGATATTAACAAATACCATATCAACTATTCCTTTTTCCTAATTAGGTATAATCCCTTCCAGTTTTGTAGTCATTATGTGAAAGGTCTGTAATTGTGATGTTTTAATACATTACAAATACTAAAGATAAAGCCAAGAAGAATAACAACTTCTTACACACAAGTCTGGTCTAAAGTCATAGTGGATGTCAGTACTCAAATGTCAAATATAAGACATAGGTGTTCCAACTCTTGAAGTCAGTAGCAACCATCCAAAGCCATAGACTTTGGGGATGTTCCACAAGTTGGATACTTCTGAATGTAATGAAAGGATTCACATCAGGTTTGGCTGTATCATGATTATCCAAATGCCCCAAATACATTCCTTAAAGCTGAATTAAAGTATAGCTACCCAAATTTAAAAGCAAGTTTATTTAAAAAATTCCACAGAGGCAGATGTAAGAATGAATCAATGAATGAACAGAAGAAATATGAGTCAAACAAATGAATAATGAAAAAATAGGACAGGTAGTCCTTGACTCAAGGCCACAATTGGGACCAGAATTTCTGTTGCTAAACAAGATAGTTGTTAAGTGAGTCACACCAATTTTATGGCTTTTTGTCCACAATTGTTAGGCAAATCACTGCAGCTTATCCGAAACTGGAAGGTTGCAAATGGTGATCATGTGACGCTGGGATGCTGCATCCATTCTAAATACCACTAGATTGCCAAGTGCCCAAATTTTGATCAGGTGACCGTGGGGAAGATGCAGAATTTTAAGAGTTACTTAAAATAAGTTACTTTTTTCAATGCCTTTGTAAATTCAAATGGTCACTAAACAAATGATTGTTAGTTGAGGACTACCAAAATTACAAACCAAAAAGAATAAATGAATTAAATTTTTGTTCCTTGCATAATAGAGAGATTGGGACAGCACTTTAGAATTGATTTGATGACTTATATAAATCGAACAGTCTAAATGCGATTATAAATCAGGGGTGTCAAACTCAAGGCCCACAGGCCGGATCCGGCCCCTGGGGCATTTAAATCTGGCCCACAGGGCCAGCCTGGAAATAGCAAAGGACCGGCCTGTGGTACCTCTGGCAGCCAAAAGGTTCAGGGGGGGCCACGCGTGGGCCACATGCAGCCCGTTTTGGCCAACAGGCTGCTGTAGGAGGCTGTCCGGGCCGAAAATGGGGCATGGGGGCCCCATTTTGGCCAGCAGAGTACTACAGGAGGCATCTGTCCCATCTCTCCCCCCACTCCGGCTGGCCCATGGAGGAGAACTACAATGCTGATCCAGCCCTCGAAGAAATCCAGTTTGACATCCTTGTTCTAGAATGAAATTCCCCATGGATGATCTTTAGTAGGCTTGAGAGGTAGAAGAATTTTGGGTGTGTGTTTAAAGCTGGCTTTTCTTGTTAATGTGGATGAGATGAACAGGCAGCGCTACTTTTAGATGACATCATGCAAGACTTGAAACATGCATTCAACGTGTCTTAAAGGCATTGGATTAATCACGGAAGCAGCATGTCACAGAGGCTGCTTAGATCCTTGAGCATAGAGAATTATTTGTATTCCAGCACAGGGTGGAGAACATGACTGTAACAGAGCTGAGAAGGGAAGTCCTTCCATGTAAAATCTCTCAGAATTTCCTGGCGTGAGGGTTTCTATCTTCAAGGAAACCTCCACAATTGGCTGGAATATCGGTGGCCTGATTGATTGATTGATTGATTGATTGATGCATGCAGGCCTGGCTTATTCTCCAGATATTTCAAAGCTGGCCTGCTGTTGAAAGAGAAGCAAGGGCTTTGATGCTTTGGTGAATCTGTCTGCTGGTGTCTGAGCTCCAGAGAGACTGCTGTGCTGAGACCAGGGACCATTTCAAGGCTTGCCCAAGCTCAATGGGAGTAATATTCAGACTCAGTTATGATTATGCTGCAGCCGGATTCCTGGTTTGATCACCCAGCTGCTCTTTACAAAGCTCTGGTCTGGAAAGGATTTTCAGTTCTTCATTCTCAATCCCCCAAAATATTACAGCCCTATTTAACATCTGCCTCTGGTTTTATTTCCTGTTTAGGACAGAGCTCTGGATGTATATGTATTTGTATGTATATATGTATATATATGTGTGTGTGTATATATGTGTATATACACACATTATTTACAATGTTATTTACATTCCATCCTTTGTTTAAGAATGTTAGAATTGATAATGATGATGATTTTCTTTGGTGCCAGAATTGGCTCATAGATTTAAAATGTATACATTTGTTCACATGAATATGGGGCCTGTGTATTGGAAACAAGCTTCTTTACTCCCTCCTTTCATCACACATGGAAGATTAGAAAGACAAAGAGCAGCCTAACTCCATTAACGTAATTCCCAACAATTCTATCTTGCCTTAAAGATTAATGGTAGGAAAGCCAGTTCTTTTTTTCTGGTAATTGCAGTGTGAAGGAATGAATGTATGTATCTGTTGAGAGTCTTAATTCTAATTAGAATGAGACTTATATTTGGGTTGTGTTCATCAGAAGTTAAGTACCTTAGTGCAAGGGAGTTTATGGCAGAAACAGGAATGGGCAGCTTGAACTTCTGGCAAGGTCACTTCTGCTAAGATTGAAAGGGGAGGAATGAAATTAATTCATTACAGGAGAGAGGAGAATTGTGGCTTGAGATATAATAATCCCTCTAGAACAAGGGACTCCAGAATCAAATCCAGAAAGTGGCAGTGGCAGTGGCAAACCAGTCTGTCTAATAGCCAAGAGATTAGTTTGGGATGATGGCATCTTCAGATTAGGTGAAGCTACTGAATGAAAAACATTAGTCTTCATATGCAGCTCTGGAGTTGATAAAGTAGTTAAAACTGCATGGATGTTATTCACTGATATTACCAGTCCTAAAAGAGGAGGGCCTTATTTTATGAAACCACATATGGTTAGAACTTGGAATGTTAGAAGCAAACCCAAGAAAAACTGAAATACTAAAAAGAGAAATTACTAAAATTGAATATTTCAAGAATAGATGCATGCAGGAGAACCAGAATGGGCTTCTATAAATTACATTCAGGCCATGAAATCATACAAAGGATTGGAGTAGTGATTTTGCAAAGTATGTTCCTGGTTATCACCCAATAAATGACACAAAATCAGGAGTCTGGTAGCAGTTTTCCACCTAACAAATATTATTGAAAGGCATAAAATTTTGGGAGCTGCAGTTTTCTTTATCCAGTAAATAGAGTGATTACAGTGATGAAGGATTTGACATGAACTAGGGAGGTAGAAAAGACATGGGGAGATAGGCTTATTAGGCAGCTACAGTTTACATGTGAAATAGATTACATACAAATAGATCACATCAATGAGAATTAGTGGCTATTGAGGTAATATTGATGTTATGCTAGTCTGTACTAAGCCACAAATAGGATGATGGAAACCACTGAGGACTTCTGTGGCAAATTGCATGTGTTACTAAATGTGACATCTATCACAGGGCTACTAATAGATAGTTGAAATACAAGCTTTGGAGAAGCTGAGAAACTTAGAATTACAGGAAGGTCTGGAAAAATCTTTGGACAAATGCTGTTGTGCATTAATAGAATTTTGCAAAGAATTCTTCATTGTCAACACATGCTCCAAACAACATAAAAACAGATTCTACAGCTAGAAAATGAAAACAGATGATGAAAAAGAGCAATGACTTAACCAGGATGATTCTAAGTGCAGACTATGCTAATCAATAACCGTGAATTATTTGTGTCATCTATGGGCTAAACTTAAAAATCAAAGAGAATAGGTCTTCCACTGAGAGTTGACCTAAAAGACTTACCGTCAGAATATCACATCAATATAAAGAATAGATTGAGTTTGCTTAACTTATATAAAAGAGAGCTTGAATTGGTATAGGAAATAATGATAAGTAACATTGTGAAACTATTATGTTCGCTATTTAAAACATCAGGGGATGCTAGTATAGGGCAATTGAATGCAAACATTCAACTTGGACTAGGGAGGAGCTGTAGCTTACTGGCAGAGAGCACATTTCATATGCAGAAGGTTATAAATTGAATTTCTGCATCTCCAGGGAGGTCTCCAAAAAAGTCTGTCTGCAGTCCAGAAGACTGAGATAATACCTGTTAGATACATGACCTGATACTTTACAAGGTAGATTCCTATACCTTATAGAGATTCCATCTGGTCTGATTGGATTTCTGATTATAGACATTCCTGATAAGTTACTGAGGTAAAGAGGCCAACAAAATTATATGGCAGGAAGAATAATACTTTGCTTCCTTTTTCATCCCACAGCTCTAGGCTGGATGAAGCCTAAACATCACAACATCAAACAGAACAAGGTTTGAATGTCTGGATCTTTTCCCAGATTAAGCAGATTTAATGACATGTCATTGTCTTTATGCCCAACATGATAGATTTTGTTTTGCAATGTTACCTCACAATTTAACTTGCAATTTCTCAAAATATTTAATTCTTCACTTGTACAAGGTGCCTGAGAATTGCTTTCTGAATTTCACAGATAATGTTCCTGAGATGATTTTGTTCTTGGCGATCCTTTCCATCACCCTGAAACTTCCTTAGCTATTCTCACTTCTTAATTAATCTTAATTAAACTAAGTGTCATGTTGGGATTGTATTAAAGCAGGGGAAGGCAGAATGGCTGCATGGCATGGGATAAAGAGATGTATATTGTTTAAATAGACTCCTTGGTGCCCTTGTATTGAAATCAGAACAAACATAAAATGCTGTTATTTTTTTTAAATATATTTTTATTAGATTTTAAGAAAACAAGACATAATAATCCAAAAGAAAAATACAATAATTCACCCATTGCTGTACAGAAAGAAAGGAAGGTTTGGTTCAGCGGATATATCCTCATCGTTCAGCGGATATATCCTCATCGAAAATGCTGTTATTTTTAAAAAGCATATAGTTGTGTGAGCTTCAGTTAAGGATTCATTGAAACATGATTTGACATCTATGGATGTCTAAAGAGCATATCTGGTCTCTGATGTAGTCAAAATAACAAGACTCCAAAAGAAGCAAAATACAGGAATTGCTTCTTGCTGCCACAATAATGAGGAAATGGATAAAATGTTTTGAGATATAGGAATCATCTCAAATATAATTTGGATAACTAATTAATGGATAATTGGGATAATTAGTGACTCTAAATAAGAAAGCAAAGGACAATGCATGCCTCTGAAAAGGCTCAAATCTGTGTCTCCATTTCTGAAAATTTCATGTATTTTATTTTAAAGCAAATTCTACTTCAATATCAGCGGAAAATGCAGCAGAAATGTTGGGCAGGACATTGATTGTTTTGAGAGACGCAGATGGAGGCTTCCTCCTTGGAGGATTTCCATCTCAAAGCTTGAATATTCAAATATCTGGATCAAATGAGGCTCTAAGTATGCAGCTGATAAACCAAGATTTAGTATCCTAAGAAAACTCTTGAATTTAAGAAAAGTATTCTAATATTTTCTATAGCTACTTTTGATAGTTTCTCAAAATGGATGTTTCCAAGTATTGAAAAGAAGGAAGAAGTTTGGAAAAAAGAGAGAGAGAGAGAGAGAGAGATTAAATGCAATGGCTCCTTCATTTAAACCAAGATGACTATGGTGTTCTTAAGGGAGGGTAATTACTGGCAGCGTGCTTTGACCTCTGCTGAACAATGAAAACATAGTGGCTAGGCCACACAAACCTAATATTTAATGCAGGAGGGCAGTATGCCAAGAACCTTAATGATGGTCCTTTGGGACACATACTGTGAGATGAGAAAGCTGTGTAATGGAATAATTCATGCTTCTTTGGGGGAGCAAAGTTCCATAGAGTGTTTTAACATCCTCTCTCATGAATCAAAACTATAAAGAGAAGTTCCCACGCTCTTAATGCTGGGTGAGAAATTGAATAATAGCCTTGTGTGAAGTGGCACCAGTCCTCCTCAAGGCCTCCTTATGTTTGGACTGTGGGAGTGTCCACATCAAGGAATCATCCCAATTTGGAAAGTCTAGTCCAGGGGTCAGCAACCCATGGCTCTGGAACTGCATGTGGCTCTTTCACCCTTTCTGCTGCAGCTCCCTGTCGCTGGTTGGCTCCACAATTGATAGGTCTTTCAGTTAGGACAGATAGAGGAAAAAGGATGCCGCACTAGGAGGAGACTTTATGATAGCAATAGCACTTTAGATTTATATACCGCTTTACAGTGCTTTTTACAGCTCTCTCTAAGCGGTTTACAGAATCAGCATATTGCCCCCACAATCTGGGTCCTCAGATTGGGGACCTGATGGGGGAACCTGACTTCCAATCGGCTCCAGAATTGAACTGGGGGCTTTCGGTTAGGACCTTTGTGGCTCTTTGAGTGTTTAAAGTTGCCGACCCCTGGTCTAGTCATTATGCCCTGAACTGATATGAGTTTGAAGCCAGCTTAATTTCAGAGCTTCTATCTTGAAGAAAGGAGCCTCTGCATGTTCATCTATAGATTTACTGTGACTGAGTCCCTGGGCATTTTGCTTTGATTAAGAAGGGAACTTACTTGATTTTTTTGTTAAAAGAGTTCCCTTCAAGCGCTAAACAGGTCCAGTAACAACATTTGTGATTGGGCACACATGTTGGGCTAGGTCTTGGTGTAGCCTCGTCGTGACTTCATGTGTTACATACATCTAAATTCTATGGTTTAAAACTAGCTTATGATTTAATACAGTATGTGAATACAGCTGATAGTTGATCATTCAAGACATTGTTGTTAAAAGATTATTCAAAAACTGTTTTTAAAAACCATCATGGCTTAGTTCATCCTGATCAATTAAAGATTTATTTCGGGAATTGATAAAGGGTGAGGGTTCCAAAATATTTTTCAGGAGGGAAGAGAATTTCAGAACTTCCATTAAAACTGTACAACATGACAACTTTGAAGTTTTTAAGGTGCTTAACGCCTTGTCCATGTCGGTTCATATAATAAAGAAAAAAAATCCTTTGTCTTGGAATTTTGGCAGCTAACTTTTGGCTTTTTATTTTGTTGCTGGTTTGTTTAACTTTATAATGGGTTTTTATAAAGTAAGCGATTGTATGATATTATTGAAGCATTTTTATATGGGGAACCTCTTTCTGAAAGAGAGATTGTGGCAGAGTCAAGAGATAACTTTGTAACAGGGTAGGAAGTAGGGATGGAAGAAATAAATGTAATTTATAGAGAGTCAGGGAAAGAAAATGACCTACAGGTAATCCTCAACTTAAGACCCTTGGTTTAATGACCATTCAAAGTTATGACAGTGCTAAACAAAATGACTTGCCACCAGTTGGCAACTGAGTCATATATTTATGATAGTTGCCTTATGTAATTGCCAAGTGATGTACATGATTACAACCTTCCTAGACGGCTTCCGTCAAACAATGTCAGTGAGGGAAACAGGATTTCCTTAAACACCGTCTGATTCACTTAATGACTGGTGATTTGCTTAGCCTCTGCAGCAAAAAAAGGTCACAGAATCAGACCCACTTAATGTTCGTATCTCTTAGCGATGGAAGTTCCAATCTCAATTGTGATTATTAATTGAGCACTGTCTACAGAGGAATAACTGGTCGAACAACTTTAAATGCTGGTGACAGGGTTGGCATCATCAGGCATTGGAGATCATAAAGATGATGACTTTGACAGAGAGAGGTATTAACCTATGCAAAAAGAGTCTGAAACATCGTTGAAGTCTAAAACATCCAGATAATAACTATAAGAAGGAGGAAGACATACAGCACAATCAGACATGCAGGATTCTGTTATAGCCAATCTCAATAAAAGAAGTTTTAACTTCCTTGTGGAGTTGTCTAGCGAGCAGGGCTGATCACAAAGATCACAGCCTGGAGGAAGCACCACCAACCGGCAGAGGCCTCTGATCCTGCCCAGTCATTTCCTTGCTGTCACTTTCTAGTCATGAACCCAACTCCAAGTTGGCAAACCTTGATAGGAACAGCAAGAAGGAAATACTACTCTTGTCTGTGTCTGTGTGTGGGAGAAAACCCAGAAGCTGTTATGAGAAGCATCTTTTTAATGAGACGTCGCAAAAAGACAAAGCCGGATCTATTTCAAGATGAGATGCCAGAAATGTGAAGCTGCCCTTCCCATTTCTTTCTTACTGCAGTGTAGAGATTAAGGTATTGCTTTTCTTGGAGGAAAATCTGGTTCAAGTTTATCCTCAGATCCAGGAAGCTGACAATGGTTTTGAGTCACTCCCTGTCTCCTAGCTCATAGTAGCAGAAATATAATACTGGACGTACTATCAGAATAACCGAATAATGGAGTTGGAAGGGACCTTGAAGGTCTTCTAGTCCAACCCACTGCTCAAGCAGGAAACCTTGTACCCTTTCAGACAAATGGCTGTCTAATCTGTTCTTTGAAACCTCCAGTGTTGGACCACCCACAATTTCTGAAGGCAAGTTGTTCCATTAGTTTATGGTTCTCACTCCTATGCTTAAATCAAACGAATAAATGATATTTAAAGTATTTACCATTTTTAAAAGGCGTTAAACAGCAAGCCAAAGTAATTGATGGAATCCTAAACATAAGTTTAAAAATTACAAGGCAGGAAAAAGTCAGAATACACAATAAAGCTGCTTGTTTTTTGTCTTCAGCATCATAAACCAGACCAACAATTGTTCTTAATATATCTTCAGTTATTAGGCAGTGATAGCTTTATTGGCTGGACACAATATGGTACCAGCTGGCTGGATGCTATAAAAGATGACACTGATAACTAGGGCGGATCTGAAGCTGGCAGTTTGAGACAGAGGGGCATGGAGACTGCTGATCCAGAGAGCGGCCAATGGTCGGACACGACTGAATGGCTGACAACAAGGATAGGTTCACTCTTTACTGCATGTTAGTAGTCCGTTAGAAGCTATGTTTGGCCTCTCCAGGCAAAACAAATAGGGAAAGTTTAAGGAGAAGTCTGTGCTAGCAGAATCACCCATATAAGGTAGTCCTTGATTTTACTACTGGGACCAGAATTTCCATTGTTAAGCATGAAAGATGACTGGGTGACTTTGAGCCAATCACTGTCAGCCCAAACCACCTTACTGGTTTGTAACGGGAGGAAGGTAGTTTATTTGTAAAACTAAGAAAGGCAGGATATAAATAGGTAAAGCAGAGGTTTCCTCCTCACTGTTAGAGAAGGAGTTGTCTTGCCAATAAGAAGCCAACCTGCTGCTGATGTGCTCTCCTATCTTAACGCAGTTGTACACCATCTTCCCTTGGCCCCTTACAAATTATGCTCAGGTTTCCTAAATGGCCAAATCTAGAAAGCACTCCATTTCTTCACTCTGGCTTTCCGTCTGGCACAGAAACCTTTCCTCACTATGGAGAAGAGGACAAAAGGAATTCCGATTTTGACAAGACTGCAAAGCCCCCCCCCCCCCCACCACCGGTTGATG
>JAOYMU010000028.1:20011109-20031313 GCA_025802295.1 Psammodynastes pulverulentus
GCATATAACTATCTCTTTGCAGAGAGCTAACTTAACAGCTTGCCTGTAGCCAAGGTTTTCTGGGAACATGGTGGAATAGTTATTGCCATCCAAAGTGAACCTAAAAATCAACCAACTACTGAGGTCATTAGACATCAGTTTTATCATTGTTTTATCATTGTCTCTTCCGAGTTGCCAGCATTTAGCCTATGCTTCTTGCAAAAATTCAACTTAAGCATACAGTGGTTTTTTAAGTTACAATCTGAAAATTGGGTAGTGTAGGATAAAAAAAAAGTGGTGGGGGGGAGGGAGGAAGGTACAATTATCCAATGGTTAAGATGCTGGGATTGTCAACTGGACAGTTCAAGACCTAAGGATCGCAGGATGGGGTGAGCTCCCCCTACTTTCCCAGATCCTGCCAACCCAGCAGTTCTGAAGCATATAAATGCAAGTAGATAAATAGGTACCACTTCAGTGAGAAGATAACAGCACTCCATGCACCTTGGCCTATAGTCATGCTGGCCACATGACCGAGGAAGCATCTTCGGACAATGCCAGCTCCCTCAGCTAGAAAATGGAGATGACACTGTCTCCAAGAGTTGGACATGACTGGACAGGGGAAACCTTTACCTTTAGATTAAAAAAAGTAATTTGATTTCATTTAATGTAGCAATAGCAATAGCATTTATATACAGCTTCACAGTGCTTTACAGTCCTCTCTAAGTGGTTTACAGAGTCAGTCTATTGCCCCCAACAGTCTGGGACCTCGTTTTACCCACCTTGGAAGGATGGACAGCTGAATCAACCTTGAGCCAGTGAGAATTGAACTGCCTAATTGCAGGCAGCTATCAGTCAGCAGAAGTAGCGTGCAGTACTGCATTCTAACCATTGCACCACCAAGGCTTTTGAATGAAAACCTATTGTAAATGAAAACCTAATTAAAATTGAATCAGATTAGTTAAATTCAGTTAATAGAGTGAAGTCCTATGAGTCGTGGCATCTGAAGCAGATCTGGTAAAACCTGAATAACAGACTATCAAGGAATCTGCGGATTGAGAGGGAAAAAATACACTGGTAAAAGGCAACAGCAAACTTTTTCCAGAGTACTGCCAAGAAACCTATACAAACATATCCATGTAGTAACCAGGAGTTGAAATCGAGGGCGTCTATATTGTAATATGATGATGTCTGGTCTATTTCATAATTTTCTCATCTCACGTTACAGCTGAGCTGCAGATGGAGAGTCTCAGGGGGTGTCCTTAAGTGAAAATATAGGTATCCAATATAGGGTTTTTACCTAGTGCTTGTCTTGGATTTATCTGCAATTTCTTGGCTGTGACAAGAGAGCTGCAATTTCAATTCCTGAGGCTGCCTCTCCCAGAAAGACATATGAAGCTGCCGCATACTGAACCTCCAAGTTATATATTATCTTTTCATCCAGAACTACTCTCTGCTACTTAGATATATTTATTTTTTAATCCAGAGTTTCTGGGCTTCAGTTTGAGATTTTTTTTGCCTATTATCCTACAATAATATTATATAATTTATTTAGGAACTTATATTTTAATCACCTAGAAACAGTTTTTGCAAACAATATTAGAAGTTTGTTTTTCTCATCCACAATCTTGGTGACTTTTTAAATATTTTCTGCACCAAACTGTGTGGATAAAGCAATTTTGCAGGTGTATTGTTCACATGGATTGCATGAACGCATATGACTTTAAACTGGTTATTATGCTGGGATTTTAGAGAATTTTAGTTGAATTAGGGTTTAGTTGAAATTGTTATGCTGTGTTGCTTTTTTATCGTGCTGTGACCCGCCCCGAGTCTCTGGAGATGGGGCAATATAAAAATTAGAATAAATAAATAAATAAATAAATAAATAAATAAATAAATAAATAAATAAATAAATCAATCCAGTGTGGGGCACTGAATTTATGTCCAGTTTTCTTTTCTTCTCAATACTCATCTGATCAGTGGAAACGGGAGTTGTTTTTGCTGAGATGGGCAGCTATGCAAATCTGATTACTGAATAAATAGTCAGAATTTTTATTGTTAAACAAGGCAGTTATTAAGGTGAGTTGCACCCAATTTTATGACCTTTTTTTGCTGTGGTTGTTAAGTGAATCACTGCAGTTGTTAAGTGAATCAGACAGTCGTTAAGCAAATCAGGCATCCCCCATTGACTCGTGACCATGTGACCCCCAAGGTGTTACAATCATCGTAAATATATGCCAATTGCCAAGTACCAGAATTTTGATCATGTGACCATGCAACAGTTCTTAAATGCAGGGACCAGTTTTTTCACTGCTGTTGTAACTTTGAGCACTCATTAAACAAATGGTTATACGTTGAGGACTTCCTGCATTGCATACACAAGCAACTGCTTTGATCTCAGAATGCATTGTTAAAATTCCCAGCTCCACATTGTCCTGGGCGTAGCTTGAAAGGACTTGAAAAGAAACTAATTCGTACTTTATTTTTGCTTTTAGAAATAATCCATGTTAGAGGAAGCGAGTTCTAGTGGTGATTGGCAATTTTGATCTTCCACCCCACCCTCACCCTGATGGCGTTATTCTTGCAGGCTTGTTTAATTTAATTTCAATATTTATTAGTATGGACCTTAGACCATTGGAAATGGATATTCCATATGAATAGTTGACCTTGAACCTCTCTGCCTTTCAGTCCCTAATGAAAAAGAGTTTGTGTGAGGTCAAACAAGATCAGCATGATAGTGTTTCTGAACAGTAAAAATATTGTAGAGATGCTAAATAAAGCTGGAGGTCTGCAAGAGATTCCATGGTATAAAAATAAATAAGCTGATTTATACATGGGAAAGGCACAGGAAATGGACCCATACTGGGTCGGTCACTGGACTATGCTGCTCTTTGGGATTTCTGGTAGAAAAATTTCCAGCCCAATCGGGAGATGCCAAAGGTGGAATTTTAACTCCCTTTTCATGCAAAGTTTCAGGCATGTATTAAGCTAGTAGCTGCTTCTCTGTTCACTACAATTATGCTGTCCCAAAAAGGTCGACCTAAGTGAACTATTTTCTTCTTTTTGAGGATTCCCAAAATTTTGAGATTTTTTGGTAGGTTATTTCCTTTGAATTGGTAATGTATCCTTCCAGATGTAGTGGAGCTACAGCTAACAGCAGTCTTCAACGGTGGTCACAAAGAATTGTCATCCGGTAACATTTGGAGACTATGGGTTTTTCATCCCTGATTTAATCTGATATGAACTAAGGGAATAACATACGTTAGGGCTACGATACCTATGTTGCAAAAATCTGGATGACCACTAGACAGCTATACAGAGATACTGAAAAATCACACACTGAAAAATCAGATCAACAGAGTTGGAAGGGACCTTGTAGGTCATCTAGTCCAACCCCCTGCCTAAGCAGGAGACCCTACACCATTTCTGACNNNCCCCTCCTCTCTGTGGCAGCCCCTCAAATATTGGAAGACTGCTCTCCTGTCTCCCCTGGTCCTTCTCTTCACTAGATAGCCAAGCCCAGTTCCTGTAACCATTCTTCATATGTTTTAGTCTACAGTCCCTTAATCATCCTGGTTGCTGTTCTCTGCACTTTTTCTAGAGCTTCAACATCTTCTTTATAAATGAATCACATCTATAAATCACATTAGACATCATCAATTAGACTTTTTGTCACATAAATGTGGTAGCAAGATATATCTTCTCATTGTTCTCTGGTTATTTCATCTTCAGATCCCATTGAATGACTAATGGTAAAGAATTATTTCAAGATATCTGTTAACTATGGTAAGGTATATTCCATCTTCAAATGATGGTGCATGAAATAAGTATATACTGCACCAAATCACTGGCCAATCTAGCATAGCATTAGCTCCACCAGTCCAAGTTTTCTTTCCAATCTTACATATGAGGCTTAAAGCAAGGAATTTCTCCATGAAAAAATGTACTCTATCATTACATCATGACTCCTCCAAAATAAATAGTTCTTAGTCACGCACTGAAGTTTCTCAAAAAATTTTTTTTACTGTGCCCACAACATAGTAGTTTCCATCATGAAAATGCCAACCAGGAAAAAATAATACAATTGTTTAACTTGTATTGCAGCATTTTGAGTAGAGATCCATTTCTATTCCCAATGCACTAAGTATTACATACACAGCCAGAGGACATTTTAAAAACAAGAATGGTAGACTCTGGTTCCCAATTTAGATTCTGGACAGAAATCAGTATTTTAGATTATCTGTTAAGATGCTGGGTTTGTCGGCTGGACAGCGGGCAGCCTAGGTTTAAGACCCGAGGGGCCACATGATGGGGTGAGCTCCTGTCCTCAGCTCCTGCCAACCTAACAGTTCCAAAGCATGCAAATACAAATACATAAATAGGTATCACTTTGGTGGGAAGGTAACAATGCTCCATGACATCATGCTGGCCACATGGCCACAGAAATGTCTTTGGATAGCACTGGCTCAATGTCCTTGAAATTGAAATGAGTACCAGTCCCTATAATTGGCAGCAATTAGTGACTCCTTTTTTTACTAAATGTTCGCAAACAGAGGTCAGGTGCATAGGCTACAGCCATACCTACAGTCAACATTTTGCTCTTCTGACTTATAAAGTCTAGAGACATTTCCACCCCGCTCGCTAACAAATTAGCACTGCAGGCAAGCAAGAAAGATGTGTAAGAAGCTTCTATACTAAATCTTTCCAGCATGAAAATAGTAACACCAGGTGATTCTGTAATGACCTGAGTGGAATTTTTTTTGGAAAATATAGGATCCAAAAGAAAGCAGTGGTTTTTAATCCACTTTCTAAGTATTTTCTGCTTGATTTGCAGGACATCCGTATGAACATAAGAATCGTGCAGGAAAATTAAATAATAATACAAAATAAATTAAAAAAGGAATGTAACATTCCATGCGTAAATATCCCATGTGAACATTACCACTCAGTCAATTCCAGTTTGGTCCTGGGAAATTTCTACAATAGCTACTTCCTGAGAGACACTTAAGACATGAACTTTGATACTTCTGGTGGACAGGATGTCTCCTTTTTAAAAAATTGTACTATTTCATCTCCTCTTGAGAGTTTGTGTATAACCTAGAGCAGAACTGGAGCATGAGGTTGTAGCAGAAAGGACAGCAGGCTAATTCCTATTACACTTGTGGTTATTTTGGGTAAGTTGCACTGTGTAATCTTTTGACACTATAGCAATACAAAATTGCTGAGAAATGAGAACATTCTTTGACTTCCTTGGATCTTGGATTAACATTAATCGATAATAAATTGATGTCACCACACACAAAAAATAATGATTTAGCAATCTCAAATAATAGGGCAGAACAGTCTCAGTCTTGCATGTACACAGATAACACACATGGGACAATTCATCTACTGTATGCTTTATTTTTCCTTGAATAATCTTGGCAGTGTGAATGATTTCATTAAAAATAGTTTGGCTGGATTCAGATTAATTTGGATTGCATTTCCCAATCCTGTGTCATTTGTTATACTGTCCTAAAGTTCTAAGAATCCAGAAATATCCTAATCAAGGAGAGAACCAACCTAGAACTAAGGAGAAATTTCCTAACAATGGGAACAATTACTGTAACTAGTGGAAAGGCTTGCCTTTAGAAGTCGTGGATCCTCCATCACTGGAAGTTTTTAAGAGACTGGACAGCCATCTGTCTGGAATGGTATTGGGTCTCCTGCTTGAGTAGGGGGTTGGGCTAGAAGACCTCCAAGGTCCCTCCCAACACTGTTATTCTGAACTATACATTATTGTTTTAGACTGCTGGTAAAAATTGCAGTGTTATTTTTGGTTTCTTCCCATCAAAACATGTGGCTCCCAAGTGAGTAATGGTTAAAATAAATCTCCCTCTTTATGGATTTATGTGACTAAGCACATACATTTCCTTAAGCTATGGCTGGGTTTAAGCAACACCTTAAGTTGAAGCCAAAACACTGCATGGCTTAATGTATTATCTGAATGTAGTCTGTTACTAAATTTGCCTAGATACAATCCACTCTGTTTTAGTTTCTAATGGTCCTATTACCTGTTCACTCATCACTTGATTTTCCAGGAGACAGTGTGTGAAATATAAATTCATGAGCCTGCCAAGAATTTCACATAAATTGAGGATTTCTCATTAATCTGAGTGTTGAGGAATATTCTATACAGCGCTTTATGAATGAGGATAATTTCCCAGTGCTGAAACTAGTAGAAGACAATGAGGTTTTATTGTACTGGGATCCATTCATGAATTGAAAACATTCAGAACTTTGCATTGCCATGATTTCCTGGTTGGTTCAGAACAGGGCTCTTTCATCCCTCTGCTGCGGCTCCACAATTGATAGGGAAATTGATAGAGGAAAAAGGACGCTGAGCTAGGAGGAGACTCTATGGTGGGGGAAGCAGACTTCCGGTTGGCTCCAGAACTGAATGGGGGGCTTCCGGTTAGGAACTTTGTGGCTCTTTGAGTGTTTAAGGTTTCCAACCCCTGGTTTAGAACTAGAAACCAAATTCAGATGATCTGGATTAATGAGAAAGTACTGCATCTCTTTTTAATAGTATACTCATGAGGAAAATATCTCATTGAAAATAAGTAACTGACAGATGAATGATTTCATCCAATTTGTAGAGGATTGATTTATGGTTTGGTAATCTCAAGGAAAGCAATTTAATTTAGCTAAAGTCGATTGAAAGAAAGCTCTGTGCCCTAGCTATACTACAAATATTAACAAATTTAATAGCAATCCTCTTTTCCCAAAGTTACTCTATTAAGTCTAAGGTAGAAAAATACAATTTTGAACACTCAAAATGCATTATAATTCTCAGCATTCTTGATGGGAAGGCATAAATTAAATTGGCATTAAGTTAATACAACTCAGCAGTATAGCTAATACTGTTGGGGAAAGACAGTTACATTCAAATATTAAAAAGTAAAAATTGGAGTCATGGCTTAGATATAAGTTCCCATTGCATCAACTGAGTCTTTATGGTACTCACAATTTCACAGGACCACAGTCATTCCATTAATAAAAAGGTGAGGGTCAAGTTAAGAACCTTCATGTCATATCCCTCCCTCTCAAATTTCTCTATTAGCTTACACTGCAGCCGTGTCAAATTTATCTTCACAATGCAAATAAAATAAAAAAAGCTGACAACTAAAAAAAAAAAAGCTCTTGCAATGAAAGCTGGAACATATATTAATGGTTCTCTATTGTAGGATATAGTACAAGAATGTTTTTACGCCACTGATTGTTACAAAAAGAAAGGCTAGATAATTTGAATTAAAACAACAGGATACAACAAAACCTTTAAAAGAATAAGAAACAGTTTGAAGGTGTCCAGCCCCACAAGGACCCCCATTCTACTTCCCATAGAATCCAATGGGAGAGCATGGATGGGAGTCTTCCCATGGTTTCCAGCTCTATAGAGGTTGACCTGAACTGAACTTTATTTGCCCTCCTGTTGTGACCCATTGAAAATGCAGAGGTTTTGTGATCAACCCGCCAGTGCAGAAAACCATGAAAACACACTGTAAAACTGTAGAACTTCCATCAAAATGATGGAAGGTCTTTAAACATCTTCTCCAGTTTCACTGATGGAGACAGTATGTATTTTAATGGTGGGTATTTGCTGGTCCTTTGGGTTTTCTCCTGGTGTGTTTGCACAGCAGCACTCTCTCAGGAAACCTTTGCTCTTCACTTTGGCTGTAGAACAGCTGGACCTCTCTTTCAGAGCGTTGCTCTTGGTTGACATGCTTTGCATGGCTGAAAAAAGTTTCCATTCACACACGCCATCCGATTTGGAAATCTTATAGAAGTGTTCTCCAGAGCCAACAGGTATACGGACAATATCTTTGGGAGCTTCAGCAACATGGTTGCTTGGGTGATTGAGGGTGAAGCTCAGGGAGTATTTGTTGGAGGAATATCTCCTGTGGAGACACTGGGCTCTTAGGACATTTTGGAATGCTTTTTTAAACTCTTGACTTGAACAAGGGTAAATGATGGGGTTGATGCAGCTGTTTAGATACCCAAGCCAAAAGGCAATTTTAAAAATGGTGTCAGAGGGCTTGCTGTCAGGAAAGAAAGAACCTGAAATGGAAACAAAAGCAAAAAATAATTTTAATGGATTTATAAAAAAAACAACTTCAGAGGATCAAGGGGTAAGAAATCAAAGGAATTGAGGTAATCTCTGGGCAAGAAAATGTATATGGAATCCTTGGTGCTCTCTGCGCTTGGTTGTTTGGTTGCAAATATTTCATTACCTGACTATGTAACATCATCAATGTGCACTGTGTGTTATCTAGTTGTGTAGTATACAGTGGTGCTGTTATTTAGTTGGGTAATAAAAACAACCAAGCTCAGAGACCAGAAAACAACCAAGCTCAGAGACCCCCAAGGACTCCATGGTTCAACCATGAGTTACAGATATTCTCTTCTATTGGAATTGAAAAACTATTTCAGAACATAATGTAAGCTAAATGTTTAAAGTCCCTATTTATTTTGCTGGGAGAGGTTGAAATGCTGAAATCCATAGAATTCTGAAAGGTTTAATTCAGTCTGAATTTTATTCTGTTTTATTTTTATTTTTTAGATGCCGTACCAATTATTTGTATAGTGGCCCATGCATAAAAGCAAAACACACATAACCTTATTTAATGAGATTTCCTAGGATCAGGGAATTAGGTGTAGATAATCATTATGCCTTGGTTGCACTTAATTAAGCTTAATCCAAGTGAGTAGAAACCATCCTCATTGCAAACTTTGGCTGTAGAGCCTCTCATGCCTGAATCATGCTCATTGTACACTACAAGTACCACCAGTATTACAAAGCAAACATCATTCTACTTCAGGTAGTCAAAGCATCCTGTAGAAGTCTTAGGCAACAATACCAAAAGAGCTACCTGCTAATAAGCCCTTGAATATATGGGAATCATTTGTGAGCAAACCCTCATGACAGACAACCCTAATTTCCCTGTAAAAACCACCCAGCCTGCTACCCTCCCTGTGCAATGAATCAACATGTCTATCAGCAGCACAGCCAACTTGGAAGGAAAACATAAATATGAGTTCAAAAGAAGCTGAATTGGATGGAGGTAACTTTAGATCAAGTACACGGTACACATCCTGCTTATCTTCTTCCTACCCATCACTGGCAGATTGTGTTTCTGATCTCCTGCCCAATTTCATGAATCATCTATAACATCAGATCTGTGAAATGGGGATG
Source organism: Psammodynastes pulverulentus (assembly GCA_025802295.1). Classification (NCBI taxonomy): domain Eukaryota; kingdom Metazoa; phylum Chordata; class Lepidosauria; order Squamata; family Psammodynastidae; genus Psammodynastes; species Psammodynastes pulverulentus. Next base: position 20,020,318 of record JAOYMU010000028.1, read on the forward strand.
ATGTGATGGAGGATCAGGCTTTGTAGGTGACCCATTGGGTTGTTGGTGGAAAGGAGAACATGAAACAGTATGGCACTATCAATCAACCTGGCTAAGATTGCTTATGTTGAGACACTGGTGAGAGGAGAAACATGGCCACCAATCCCCATGTTTTAACTTGTCCTGCAAGAAATGATTGGTACTGTTCTGACCCAGCTCCCCAAACACAACAAACCCTCTGACGTGAACTCAAAAGATTCCTTTATTAGGAGGGTCGGCAGCTCTGGAAAAGTTTCTCTCTCAGGCTAACAAGTCCATCCATCCAGAAGAGTTGTCTGCCACATCTATTCATCTCTACCCCCTGCCTTTTATCCGCAGAGCTAGGGTGGTGCCTCACTAGCAGTGGTGGCTTTTCCTTCCCCAGGATCACCCCATAGCTTTCCACTGCTCTCCTCTTCTCTGCCTTCTGTGCATCCATGCGTCAGGCACTGGACCCAGCTATTCCTCTTCTTCATCAACCACCTCCAGACCTGTGGGCTGTTGACTCTCCATCTGAGGGCTGATGGACGGCCCAGGCTCTGCTTCTGTCTCTCTCTGCCTGCCCGCTCCATTCCCTCTTCCCCCTCGGAGCTCTCAGGTTGCCTTGATGCTAACCCTGACTCCCATGCCTCCTCCTCCTCCCTTGATTCGGCTGCTGGAGGCCAGTGGCCAAGAGGCCACAAGAGATACCAACCAGAATTTTGTTACTGAAGCTATTCAGATGAAGCAAATAATTCAGAAATGCCTCATAGACTGGAGGAAAAGATATTAAAATGGCCTTCTGGATCATTCAAACTAGATGTGTCCTACGTTGTGGATATAGAATAACATTCATCAAACATTATTATATTACAAGCACTTGCAGAGTACAGCAGAAGATGCCAGATAGATCTAGCATGGCAATGATGTAGTTCAACACTGAGCTTTAATGGCTATTTGTATCTCAAATACACAGGACTGATATTGAAATCAGTAGCTGAATTATTAGACTTTTTATTAGTTTAAAGCGAATAAAAAGGGAGAGGGGAAAAACAGAACGACCAGGGTTTAGATAGGTCAGCTGGTCTGAAGTTGTTAAAGGTGGAAAGCATCTTCAGGATTCAGAAACTGAGATAATACCTACTTACAGGGGTTTCTTCAAGAAAAGTGGTTAACGCTTGTAATAATTAAACTAAATACAAAGCTAAGAGGCCTTCTGTAATGCAGCTTTTAAAGGGTTTTTCCCCCCATGCAGGTTAATTGATTATTCAGTTTGAACATTAATGGTAAAATTCAGCATTGTATGATGACATTCCCAAAGCCTCTTTGCTTCAAGTTTAAATCAGCATAGAGGGTACTTTAGAGAGCTGCTAATGGAATTTAATAATCATTCCTAATTTCAGTCCCCTTTTTAAAAGACTCTAAGGAACATCTGCAGTTACTCAAACCTATTTTCCTCTTTCCATTCTATGCTGTACAAACCAGACTTCTTAATCAGTTTCTTTCTATGAAACTCATAGAAATTGGTTGCTGGTAACTTGCCAAAGTAAACAGAAAAATGGTGAATTAATTTCATCTAGATCTTAAAATGCTGGATTGCTTTCCTTTATTAAACAGGCCAAGAGGTAATATTTCAAGAACTTGGTAAGAGACAGTGGAATTTAAGGAGTTGCTATTCCGCAATGTCTGGAAAAGCTCAGATGGCTGAATTAGGGATTTAAAGAGTAAAATTATCATTCTTAATAGGGTCCAGAAACAGATGGGAAATCAATGAAGATAGTTTGGGGAACAGACCCCCTGCTGTCTTGGAGTCATCAACTGGATGTTACCTTGTGCATCAGAGTAAGATTTTATTTTTTTTTCAAATTCCACAACTTATTTATTTTGTTATGTATCTGTCCAAGGTTTCTTACCCATCTATATGCAAAAGCCTTCGGGCAAACTCTTTAATAACTCTATTAAAACAAGACTAGAACAGAAAAATACTATTGTAAAGTAGCAGAATCAAAACAGAGATGGTTCACCATGACCATCCATGGTTTAATGATATGCTTAAACCGGTCAAAGTCCTAGTGACTGCATTTAGGCTTGGCAAGTTTTTTGTGGCTTAGTATGGTGCGTGAGTCCAAAGTGTAAGTTAATTCATGTTTTAATGTTTGTAAAGGCAGAAAAAAAATGTATTAATTCAGTAACCAAGTTAAGTATATTGCATTAATCAAACAATTTGTCACAAAGCATGTTTTATGCATGAGGATGACTAATTCCAAAGCATATTACTGTCAAACGCCAGGGAAATCAAGAGATTCAGGCAGTTCAAATGAGTTTAAAGATTTAGTGCAAGCTTAAGCTCTCTACAAAAATCTGACCTACTAACAGTCAAGAGAACTGAGTGGGAATAAAGGCATTCAAGGTGGCCTGGACATAGATCTCTTGTGGGCATTCAAGGACTCAAGACTTATGATCGTTCGACCCCTCCCTCGGCTCATCCGATCATCCCCTACAATTATAGGTTTACATGAAATTGTGTACTCAGTGGCATATGTGACAAGTATATGTGTGGATATATCAAAGAAAGAGAAACCAGATATGCAGCATTAGAAACTAGAAATGCAATAGAACTGTGGACCTACACAGGGCCATGGCATGCCAGAAACCAGGCCTCACAAACAAACAAAGCCCCATCTGTGGAATGCAGGCAGCATGTGAAACAGCACCCCCCCCCCATTCTGTGGAAAAACCTCTCTCCATGGAACTGGTCCCTGGTGCCCCAAAAGTTGGTGGCCGCCACAATAGAAAGTAGTTTTTATTTAACCAGCGTGTCGCATGAACTCATCAAGGTCAACACCAAGATATCAGATGTATATTAGCCATACAATCTGGAAATTTGTTCAGCCTGAATGGTAAGAGCAAAACTTGGGTTTTCACCTGAGCAAAGTATGGTCTTCTCTGTGCTGGATTTATCCTCCCCACCAAAAAACCCCGCCCTTTTAAAAATACTGTTATATTATCTTAGTTTCTGCCTGAGTTTTTGCATTGAGTGCTCAAGGGCAGCTTCTAACTTCAGCACTGAAAGAGGGGGAAGGCATTCTCTTGTTGAAATAATTATAACATGGAAAGCAAAATGGCACAGAGCCAAGGCGGTCTTTCAGATTCTCTAGCATGGGTGGGTGGGTGAGTAGGAAGATAGCTAGAGGTAAAGTAACTTCGATCAGAAAAAATGGTTTCGGCCTGTTCTTAATGCAAAATTAGCAAGCTGCCATCCCTTCCCTTAATAACAGTGCCGTGCTACCTTTGTGTAAGTAAAGATGAAGCTGACAGGTGTAGCAAACATTTTGATTACATTTTTGAAAAAAAGGGAGAGCACTTTGGATGATTTGCATCTGATAAAACAAGATTATTGCAGCATTCTCCAAAGTGGCATCTTTTATATGCTATGGACTAAAACTCCCACTATCCTTGAATGTCTTCAGGGAGGCAGAGACAGAATAGCCATAGAATAGAACAGAATACTTTATTTGGCCAGGTCACGTGTGATTAGACGCACAAGGAATTTGTCTCCGGTGCAGTGTGCATACAAAACAACAAATTAATAGTAATCATAACAGTGATATACCAGTAATAGTAGTAGAAAAGATGAGAAGGATAAGAAGCAATACCGGCATACTACATGAGTAAATAAACAGTATGTTTTACGTCTAAGTATATTAATATATAATAAATCTATTCTATTCTATTCTATTCTATTCTATTCTATTCTATTCTATTCTATTCTATTCTATTCTATTCTATTCTATTCAGTATATGTCAGTAGTGACATAATGCTCTCACATAAAAGCCATGACTTGCATACCTGTGTCATATATGCATGTGCAGGATTATGGTGATTATGAAGTCAGCACACACATGTGTCATTTTATTTATTAGATTTATATGCCTCTCATCTAAAGGCAACATTTGATATCATTAGGGTTTGCTCCAGAAGCCATTATCATCACCATCAAGAAGAGATAGTGATTATTGTAACCTGGAAGTTACAAACATCAGGGAAAATGCTTATTTCAGATGATCAGCTGCTTAAGTATTATAATTGGATTATATTTGAGAAAGTTCATCCAATCAATACTTTCTCTTTTAACAATCTGTTTAGTTGCTACACCAGTTACACTTTGTACAATTCTTCTGTTTCTGTATTGGCTTTTTCCTGATACATTTCCAGATTTTTATTAATTTGCCAGATGGTTTCTCTTATTCCAACCTATAAATTTAGATTATAATATTTTAGTCAGCAGGCCTGTGTGAATAATCATCAGACCAAAGATGTCTGATTTAAATCAATTCAGAACATTAACTCAATTTCCTTTGGACATTCCAATTGAATATATTTATATTTCCAAATTATTTTGGGAACAGATATTTCTTTACACATACTCTCATCCAAATTGTCTAATTCAATGTAAAAATATTTGATTCAACATTTTGAATCAACTTCATTTTCAGATTGAATCTCAGAATTGTGTATTTATGTAACTCTAGTGTATCCTTCAACAGGTATTATTTAATATTATTATTCACTGAATTAAACTAAACTAGGACATGGCTATATGCCAATATTATTTGTCATTTTTTCCAGCGCTGTATACTCTGATTACTAGATAGTTTTTGCAAATAAGTCTAAGCCTACCATTTAGACAGAATATTGAGTATGTGGAAGTATAAGGGTTAAATGTTTTTTAACTGAAATAGCACAAAGTAGTCCTGTTTTCAAAAACCAAACATTACCTGCATTGATGATGCCTGCAGGTGAACCTAGGATTTTTAAAAATATAATGCATGTAAGCTAGCACTTCCTGATTGGATTCTGATGTTGATATGCAGAAACTTCAATTATCATATTGTTCAATATGAAAAGAACTTCTGAGCATCAGATAAACACACCAAATCCATGCGTCAAATCAACCCCACTTTCAAAAAGTTGTTGCAATGTTATCAAGAATATTTAGTTAAGACTGTTCTTCTGCTTCACTTTTTAAAATTGATACTTTATGTAAAAAAAAGGGAGAAACAGGCATATCACAAAATGAACCACAAACCTCTAATGTTGTCTTCCTTAAAAAAAAAATGGTTAGATGTCATATGGGGCATCCTTAGAAAATAAAACAAAAACCATGGGTGGGTATATTCTATTTGACTAGCAATACCCCCTAAGAAAGCAAGATAAAATTAGAGAGTGGGGGGATTTTCGAAAAATGGGATGCAGAAAGTGGTTGGGAGGAAACTCAATAGGTTGTCTTCTTAAAAATGGGTCTTTTGTGACTAGAAATGCTTATCACAGTAGCCATTTTGTGAATCAGTGAATCATTTTATCCTAGGGGATAATTTTTTTCATGCCTCTGATATATTCAAAAAGGCTTGACACCCCCGCTTTCAGTAGTTAGATCAATGTTCTTGTCTCATAGAATACCTGTCAGAACCAGTGGTGGGATTCAATTTTTTTTACTACCGGTTCTGTGGGCGTGGCTTGGTGGGTGTGGTGTGGCCTGGGGCATGCCATGGCTTGGTGGGCGTGGCTTGGTGGGCGTGGCAGGGAAAGGATACTGTAAAATCTCCATTCCCACCCCACTCCAGGGGGAAGGTTATCACAGGTTTTCCGAACTACTCAAAATTTCCGCTACGGGTTCTCCAGAACTGGTTAGAACTTGCTGAATACCCCCTCTGGTCAGAATTAAGCCTTCCATCTCCCCCACCATCCTACCATAACCAATGAAGCTTCTTAGATGAGAAGTGAAATGTCTTCAAGGAAAACCAAAGAAAGTCCAGTTGCCTTTGGGAAAAGCTCCTTTGAGACAGTCATGACCTGGATGACTGAGAATCTCCAGAGACATCAATGTTCTTATTTCTAGCAGAAACCTACAAAATAAAATTTAACTTTTCACTAAACAGATGGAGGGAAGGCTCCAAACTACAGATGGTTCCACAAAAACAAATGAACAACTCCTCACACATGGAAAGCAAGAAGGTAGCTTCACTCAACAAATGCTGTCCTGATGGATTACTTAAAGAGAATAATGAAAACCAACAGATAATCAAAGATAGAAATAGGTACTGCTTTTCTACGTGCTGAGATATTTTGGTTTTTCCTAGGGAGAACATTTTAGGATGTTAATTGCCTCTGCCCCCACAATCTGCAGTTTAGGAATGAAATAATCCTGAGAAAGTTTACAATTTGATTTCTGTGGATTGTGTACTTTGCACACAGAACTGTGTAATTCCGTGGATTGTGTAATTTGTAAACTCAAAAAGGGGGAGTGATGAACTAATTCTGTCCTTCAGAGTACAGAAAAGGCAGATGAATGTGAATTTTAAAAACACAATGTAAAATAAATGACACAAATCATTTGGGGCGCATCCTAATGGGATTTCTATGAGTTGGCAGAATCTGCTTTCAGGAAACATAATATCATGTTCATTTTCCCTGTTGGTGGGCCAACAGATGGCCTGACTTCTTTAATACAATGACACCTTGCAAGACATTTTGTCTTCCAGGAACTGAGGCCCTTTATCCCTATTGTAATGAGCCAATATGCAGGCATTCTGACCTCTGAAAAATTATACTCTTCAAACAGTTGGATCTGGCCCAAGGGATCAGTTGGTGATCAGGTATCAACTTCAAAGCGGTAATTAGGCATTAAAAAGTCAATGCTTCCTGACTTCACAAAGTGAAATGAAGTTGTAATAACCTTTACTAACCTCATGGCTACCAGATATATTTGGTTTCCACAATCTCTGAATGCTCGTTGGCTAAGATCATAAGCAATCGGCAGATAAATTTAACCTATGTGAAATGCATTATGCTGGAGAAAGTTTTATAATGATGCTTAGTGACACCCTGTTCTATTATGTCCAAGTTTCCTTTTCCACTTCATACTGTACTGTTAGAACTATGGGATGAAGCAACCTATCCCAGCAAATTTATTAAGTAATGCCTGGGGAAACTAAGTCAGAATAACAGAATTGGAAGGGACCTTGGAGGTCTTCTAGTCCAACCTCCTGCTCAGGCAGGAAACTCTATATCATTTCAGACAAATGACTGTCCAATCTCTTCTTAAAAACTTCCAGAGTTGGAGCATTCACAACGTCTGGACGTAATTGTTCTAGCTGTCAAGGAAATTTATGCTTAGTTCTAGGTTGCTTCTCTCCATGATTAGTTTCCATCCCTTGCTTCTTGTCCTGCCTTCAGGTGTTTTGGAGAATAGCTTGACTCCCTCTTCTTTCTGACAACCCTTGAGATACTGGAACACTGCTATCGTGTCACCCCCTAGTCCTTCTTTTCATTAAAAGTCTTTCTAGATTTCAAGCAATCTTTTTCATATTCCTACTTGTAGAAATTGGGCCATGGAGATGACCTTGAAGAAATCATGGAGAAATGGTTATAAAACAGAAGCATGCTTTAAATGCAGGAAACAGAGAAAGTAGTAGTAAGAAGCTCAGATTGTCTCATCCTAATACTCTGGTATATAAGAGGGAGGGCAGGGAAGACACAGCCAAGCTTTCACGATTGTGTTCTAGTTTAATAATCCTGATAATATTGTGTAACCTGTTTCCTAACAAGTCCTATCTTGAAGGGTTGATAGTATCCATTGCCCATGTTGGCGAAGGTTGTTAGCTTGGTGGTAAGTCCAGTATTATCTGGAAGGCCATAAACTCCCCTTGTTATACCTTTCAACAAATGACCATATTTGTTATAAAACAGCTGGAGTAATTTCCATGTTATTTTGTTTTCTAAGTGGAAAAAAATCTGTCAACACTTCTCTTTATACTGAAATATATTCACTAAACTGACTTAAACACGAAATCCTATGGGAACAAAGATTTGGCAAGGATTCAGCAGTAAACAGCCCTTTCTTGGTTTTGCCACGTTGTAATCTAGTAAGAAGAGAGATGGCTGATATAAATGGTGTTCAAAGTTTTTAATATCCCACTGAATTCTGGGGACAGCTGTTTGGTCTATAAAAAGCTCAGCCAGACCCTGAGCCTTTGGCTGATAATTTATCTTCAGTACTCAGGATAGCTGACTTTGAATATTTGCCTTTTTTACAGATGTTGTTATTTTTAACAGATTCAGAGAGTCCATTTTCAGTATAGGAAATACAGTTACTGGGTTTCAGTGATAATGCAAAATTTATTTTGGGCTTTTTATTGCAGGTTTGTTATCAAATATTGTCAGATGTTTTCTCCTAGGTTGCTATCATATATTGGCAAACTGTCAATTTTACTTTTGTTGGTTGTTGTTGTTGACTGCATATTCCTTTATTCTAATTTCCCATCAATTTATAAAGCCCAGATGAAAGTTTGCACAGATTCATAAATATCCTTTAAAAAAAATGTTCACCACTAATAAAAGTTATGTATGTAAGTAATACGGTTTATTTTCATCATGCCTGGGGTTTATAGATTAAAGATTTCAAAGTAAATTGACCAAATCTGTTTGGCTGTAATTTTGCCTTTGTAGCTAAACCCTGATAGATTTGCCTATTATTGCTTTCAGTTCTTTATCTGTGTGATAGAAATGATTCATTCTTCCTGAACCGAATTCACTAAGGAAAAACATATTTTTCTCTTGCTTATGAAATAATGAAATTAGAATTCCTTAATGGATAGCTACCCTAAAAACATAGTCTAACTACTTAAAAGTAAGAATAGTTAGGGAGTTATCTCACTTTATAGCATGGGGTTTGCATTCATCTCTTGTTGATAATATGGAATATGATGCTATAGTTTGATCTGAGTAATGTTAGTTTTAAGGCCTATGATCCTATATACTTTGCTTAAATTACTGATTACTAGTGTCATTTTAATTTCAAGATTGTAACCCGCCCAGAGTTACCCTATGGTAAGATGGACAGCCAATAAATTTTACAAATAAAACAAACAAACAAACAAATAGCTCTCTCTTTCTCTCACTCTCTCTCTCTCTGTGTGTGTGTGTGTGTGTGTGTATGTGTATGTGTGTGTGAAATAGCAAGCAAAAGGATTGTGCTCATTGACATACTGCAATTCTGAATCCATTGGTCTTATATGTGTACATTGGGTGCAGATCAATATGCATCATTGTCCACATCGAGAATCTATTACGTTCAATCAATTCAATGGGATTACTTTCATTGCTAATTTTTTATTGTACAGGAGGTTTTGATGGTTATTGCATAACTGTATAGTTCTTTGGTTCCTTCTCTTTCTTCATGATAAGACTTCACTAGAATTATATAGTGTTTCAACTTGGGATAGACTATGTTTACTTATAACTACAGTGGAGCAGCAGCAATCAAAACCCGGCTGATTAAAATAGTTCTAGTTGAAACATGACTAATGGGACCTAAGCTAATAAAAATAGTAATGACTAAAACGATATATCAATCCTGTGCAGTGTTTGAGTTTGGTGTGAATCGAAGGTTAAGATAACTAGAAAGATGATGTTGATGGAAAAACAATAGAAGAAATGGAGAGCTAGATGGGGCCAGCACTAAAAGAAAAAAGCTTTTAACACATCAGTATTAATTCTCTGTAGCAACGAAGTACAAATATTTTCCTCTTAGCTTTACTTCTTCAACTGTCTTGCACCCGAGGTAAACAAGAGGCAACATGGAAAATGATTTATTAAATCATTCAGAGTTAGGTGTGGGAGAAAATTTCCCCAGTAATTCAACTTCGCTGCAACTTTTGGCAACTTAAAGTGGAATCCTGAGATAACGCCAAGTTTGTTAAAAATAGTGATGGCACGTTTCCCACTCTTTGGGTGCTATAGTGAAAGGAAGTTTCAAATGCTTGCCTAACAGTGTAAGGCCTTGTGCTGTTCATTGAATATTGAACTTTGAGGTGCACATTTTGGGAGGTGCAGTGGAAAAGTAGAATTAATGAACATATAAAGAATTCTATCTTCCATTTGTAATCTGCCTTTCTTTTTCCTTTTCCTTTTCCTTTTCCTTTTCCTTTTCCTTCTTCTCCTTCTCCTTCTTCCTTTCCTTTCCTTTGCCTTTTCCTCCTTTTCTTTCTTTTCCTTGCTGAAATTTTATAAAATAGTGCAATGATTTTCTGAATTCTGATTCCGGATTTTCTCATGGTTTGAATGTATTAATAAATACATTCAATGGGATTGCTTTCATTGCTATTTTTTAATTGTACAGGAAGTTTATTAATAAATTACATTTTGTATTAGAAATATATTAATAAATACATTAAATAAATAAATACAAATAAATACAGCAAATTGGCATTATTTTATACCTATCATAAATTGTTTTCCAAGATTGATGTAATTGATATCCATGTCCAATGGTGAAGGATGCCACGAGTTGTAGTTTAACCATATGTTGACAACCACTACCGTCTAATTGCTTTTTAACGTGTTTAACTCAAGGCTTATTTCATACAGCCAGTAAACCAATTCTTACCATTGGGTTTGGTCTGCCAATTTGGTGGCAGGAATGCTGCTTCATTTGGTTTTTTTCTCTTCATTTTTGTGAATCTGTATTTTGGATTACATTTCTCCAAAACCACTAGGCAGCAATCTACATTTGTTTGCAAATGCAGTAATTTTGTCCATATTTTCATGAAAGAGGGAATATCTCAACTGATATCAACAATGTGGCATCAGCCTACTTTGAAGACTATTAGATAAAAATGAAAAAGTTTTTCTCCATTATTTTTAGGAGTAGTGACTGTTTTGTCATTGTGTTAATCCCTGTCTCCTTTGCCAATGATTTCTTCCTTTTTTTCTAATCCTCTGATTTTGATAGGAAGGAAGAAATAAAAAGACTACAAATAGTACAGTTTTGTAACCTCAAAGATTTTGTCCTTCCTTCATGAGGAGTTTTAATGTGTGTTAACAAATACGTGTTCTGGATTCGACTTCCGGCTTCCAGCAACAACGGACGGCTGCGGGGCTTTCTCCTGCCCCCAGCGCCCGAATCCAGCCGCCGCTGAGGCCCCTAGGGGCCAGGTG
>JAOYMU010000028.1:20152909-20164099 GCA_025802295.1 Psammodynastes pulverulentus
TACTAATGGTCCAATTCTACTGTTCTAGTCAAGAATTTGGGAGTCAGACCAAGATTTTCTCTAAAGCACACATTGTCTTGGTTATTAAGTCATTCAGCCTTGAACCACTTTAGGAAACAGAAATAGAAACTCGTTTACTGAATGGAATGTTATTGCCATAAATAAATATGTTCTTTTATGCAGCAAAAATTTGCAGTCTATGAGGCAGGGCAGGTAAATTATGGCCAATATTGACCAGGGAACAATTCTATTTATTTTTCAGACTAAAGAAAGCTCAGCCAGCTTTTCTGTTTCTTCTCAGAATGGCTGAGAATGAAATTATCCATTTCCCAAGATGTGATTTACTTATAAGATTATCTCTGTGCTGGACTCTGACCAGTGAATTGATGCAGCGTATCTATTTCAGTTTATCCCTCAGCATCATTCTGCCATCACTGAAGATCACCAGCCTAGCTTACTTTGTTTAAAAATTGTGCGCATAATCATAGCACACCGGTGGTGTTCTTCTAAACTGGGCTAATTCTGCACATGAGAAAAAGATCAGAAAAAAAGCCAACAATTATTTAGACTCATTTATTTATTTACAGTTTTTTAAATTCTCTTCCCCCTGAATTGTTTGATGCTGGATGAGATACAAATTCAAATCCTCTTCCTTCTTCTCAATCAGCATCCTCTGTAAATTCTGGGTGGTGTACAACACAGTAAAAAAATCAAACACAACAAACAAAAGATACCTCCTCCATGCCTCAAATAAATAAACTAAAGTTAAAAGAGCAGAATAAAATTGTCTTGATCTCTTAATTAAATACTGGGAGGGAACAAGAAGCATGAATCTCTGGTAGTATTTTATAGCAGGAGGGCTACAACAGAGATCTTCCTGCTGGAAGAAAAGACTTAACATGAAGATGAGATTATTTTGTTGACCTAAGTGTGGGAATCAATGGACACGGAATGAGAACACTTGCCGCAGCCATCTCGTCATGGCCAACTGCCACAGCTGTCTTGCGGTGGCCGACTTGCCATGGTCATTGTGCCATGGCCACCTGCTGCCACCATCTCGCTGCAGCAACTCACCAACTTGAGTTGGTTGCAGCAAGTTGGCCCCCGTGATAGGGCTGTGAGGAGATGACCATAGGGAGTTGGCCATGGCAAGTTGTTCTAGACTCCAATGGACATTAGGGGCTGAAAGTGAAGAGGATATAGCACAAATGAAAATGTCAATGAAAATGCCCAATTTAAAATTTCTCAGGGGGGACAATTTTAGGATTTGTGGTTTAGCCACAATTGCCTAATAAGTCATCTTAGTGTATGGTAAATTATGTTTCTTTTCTTTTTCTTTTTGATAGACTATAGGTATTGTAAGATTGGGAAAGGGGGACTGCTCTACATTTAGAAAGCATATAAAATATAAGTTGCTTGATAAGGGCACTGATAAGATTGCTATATGTGCGGAATGCATAAATAGTTCTAATTAAGTTTGACAAATAACAATTTTGACTGTCAGTTGGGCAGCATACAATGCTTCATTTCCTGAATCCTTACACCTTTATTGGACACAATTTTTTAAAACAGACTCTGCAAGAAAACAAAGGCTTGTTTTAATGCTCAGAATGATCCTGGATCTTCAAGGCAAGAGCTGCATGAGAAATGGTGATAAATGGATTATGTGTGCTTGCATATGTTTCAATTAAAAACCCCTTTATGAATGTTTATAAAGCTTTGCAAACATATTAGACCCTTTTGGATAACAAGTGAGTAAATTCTAACTTTCCAAATGTTCTTGGCCTCAACTGTCCTCAACCAGAATAGCTGTTTGTCAAGGATAACAAGAGGACCAAGTTCTTGAGAGTTTAAGTTCTTCATCCAGGTCCAGTTCTCCATTATGTGGAATGAAGCAGTTGCTGTTAAGCTTCACACAGCTGAAAGAGATCAAGGAAGCACCAATTCCATCTTTTCAACAATTTTCAGTCTTATGTTAGAATTGGGGATAAATAAAGAATCTTGGAACCTGCAGTTGGAATTTACAAGCCATATGTGTTGGTGAATTCATTTTGAACCATTTCTGTCAGGTATCTTGCCACCTGGGCTGAATTGCCATTTATAGATGAGCTAGCAATGGATTCTCCTCCTGTTTCTTGGTTCTTTTATGTCTAATGCTTTTTCCAGTAGTATCTCAGCCTTCCACAATCTCTCCCAGTTGCTGCAAATGGCAGATGTTAAGTAGGCCACAGGGAAAGATCAATCCAGTAACAGCCTGCCCTTCACCTGCTGTATAACATTTGCCTTTTCTCTTTAATCCAGCAGTGGATTCCCTTCAAATCCAGAGTGACACATTAATGAAAAATGACACTGAGAATCATTGATTGTAGCCAAAGGCTAATCCTCTTGGAAGTTGGAGGCACAACTGGACATTATGACAGGTTCTCTGCTTCTGGTATAAAAAAACCCCTCTTTTTGTTCACTTCTATTCTTACCTCTGTTCTCTTTTTCTTTTACACAAATTCAGTTCAAACCTTTATTGTCAATGCACAACATGAGATTGGCTGAGTTAGTGCACCCCCCCAACACAATACATCTCAGTAACTCACAGTGAAAGAAATAAAATCCCTAACCCAATAAATCATACTAGCAAACACACAATCCTTTCTATATATGTGTGCATAACATAACATTATATTATATTGCACCAGTGTGAACATGTTGCACATTGCGCCGGCCCTGCAAATCTACCACACTACCTAGCTATGATGTTATGTTGCAATCAGGAGTCTGACAGCCCATGGATAAAAGCTGTTCTTCAGCCTGTTTGTGCAACTGGCAATGGTTCTATATCTCCCTCCCGAAGGTAGGAAATAAAGAGGTGCTGACCAGGGTGTGAGTCATCCCTGAGGATTTCCCTCACTCTTCTAAGGCAGCGGGTCCTAATGATTTCATCTAGTGGTGTCAGGGGACAACCCATGATGTTTTGTGCTGTGCACATCACCCTCTGTATTGTCTTTCTATCCGCAAGCCAGCATAACATACTGTAATGCAATAGGTGAGAACGCTTTCTATTGTGGACCAGTAAAAGGAGGTCATCAGTTGTTCCATCAAAAACTCTTTGCAGGAAGCAACTTTGTTCATTCTGGTTGGATTAATCTTTGAAGCTCCTTGTCGATTTCTTCTCTGTTTGGCTTTCCACAGCTACTTGGAAATTAGGTTGTTCTTAGCCTTTCGATGGAGATAAAGGTGGGTTCTTATCAGCCTTATCTCAAAAGACTGTGGCAGACTTTTGTCGGACTCATTAGGGCTGTGAATGAACACAATTCACAGCCATTGAAATAAAAGAGAATTTTAGGGGGACTCATTTTGTGTTTATTACTGGCTTGGGAAGCCTTGGTCAGAACAATATTAAAGAATTTTAAGGATCAATCATTACAATGGGAAACAGCTAATTTGGTGTAGTGGCTAGGGGACCAAGTTAGAAACCAGAGACTCTGAATTCTAGTCTTGCCTAAGGCACAAAGCCAGTTGGTGATCTTCGGCCAGTCAATCTCTCACAGCCTTACGAAGGAGGCAATGGCAAACCACTTCTGAAATCTTGCCAAGAAAATGTCTAGCCTGAATTGCTTCAATAATTTTCAATAATTATCTCAATTATTTTCAATTATTCAGGCAGTTGTCTGAAGTGAACACTGACTCAAAAGCACACACCATACACACACACATACACTTTCAATGAGAAAGAATGTCTTAATAAAGATCAAATCTGGAGCTATCACATTACAAAGATTGCCTCAGAATAGTAGACCACATGCTTTTCAAATGTTTTCCATGTTCAATTTCAGGTAAGGCTCAAAAAAGTCATATTTGGCAGAGATGCTCTTAATTTGGGTCAATATTTGTGGGTTAGCTGGACCAAAGATTTAACACAAGTAAGTTTTTTAATAGTCTTTCCCATGATAGGTGATGCAATTATACTCTATGATGTCCAATTTAATATTAGTAGCAAAACAATACAGAATGAAACATGGATCTAGACTTGTGTCTCTTGTTTAGTTAGAAAACCTTTCCCCACCAAATGAATTGTTGGAAAGAAAAACTCTTGAGTTTCCATACAACATATTGGGAGATGGGTGGATTACAGTTTGCAAGTTCACAATGCCTTTATTTTAATACTATTCATGTCAGAGGAGGTTTGCTGGATGCGTGAGTCTACCCGCATTTTGAATTTCCAATGCTGCAAATTCAAATTAAGCTAGCGGCATTGTGGGAGATTAACCTAGCGGTTGTTTTTCCATAACTTGGCACTGAGTGCTGCACGAAGCTCTGCTTATGTCGCATCTCCTCAAGATTAGGTAAGCCTTCCATACCCATCAATAAAGATTTTCCCAATGGCATTTAAATTAAATTTAAATTCCTTCAACCTGGGCTGACTATCTATTCATTATAGGATGTCCTGGTTAATGTGTTCTTCCACAGCGGTGTGGCTGATTCATTTGCAATTGTTAAAGAGAACTTCCATAAAGTGCAAATGCTGTTTGCATAATTTGTACATAAAATATACTATTAAAACAACTTTGCATACCACAAATAATACATGCTGAGAAGGCAATTATAAGTTTTCTTCCAGTTTAAAAAAAAAGGCACTTTAACTGTAGGCAAATAACTTGAAAGATAGAAATCTCTATGATTACAAACTTTATTTAGGCAATAATACCTCTCTTTACAAATTTCTACACGACTGCAAGATTTTACTCTTTGAAAGCACTTCATCTTTACAAGCAGATTTTATTGGTAAGCCAGTCTTTGCTTTTATTCACATCTACAAGTGACTTCTTTCTGCATTCTATGAAGAGGACTTGCCTTTCAGTTCGAGTAAATCTTAGAGAATATTCAGAACAGACAGTGTATATTGCTATTAGTTGCATGGATTAAGCTAATTTGCATTAGACCTGTGTATTTATATGAGTACGGGGAAGTATTTCAAACTTTTGCATTTTTTTGCAAAAACTGAAGCTGAGGATGTATACAAAGGAAAAAAATGATGTTTCTGGAATAAAACATAGCACAAGCATCTTGAATACTATCAAATGTTGATGTTCAGTCTTACAATGAATGGTCTTTTTAAGAGCCATCTCCCAGTTACTGAACATGCCATTGCTTGATATTAGTCTACAATTAATGTGTTATTGCTTGATATTGATGATTTTGGAAGGCTAATGGAAGGAAATTAACTATCAAAGAGTAAGCTAAGCTTGGTTTGTTCTTAAATAAGGATCATCTGGAATGTCAGCCTAACAGAGTTTGTGTGGTTGCTTGCCAACAAGAAGGCATGCTTCTTGTATGAGAAATGCATTTTTGTTTATAAACTATATAGATATGCTTTATGTTTTCCTTAAGCCTGATTTTAAACCAATTAAAATTGACCAGGTTCTTGGTTTCCTGGTTTTCTTTTATTCGAATATAACATGTTAAGATCTCAAGACTCTTGACAAGGAATCTAAGTGGTCCTTTGAAGTTACTATTAATAGTATGGACAGTTTTGGAAGTGATTCAGAAGAACTTTAGTTTAGCAGAAACTCTTTCTGCTAAGAGTCATATTAATTTTAATGAATGGATTATTTAAAAGAGCAACTTCTTTTTCTTTCAGGATTATCAAGAAGTCTGAAAAAAAAGTTGGGCTGCTTGAATAATGAGCAAGGGAGTCCCTTCCTTCCTTCCTGGCTCTAGATTATACATACAGTAGTCCTTGACTTATAACAATTGGTTTAATTGTTGAGCCTTGGTGGTGCAGAGGTTAGAGTGCAGTAATTGCAGGCTTCTGCTTACAGCCAGCTGCCTGTAATTTGGCAGATCGAATCTCACAAGGCTCAAGGTTGACTCAGCCTTCCATCCTTCCGAGGTGGGTAAAGTGAGGACCCAAATTGTGGGGGCAATAGGCTGATTCTGTAAACTGCTTAGAGAGGGCTGTAAAAAGCACTATAAAGTGGTATACAAATCTAAGTGCTATTGCTATTAATTAACATTCAAAATTACAATGGGGCTGAAAAAAAGTGATTTAGGACCATTTTGCACACTTCGGACCATTGCAACATCCCCATGGTCACTTGATCAAAATTCAGAAGCTTGGCTTCATATTTTGGATGGTTGCAGGGTCCCTGTGTCATGTGATCCCTTTTTCTGACCTTCTGAAAAGCCAAGTCAATGGGGCAGCCATTTACAAATGTGTTACTAACTGAACAACTGCAGGGATTAACTTAACAACTGTGGCAAGAAAGGTTGTAAAATGGGGCAAAACTCACTTAACAAATGTCTCATTTAACAACAGAAATTTGGGGCTCAATTGTGGTTATAAGTTGAGGACTACCTGTATAACAAATACATGGGAGAAAGTATTCTCATTCACTTCTGTTCTGAAAAGTGTTTTAAAGCAAGTTCATTTTTATTCTGAAACGACAACTGCTGTAGAACAAATGTAGGAGACGTTACCTGCATTACACCTTCATCATAATGCTGAAATAGGAAACTGTTATTGCCTGCTGATCTGCATGCTGCTGTGGTTGCCATAGCACAAATGTCCCATTAACCATTTGCTGAAGTCATATTCTCACAGCAGAGCTTCCATCTTTCACCAGCCCACTACTGAGGCATGGTGAAGCTTTACCTGAAATTAGTATTTTCCTGCTATCTAGCAGAATTCTCCCCATACGGACATTCTGACATTCCTATTATTATAGTTACATGTCAAATTCACTTTCAACATGTATTGTCTAGTTCTGTCTCGTGAAAGTAAAATGTACAACTTTGCGAACCCACATATTAATTAAAAACAGTCATCGTTACCCTCATGACTAATTAGAGCTCTCTGATGTTCTAGCTCCTTCCTCCATCTGTTCCTCCTCACTTCCCCAAGCCTGTCTCTAATTTTATTTTTGCACAAGCTGAGCAAAATATTTTCTAAACCAAAGCAAGTTCTGGGCGAGAGGTTTCATGCCTTCCTCATGCTCAGCTCCCATGGATTTTCATTATCTGCCAAAAAAAAAAAAAAAGGCTTGGAACAGGGATGGCCAGTGAAGAAGAACTGAGAGATCTTCAAGTGCCGCAGATATTGCAGAGGCATATTGTCTATGTGCTTGACCAGTGCTGACCTCTACAGGGTAGTTGCATTCAGAGAGAAATTCTGCTTTATCGCATATCTGGTTTATATTTCTCACACGTGGACATTGAGCTGCATCTATTGAAATGGATAAACTTTATTTATTCATTTGTTTATCGCATCTATGCAATCTATGCAATAATCCTGATTCAACAACCACAACAACTAATGCTCTTGGTGGTTTAAAACATGAAAACAAGACAGAACATAATAAGGCCAACAAAGGGATGAATAACTACAAAGCGGTAAATGTCACAACAAACCCTCCAGAACCTTCTTTCGTTAATAGGTTTCAGGAGGCCAACAATACAGATGCCAATCTAATCTTGAGGACAGTTCCTTATTATGGAAGAAGAAGAAGAAGAAGAGGAGCCAGATTGTTGGGGGCAATAGGCTAGCTTAGAGAGGGCTGTAAAGCACTGTGAAGTGGTATATAAGTCTAAGGGCTATTGCTATTGCTAGTTTCTTCAGAAACTTCTACTTGGATAAGCAGCAAAACAAGTCCCATGACTCAACTTCTAGAAAACTTTACCTGGATGAATCTTCACTGACATCATGTAGAGGGATTCTGGTATGTGATAAGGAGTTCTAACTGGAAAAGGGTATAGAATTGCCATTTTCTGAAGGTGAACTTCACTCTCATGAATGTTGAGCTAAGCTGTGCAGAAATTCAGACAGAGCGAAAAGACATTTGCTAAGGTCACCTAGGAGTCAACACTTCATACTTGATGCTTCACATCTACTATTTATAACAGCGGAAAGCCATTTACTTTGTCCTTTCAATAAGTGCAGAAGATGATGAAGAGTCATCACCCCCGCCCCCATCCTTGAATGCTTGTTAATAAGAAGAATGAACTGTGGATCAGCAAAAAACAAATTACTTAGAATTAAGTTGATTTATAACCTATAAAAGCCAAGCATAGATCTAAGAGGCATCTGTGAGGAGGTGGAGGAATTACTTGTTATTAAACTTGATATTAGATGGTATTAAATTAACATCATTGAAGTGCACTTTTGTCACTGGTGATGTTACACGCATTAGCAAAAAGGGAAGCAGCCGGCCATCATTCAGTTTTGTCTAGAGCAGGGACATTTTTTTTTGTGTGGAAACATTTAAAAAAAGAAACAATTCCAATATCCAAGGGCTGCAATGGACATGGCAGTGATGTAGTGGGCTGTCATTTCTGATATGTCCTTTCTCCTTCTTGGAGTTTGTAGAAGAATTAAAAGACTCTGCCACTGAAATGCATTTGTTGCTAGATTCCAGGGAGGTAATGAGAACTACAGGTTGTCCAATTGTAGACTGGGCAACCTTTGGCTGCAAGTATAGACACCTGGTGGAATCCATAAGGACATCTCAGGTGTCCTGCCACATTGGCTGTTCCAAATTTTATTATTTGAGCAATGATTTCAAGATATCCCTTGCCACACCTGTGGATATTCATGTCTCCAAGGTTTCCGATATGTCGAAAGTATTGGAGATCCCAATTCAGTGCCTCTGACTCTTTTCATGTGCTATGTTCCAGTGAGCACAAAGGGGCAACAGAGTATAGATAGAGAATTAAGGATGCACAGAGAATCCTCATAGTCACAATTGAGAGGAGAATTTCCATAGCTAAGCTAGGCAGTTTATCTATTTATTTTGAAATATTTATCTACTCACTCACAGTGACAGTTGGTAAGTGAGTTCTGCCTTGGTAAATGATTTTCTGCCCTTTTTGATCATAGTCGCTAAATGAACCATTGCCATTGTTAAGTGAATCTGGCTGTCATTAGGTGAATCTGGCTTCCCCCATTGGCTTTATTTGTTGGAACACCAGCTAGGAAGGTCATAAATGGCAATCATATGACCCCAGGATGCTGAAACTGTTGTTGCATGGTGTCTGGATTTTGATCATGAGACTGTGGACGTACTGCAACTCTCGTAAGTGCAAGGACTAACTATAAGCCATTTTTTTCTGTGCCATTATATCTTTGAATGGTCAACTTGTCAATTTACACAAATGGTTGTAAGTTGAGGCTTACCAGCACTCCAGGTTTTTCCTTTTTTCACTCTGCTTTGTGTTAAGTGTTAATCTGAGTTCACTTCCTTCTAGCTACCTGTAAACTCGAACACAGAGCACATGATGTTGGATTTTTCTCCAGATAATATGTAGTTTTACACATGCTAGCAAGCAAATAATTTTGTTTTGTTTTTAGACCAGTATATAGTGAATAAGATGCTAGTATCCCTTCTGATTAGATCCTAGACTTTGTCTACCTCTGTAATGTAATTTGTGTAACCAAATTATCTTTCTTTTACAATTATGAAACCTGTGTACTAATCATTGTTTTGGCTCAATTCCTGCTGTTAGGAATCTTAGAAACTTCAAGAATCCTTTTCTGTGCAAAATATGTCTTGAACCATTGAAGTGTAACTTTTTCCTCTTTGAACTATAAGAGCAATAGCACTTAGACTTATATACTGCTTCACAGTGCTTTTACAGCCCTCTCTAAGCAGTTTACAGAGTCAGTATATTGCCCAACAATCTGGGTCCTCATTTTACCCACCTTGGAAGGATGGAAGGTTGAGTCAACCTAGAGCCTGGTGAGATTAGAACTGCCAAATTGCAGGCAGCCGGCAGGCAGCAGAAGTAGCCTGCAGTACTGCACTCTAACCACTGTGCCATCACAGCCGTTAATGCATCTGTATTAACCTCAGTCTTCTTTGTCAGATGGAAACAGTGGAGATGGTGGGGAACATGCATTGTGAGATTAGTGAAGGTAATAAGCTGGTTTTTCTGAGAGCCAGAGCTGTCAGAGCCTAATTGTCTTATCTGATGATTAGGTGAAGAAAACCAGTGTTCCCCAGTCTGCTACCCCTATCCCTATATTGGGACCACAAACCTCAGAATAACTAACTAGCAAACCTTTGGCTAGGATTTTTGAATATTGAAAATAAGACCAAGACCATGCTAGGTTAGGAAAGAACTTTTTAAAAATGTAATTTTATTTTACTTATTTTATTCACAAACCCCCGTCCCCCCCATTTTAAGGTTCACAAAAATATCACAAAATTCAAACATGACCACGATGAACATTTGCCACTTCCTTTGCTGTATGACGGCAGAGAAAAGAATCTATGGGAGTCATTTGGGACTGGAATTTTCCAGCCTCTCATTAGGACGTATCCATTTTAGGATGCGTCAGAAGAGAGTTTTCTATTTGTGGATCAATCTGTCTGATCTGAATTCTGAAATTTCCAAATGTAGACCAGTGACAGGCATATGATATTGCACAGCCTGGAAAAAAAAATAATGTCATTGAAAAAAAAAAGGCTCTCCGAGAGTTCTGCTTCCTGAGCCAAGAATTTCACTTAAAACCTCCCATCGTTTCAATTGGTCTGGCCATTTAGCAAATTGTATTGAATTTGGGAAAACATGTAAAGGTCTCTGCTTTTTCATTTTGCTATGAGAGCCATTATTGCTATTGTTCTGATTAACATTGTTTGATTGTCGTGAGTCTAATAAAATCACCAAGATGTCTTTCAATTAAAGGAAATGAGTCAGAAAACCTGGAGGAGGATGAAGTGACAATAGCATCATTTTCTTTCTTCTACATACCATTGCCTAACAGGTTCCAGGAGCCTTCAAAATCTTTTTGAACTCTGGCATCTTTCAGCTGAAGGTGAAAAAAGTAGGTGTTTGGGATTAAACTGTTTGAATCATGGCTTGGATTGTGGAGTTTGTCAGAGTACTCAGCAAAACAAAACTTTACAATGTTTGAGGCGTGGAGTGACAATGTTTAAGGGAAGCATGAGAAAAGTATCCTGCAGCTGCCAAAAAGGCTAATGCCATCCCCTATTTCATCAACAGAAGGATAGTTTCAAGATCACGTGAAGTGATAGTACCCTTCATACTGCACTGGTGAGACCACACTTGGAACACCACATCCAGTTCTAGTCATCATGTTACAAAAAAGTTGTTGATACCCTAGAACAGCGTTTTTCAACCACTGTGCCGCGGCACACTAGTGTGCCGTGAGATATTGTCTGGTGTGCCGTGGGAAAAATT
>JAOYMU010000028.1:20231647-20244185 GCA_025802295.1 Psammodynastes pulverulentus
GTGCAGATGATCAGAGAGGCCTCCCCGACCTTCTCCAATGATCTGTGCATGTTTTTTTTAAAAATGGTTGCCGATCAACTGAGAGGATCAGAGTCCTCTCAGATGATCGGCGCCCGCATGCCCTTTCCCCCCACTCATGTGCCTCTTGGCCGGCTTCTCAGAGCCTCCGCTGCCCACTGCCATGAAGGGCTGGGGACAGAAGCTGGAGCTCCTACAGGTGAGGGCCTCATGGGCAGCTTGGCTCAGGGCATGGCAGCTGCTGCCCGGCCAGTTCTGCTTGGACCAGCGGAGGGAGGGAGGGACAGTCACGTCGGGGGAACTCCGGCATGGCTTGACACTCTGTGCCATGGTGCAGGAGCAGGGGAGGGCGGCTGTGAAACCGGGCTGGCAGCGGCGACAAGACAGGCTCGGCTTTGGACTTGGGGGGCTTTGGGGACCGGGCCGGTGTGGCCTTGTGGTTCTGGTGGGAGTGCGGCTCTCTCAGCACAGGAGCTGCTCCAGCCACCCCTGTTGCCCCGCCGCAGCCCGGCTGTCGCCAAGGGCAGCGAGCGCCGGCAGCAAGCGCTAAAAACTGGCGCACGCATGCGCAGAAGGGTGGGGGAGCGCGCAGGGGGGAACATGCATGCATGCGCAGAAGGGTAAGGGAGTGTGCGCATGCAGGGGGGAAATGTTTGGCTCCCTTGTCTTTATAGGATCCCTTAAAATATTGTCTCTACAGTTCTTTTCACTAGACTAGCCATACCCAATCTTCCAACTGCTCTTGACACCTTTTAGTCCCCTAATTATCTTAGTTGTTCTTCTCTGCACTCATTCCAGAGTCTCAACATCTTTTTTATGTTGAGGTCACCAGAATGGGATGCTCTAATTTAAGTGTAGTCTTACTAAGGCTTTTAAACTATATTGAATAATTTAAGTAATAATCTATTTTGAAAAGTTGTGGGAAATTTAGGCTTTTTTCCTCCCACAGGTCCCAAACTAAGAATCCAAACAAATTTCTATCAGACTAATGTTGCCCACAAGAGATACTAACAATAAACTGCTTTTGAATCCATCTGCCTGTCTGCCAATCATCTCTCTCTTGTCTGTCTGTCTGTCTGTCTGTCTGTCTGTCTGTCTGTCTATCTATCTATCTATCTATCTATCTATCTATCTATCTATCATCTATCTATCATCTAGCTAGCTAGCTAGCTATCATCTATCTATCATTATCTCACAATTTTCTTTTCTTCTATTGTGGGAGCTTTGGTTATATTTCAGGTGACTTATATGCAAATGAACACTAAATCAATGCTATCTCAAACCACTTTTTCTTACATTTTTTTAGACGGAGGTTAGCACATTATCATGATGCTGACTTGATTTCAAGACAAAGGAAAGTAGAAAACATGGTTCACCAGTGATATTAATAGCATCCCTGTCTTTGGATAACAACTTCTTGGTTCAATGCTCAGAGTCTCTCTTGATTGTCACCCTAAATCATTCATTCAGGTCATGTTTTTAGTTATTTTCCTGTGGTCCACATTTTGTCAAGGATTAATTTTAATGCCATCTTTCTCTTTAGGTGCTGCACATTTCTATCAAGATAAATTAAGAACCACTTTAAACCTAGATCCTATTGGATATAATTTGAAACATGGCAGGTTAAAAATAAATAAAGCTTTTGGCATAACAGAAGGAAAACATTATGCTAAGTGCATAGGTCTCAGCTGGATGTCAACTTGCTGAGTAAGGATGAAGAGCCAAGGCTTTTCTTCCATATTTGGAGTTTGAAATTAAAAAACAACAACAATCTGATTATTTGAATAAAGGAATAGATGATTGGATATATATCTAGCTTTTCAAAAGCCAAGAATGTTTTAGAAATAGTTTTAAATGCCAAGTATTAAGTATTGACAACCTGGATGAGACTGATGTATAAATTGGAGTAGACCATCTCTTCTGGTAGAGAAAGTTAATAGGTGAGGACAGGAAGAAATCCAAATTTTCATATAGCAATTTGGTTTAATTAATTAAACAGAATTAATATTTTTTTTCTACATGTATTTTGTTTCATAAGAAGTTAATGGCAAGTTTTGAAGCATCTTTAAGGACTGTACTCCTGTTGGGGTATTCGCTGGTACAAATAACAAGATTAACAGCAGTCATTCATTGACTTCTGTCTTAAGCATCTCTACAGTGAGAATTTGCACCAAAGATTGGTTTTCCCAGAGTAATCTGTATTCTTAATTTAAGTTTGGAGGAATAGAAAATATGCTTATTCTGAGACAGGAAGATCATATCCTTATCTGTTTCTGAATCAATAGGAAGTAAACACCATGGTAGAGTACAATTGGCTAGTAATAATCATTATATTTACAGGACTTCACATTAAATCTAAATAGCAAATTTACCTGGGCATAAAGATGTTCACTAAGAAGGTTTTAGTAACAATACCTAGATATTGGTCAGATGCCCATTATAAATGACATGGCTTGA
Source organism: Psammodynastes pulverulentus (assembly GCA_025802295.1). NCBI lineage: Eukaryota > Metazoa > Chordata > Lepidosauria > Squamata > Psammodynastidae > Psammodynastes > Psammodynastes pulverulentus. Next base: position 20,234,123 of record JAOYMU010000028.1, read on the forward strand.
TTTTTTTTTTTAGCACAGGAAATGCTTCCAAGTCAACAGCTGATAGATACTTGAGAAATGGATAGCAAACCCTTTTGTTTAGGGATTATTATTATTTTTTTGGAGCGGGGGTTGCCTTGGAAGTGATAGGTGAATGGTAATATCAAGGTTGTGAAGTGCAAAACAGCAGAGACCTGCCACCCTTAGAACTTGATTTGTGTTTGCTAAGCTGTTCAAAAACAAAAGGGACCTTCATCTGCAGCCAGTTGTTAACAAGGCTTTGACTTTGAAATAATCCTTCACTTTCTCATCCCCTCTTTATATTCAGTGAAGAAAGTTTCTGAGCATCTAAAACCAAATCAAACCAAATTTTGCTTTGATCTCCAATATTATAGGTAAAACTTGCCTAATCAGACAGCAATGAAATTGAGCAGAGTGCCAGAAAACATAATGCAACAAATAGATATAGCCAAGAAGACAAAAAAGGGCAAAACTACAACAAAAATGTTACAACTAAAGCACATTTAACTGTCCAGAAGTAATGTTTGACTGAATATTGGGAAGGAATGAAAATAAGATAGATGCCTTTGAATTGCAACTTAGGAGACCTCTGTTAAGGTTACCATTGGCTGCAAAACAAACCAATCAATTTGCTCTAGATGAGATAAAGGCCAATTGCTCCCTTAAGGCAAGGAGAAACGCATGTACTTTGGTCATATGATGAAAACAGGGTAGGAAAAATAGATATTCTGCCTAGATTGAGGAAGGAGGAAGAGAAAAAAAAAATCAAAACAGAGGCCCTCAGTTAAAAAGGGGGATAGGACCCTGGAGAGCTCCAACTAAGTTCTATCAAGTAAAGTTGCTGCTTGTTAGGTCAATATAGAATAGAATAAAATAAAATTCTTTATTGGCCAAGTGTGATTGGACACACAAGGAATTTGTCTTTGGTGGATAAGCTCTCAGTGTACATAAAAGATATAAGTGATAAATCATGATCACAGTCATCATAAATACATTATCATGAATCATAAGATACATCACTTAGTGATAGTCATAGGATACTAAATATGCAATCAACATAAATAATACTAAAAAACTAAATAAATAATATAAATTGTAAAGAAACAAGCAACAAATTTATAGTCATAAATAGAAAAGGAAATAGTAATAGAAAGCATGAGAAGAAGAATAGTAATACAGTCTTAGTAAATAGTTTGACAGTGCTGTGGGAATTAGTTGTTTAGCAGAGTGATGGCACAGGGGGAAAACTGTCCTTGTGTCTAGTTGTTCTGGTGTACAATAGCAATAGCAATAGCAATAGCACTTAGATCAGTGGTGGGATTCAATTTTTTTTACTACCGGTTCTGTGGGCGTGGCTTGGTAGGCGTGGCAGTGGAAGGATACTGTAAAATGTCCATTCCCACTGGTTCTCTGAACTACTCAAAATTTCTGCTACTGGTTCTCCAGAACTGGACAGAACCTGCTGAATACCACCTCTGACTTAGACTTATATACCGCTTTATAGTGCTTTACAGCCTTCTCTAAGGGTTTACAGAATCAGCATATTGCCCCACAATTTGGGTCCTCATTTTACCCACCTCAGAATGATGGAAGACTGAGTCAACATTGAACCTGGTGAGATTCAATCTGCCAAATTGTAGGCAGCTGGCTGTAAGCAGAAGTAGCCTGCAATTACTGCATTCTAACCTCTGCACCACCGAGGCTCAATGCCCTATAACATTGCTTTGAGAGTAGAAGTTGAAACAATTTATGCCCAGGATATGAGGGGTCTGTAGATATTAAGATGCTCTCCTAAGAAAATAAAAATACCTTAAGCTTTGTGTAGGGCCCTTTACAGAAAGCGTGTGAAAAAGAAACAGCAAGAGAGAGAGAGTGCAATAGTTTAGTGTGCATTTTGTTGTGATATATTTGACAAGCTATGGGACATTAAAACTATTTTTTGCAAAGTGAAGAAATATATCTATTCGGAGCAAAGGTTAGCTCATATCTCCATATAAAATGAAAGAATTTTGGTTATATGATGAAAACAGAGTTGGAAAATCAACTCTGGAGGAAACAAGGTAGCTATTCAAAAAAATGTTACTCTACAAAATGAAACAGGTAAATGGAATGGTAAAATCTAATTAGAATAACCAAGCCAGAAAAAGAGATGGAAATGTAGCTTTTGATATTTGATTAGCTGCTGACATCCTACCACAGGCCAGGTAATGTTGCTGATTCAATCTGAACTGGGGAACACAACTGAATTGTGATTTAGATCAAGGATCTCCAAACTTGGCAACTTTAAGACTTGAGGACTTCAACTCCCAGAATTCCACAGCCAGCTGTGTATTCCTAGAGTTAAAAGAGCTCTAGTGGGGACTTTGGGCATATCAAGGGCCTTGTTAAATGATAAGAATCCTTGGGTATTTAAAAAAAATTAATGATGAGACAATATGAAAAGAGTGCCAAAAGCGTGTTGCTCACAGTGGCTTGGTTGTACCTGCAGGGGTGTAAGAATCAAGGGAAGCCAAGGACTGCAATTCAATCAACTAAATTCAACTCAAGCAACTCAGCTCAATGCAACAGAGAAGATAGCCTCATGCATTGTTACTTGATGATTTTAATCACTTTTCTCTTTCTCAGCTAAATTGGTTCCAGACAAACAGCAGGAAGAACAAGGCAATTGAGACAAACTATCTTTGTTTTTCAGATACACTAAGAAAAGTGTTTTCTTGCTTCCCATTTTTCCTTCAGTCTATGGTTAGAGAACCTGCTGCTAACAAATTGACAGTAGACTACTCTCTAGAGAAGCTTCCAAGTCATAATTAGATAAGGTGAGATGTACTTCCAGAGAGTCAAAATGAAAAGGAATCCAAACCAAAGACATAACTAGAACAGTCCCATATCACAATTGCTCAAACCTTACGTCACCTTGTTCAGAGGACAGAAGGGAGGGTTAATTAGAATAAACTTTTGCTCTGGATTGGCAATAAACCTGTTTATAATAAGCATATTTACCAGTCCTTCGATCTTAGGCTAAAGCCATTCAACTTAATCATGGTTTGATTCAGTTCAAGACTGGTTAGCAATAGCTTTAGGCTTATATATCACCCCATAGCACTTTACAGTATTCTCTGGATAGTTTACAATGTCATCACATTGCCCCCAACAATTTGAGCCCTCATTTTACCAACCTAGAAGGATGGAAGGCTGAGTTGCCATACCAGAGCTCCTGGATGATGTATTGAATTTGTTTACATCAATGTACACAACTCTGAATCAAATCCACAGAACCTCTAAACATTATGCAGCCTTCCAAGATCCCATTAGTGAACCTCAATCACCTTGAGATCATCATGAAATTTCATAGTAAAATATGGCATTTTAAGCAGCACGAATATTAAATGTGGGAATGGGGAGAGGGAGCTCATGGAAAGCATTCTAATGTCCAACCTGACCTCTCTCAGTGGCCTAAAATTGTATTGTTATGTATTTTTAATGATACAGCAATTTTGTGAATAGATTAGAGGAGCACGGTTTCATATTATTTGCAGGAGGAGGACTGTGGGTTTTAAGAGTGAAAACAGGAGCAATTTCTCCCATTTCAATTCTTAACTCCCCATAAATATCTAATGTTTCAAATATGTTGAAAATATTTCAGTGATACTATATCCACTTGGCAGATGATCTGTTTTGGTATACCATGCAAACTTAAACCTTATTTCCTTGTGTAAGATACAGGAAATTAGATGACTAATTATTTTTAAATTCCATTGAAAACAGTAGAACTTAAAATAGTTATGACTCATTAATTTCACTAATCATGGCTAAAATCTAAAATCATAGCTAAATTCTAATGCTACTATACTCAGATGATACTTCAGAATTCAATTAAAATTCAATTATTTGAGATACTTGTTCTCTGGAAAAGAACTTTTCAGTTGTGATATTTTTCACATACCTGACAAGATAGTGCTTCTTTGAAAATATCAATTTTCATTCATATGAGGGTTTTCATTTTGAAGCATTAGCAATATCAAGATTCATAGGATTATATATACCCTGAGGATTATAATTTTATCTTCTATTTTCTCATAATTTTATTAAAGATTATATTATAGAAATAAAACTAATACAACTACATAATACAGAAATACATTTAATTCTTTGGATTTTTTAACGCTGTAGAAAAAAGAGAAAAAAATAGGAAAAAAAATCACTCCCTTCTCATTATCACTTAAACTACAAGCAAGCACCTCTTTATCCCATTTTCCCACCCCCCTTTTTATAAGCCTATCTCTAAAACCTGATCCCCATATTAATCAGCAAAAGTTTGTCAGAAATAACAGCATAACTACTATAAATAATTTTACACCCAATTTAAATCCTTCCTCTCCATTTAAACAAATCCCCTCTTATTTCCTCTCTTCAAAATAATCAAAGTCCAGTCCCACTTAAAAAACAATTAAACATTACCAGAAATAACCACCATCAAACAGCCCCAATCAAAAAGCCATTAGACATCACCCAAAAATAACGACCTATTACTTTAACCTCGATCAGAATCATCTTTGTATCTCCTACCGAACATATGTTTTTACTGAGAATAGTATTGCACTTAGCTCATCGTACCAAAATGTTGAATTTCAACAGAAAGTTAAGAAAGTTTACACAAGGATGGAAAAGGGAAAAAAAATCCACCTGTTCTCAAAATGAGGATACAGAATACAGAAGAAAAAGAGATTGGAGATTTAGATTATTAGACTGCACAAAGACTGCATTCATTTGCAATTTGATTTCTGCTACTGACAAGGGAGGGAAACACACAAGCACACACAAGAGCAGGGCTGTCTGCAGCATAATATTAATAGAGACTAATTAGGAGAAGATTAGCATTGGAAAAAGAAAAGCATCTTAATTCGTCTTCCCTGAGCTTGCCAAGGCATCTCTTGATGCTGATTATTATTTTCAAGGGGTTGATGTTTACAGAGGTTTGATTAGAATAAGAAATGCATATTAAAATGGAGCACACAGGTGCCAATTCTCAAAGCTCTACCCACAAAGTGCTCCCCAAGGACACAATATTGTTTCAAAGGGTAGGCAGATGCAGCCTGCTTTGAACATCTCTGGTACATTTTGGGCATGGATCTCCTTTGTGGTTGTCAAAGTGACAGATGCAAATGACATACTATTTGTGACTAAAGGCACATGGTTTGTTCACCAGGCCCATCTGCCAAAGAATTTTGTGATGCTTTATATACATCCGTTTGCCACAAATGTGGAAAGGAGCCAAGATAAGGTTTGAAAAATCTGTGTTCTGAGATCATAGTTTGGAAGGACTCTAAGGAGCAGAACACATCTTTTATATGTCAGAGTTCCAAGACTGAATCCTTCATTTCTCTAAAGATAAAGTTGGAAACGTCTTCATTTCAAAGCTCCAGAGAGCTGCTGTTAGTAATTGCTGCTTTCCCCACCTTGATGTTCTTGTGATATATTATACAACTCCCAGAAGTTCCAACAGCAAATCCAACTAACTGATGAAGGCTGTGTGTACAATACCAAAGTAAAATAGCCAGTTCTTTGTTGCCATGTCTATTAGTTTTTAATAAGCTTATATATTTTTGATATATATAGGCTATTGCATCAAAACTTAATTGGATACCCACTGGATCACATTGGTGTTTCTCAATCTTGACAACTTTAAGTTGTTTGGACTTCAATTCTCAGAATTCATACTGCTGGAGAACTCGGGAAATTGAAGTCCATACATCCTACATTTGCGGAGGTTAAGTAACACTGTGTCAAACTAATTGTCAGCGTTCCAATCAAACTCTCCATCCCAATTTGGGCTGCCACTAATCTTATTGAGAGCTCATTTCAGTTCATTATATGAGAAACTAGAAACTGGACTTAACCAAAGCAGTCCATCCTTCAACTGATCTGGTGGAGCTACTGATGTCAGGAGGAAATGAAGTGATGGCAGTTTAGCTCCTCCTATGAATGGTACACAGTTGTGGATTGCATGATTGGGGATGGCCTTTGGAAATAGGAAGGGAGCCTTGTCTCCCTTCTCCTGAGATATGATTGGCCAAAGTGCTAAAACACAACTAATGAAATAGGAATTAGCCCCCAAAGGGCACATGCTTGTAAACCTTTTGTAAAAGATAAACTTCCTTCTCAACCAGCATATGCTTTTCTAATTAAAAACCTTGATGTCTCTTTTTTAATGATTGTGTGCTTTAAAAAAAATATTCTTTAGCAGGCTCATATGTCTCTGCTACTAATTCTGTTTGATATTTTCATTGTTAAATAAAGAACCGTAGCAATAAGGAAAACACTTTGAACAGAAAGGAAGCAGATTGGTTCTTCAGATGCACAGTGGGATGAAAAATTTCCTGTTCTCAATTTAGCCCATGAATTCTTTTCACCACAAGAGAAAGCATACTGTAGCATGATCTATGTCAAGACTGCAATCAGCAATTTTACCCAGCCTTTTTTTAATGGATGCAGAGAAACAACACTCAAATGGTTGAAAAGTACATTAAGAATAGTAATCCAATTGAAACATTGACCAATGTATTTGAGCGTATAGATATTTGCAAATGTTGGCTTTCGTTTTTCTTTTTTTAAAGAAATGCAAAAGTAAAACCACTTTAAGGTTAAAGCAAATAAGGATAGCAACCCTCAAGATTTAAAGAATGACTTTTTAATGTGTACATACATAATAAAGTATTTTAAGTTCAATGGGGCTTTTAGGATTGTGATGCGAGCCTGGGGGAATAAAACAAAAACAGGGAATTGCTTACATCAAAACAACAGTGGGAGGGGAAAAAAACCCCTAACATTCCAGCTAAGAGTTTTCCATGATATAATCTCTCAGTAAAAGTTCCTTTTGAAATAAAAACTGCTTCCAGAGTTTTACTTTCTTGAGAAGGTAGCTAAGGCAGGTCCTTACATTAGGCGGAGTCTGAAATTCGCACGTGAAGCGTTACACTAACTTTCCCCTTCAACCCCCACCCCAATGCCCCGTGTCCATTGGTAGCCAATAAAAACTACAAAGATGTTTTGGTGAGAAGAGGTCATCCTTGGAATGCCACAACCTTGAATACCAGGCTGGAACTGGTTGAGACGGATCCTGTGCAGATGGCTGATTCTCCTCCCTCAAACTTCCCAGCAGTTATATCAAAAATGAAAGCATGCAAAACAGTGGTGGGATTCAAATAATTTAAACACCGGTTCTCTGCCCTAATGACCAGCTGGGGAGGTGTGGCTGGGTGATCATGTGACTGGGTGGAGCTCAGGCGATATTAAGTCTGGGCGTATTGCAAAGAACCTTTAGCTGTTACATGGGTTAACCAAGAGGCAGTTTCTGCAAGCAGGTCAATGAAGATTAGGCTAGAAACAGCACCAGAATGTTTCCTTCCTGACTTCCTTACAGGATTAGCCCTGTAAAATGGGAAAAAAACAAAAGAGGATTTCTTCCAATAACCGGTTCTCAGAACTGCTTAGAAAGTTAACAACTGGTTCTCGTGAATAGGTACGAACCTCTTGAATCCCACCACTGATGCAAAACATTCAACTCACAAAGCCTCCTTCTTCCCCTCAGAATGGCAGTGGTTCTGACAGGGACCTGACAATTGCAGTGGAACTGAAGACATGCGATCTACCTTCAGCTATAGAATTATCTGATTTGAGACTTTTTACTTTAGCTCAGAACACTTTGAGGATTATCAGGGAAAAGGAACTATCAGTGTCATGATTCAGTAAATAAATCTAACCAAGAGAGTTTAAGAAACAATAAAGACCTAATCGGTTCAGGGATCATATTTCTGTTTGCAGTTGTCCTAAAGCAGGGTCCCCAACCCCTGGGCCACAGCCTGATACTGGGCTGTGGCCCATTAAGAACCAGGCCATGCAAGCAGTGAGCAATTTGTGCAATTTGTGCAAAGGGCGGGCATGGGCACAAAACCATCTCCTCCCCACCCCCACCTCTGGAGGTGGCAGTCCTCAGAGCCAGAAAGTTTGGCGACTGCTGTCCTACAAGATATAATTTGTTTTTTTCTTTTTTCTTCTGGTTACTCCCTTGAAAATATTAAAAACACTGGGGGATTTCAAAGCCACATGTAGGAAAATGTAGGGCAAACTCTCTCCATTGGTAGCATTTCTTTTAATAGAAGAAATATTTATTAGGGCCACTGGCCAGTAGAATAAAAGCATAGAAATAGATATAAACTGCAGACAATCATTCCAGCAATTCCAGCAAATTTAGTAGCTCGTCTTCATCTGTATCTATTTCTCAGCTAATAAAATCATATTTTGTTGTTCTTACTTGCCATTTGACAAAAGTAGTAATATTTAATGCTACTGAATCATTCATATCCGATAAAAGAGAGTTTACATAAAATTTATATGACTTTGCTGGGTAACCCTTTAGGAGTGGTAAATAATGAGAGAGGTTGCCTTTACATAAATTGCTTTATAGTAACAATATATGGGCAACATTTATTATAAAAATGTGTTCTTTAACTAGGGCAGGGTAAATCTGTCAGTTTTACTTTGTTCTATTTTTTAAAAAGTCTAAATTCTTCTATTTTTGTTTTGGAAGAGACTGGCAACGAAGAAATCAGGCTGAGTAATATTTCTTCCTGATGTCATCCAAATTTTTTTAGGTAATCTGTATCTATCACTTGGGGACTCATATCTTCCTTCTAGAAGATTTCATAAAACCTTGCCTTCTTCTGCTCTCTATTGTTTCTCCTTCTTATAGAGACGGTCTGTCATTATGGGTGTTCCTTGACCTACAACCACAACTGAGCCCAAAATTTCTGTTGCTAAGCGAGAGACATATTGAGTTTTTCCCCCATGGTGCCTCTCAGACACAATGCTCTGTAAAGGATTTTTCTGACAGGCTTTCTTCCTATCTCTGGCTTCTCTACTCCCACTCCCTTTTTCCCCCTGTTCAGACCCAATTCTTTATCCTTTGATGGATTCTACAAAAAAAAAAAAACACCTTTCAAGGCTATAAAGGAAGACAAAAGGACATTTTGCTTCAGAGACCATTCTTCTTCTTTTGTTAGATCATAAAATCACATTATTTAAAAAAAAAAAACTATCCAACTGAGCCTGTATATTCCACACCAGGACTTTAAGAGCTTTGTAAGAGATGCATTTGACACTACTCATGTGTCAGTTGTTATTGTTGTTTTAAAAAATTAGAACCATACAAAGGGCTGCGGTCTGTTTGTTATTTTTTTCAGCTTTATAATCAGAACCTTATAAGAGTCAAAATGTAAAGCCTTTGTAACTTTTCCAAGGCTAATATAACTCTGAATCATTGTTAAAGGAATGGTCATACATCCAATTCATACACCCCCTCATGATCTTTCAATTTTACTCCCTGCTGTATGGAAGCAAAAACAGGTGTGTATAGAAAGATCCTTAGTAGGGTTTACATTCTTACAGATGTGCAATTATTATTATACAGTTACAGCTGTTCTCATAGTATTTCTAGTCATTCTGGTTTGAGGTTTAATTGTAAACCTTTATGAAGACAGACATAAAGTCAATCAATCAATTGAAATCATCTGCTTTTTTCTCTTTTCTCTTAGGCCAAAAAATTATTTTGGCACAGTGCGGATAGAGATTCAATTGATGGTAGCTAACAAGTAACTGTTAGAACTTTTCCTTGTGTTTGTAAACATCCCGTTCTTCCACTGGGCTACGGATCTCCCCATGGAACATTCCCCACCCCCATAGACCCAGGGTAGTTGCAAGAAAAACCTCCGTCAGGAGTAGGGATTTATTTATTTAGGTTATGGCATACACAGAGCTCATGCGAGAATCACTGATATACAAAATTAGTTTAAATAAAGCACCTGCAAATTAGATAGTTGGATGGAGCTAGCTAGCTAGATAGATGATAGATAGATAGATGATAGATAAACAATACAATAAGGACATAATAAATTAATTATGGCAGGCACCATGGCAGGGGGACCATTTTTGCCCTCCCTGGCTCCGGAGGCTTTCCTCGTGCCTCCGGGAGGGTGAAAACAGCCTCTCCCGGGCTCCGGAGGCGCTC
>JAOYMU010000028.1:20358330-20371616 GCA_025802295.1 Psammodynastes pulverulentus
CAGCCCTGGAATTCGGCTGGGGACCCCTGACGAGCCGTCCGTAAACGGCAGGCGCCCTTTCTGGGGCACCTGGCCCCTAGGGGCCTCAGCGGCGGTTGGATTCGGGCGCTGGGGGCAGAGAGAAAGCCCTGCAGACGTCCGTTGCCACTGGAAACCGGAAGTCGAGTCAGAAATCACCGGATGTCTTAATGTGATGTGTGAATCTAATTTGGATAACAATGCTGAACCATTCCACAGAATTAAAACATACTTTATCTCATGCACTATTAGGATAACAGATTCAGACTCAACCTAGGCAAAATAGAAGGGTTGTTATTTCAGAAAGTTACCATATATCTACTAGGATTGTATCATTCCAGACTCTTGATAAGATTGTGCCTCTCTAGAGAGAACAGGCTTGCAATCAGGAGTACTCCTGGACTCACAGCTCCAGATGCAGGTGGAAGCCATGGTCAGGAGAGCCTTTCAACCTTTGGCTGGTACATCCCTTTGAGATTTTGCCACGAACTAAGGAGAATTACTCATGCCCTCCTCATCTCTTGCTTAAATTACTACAATTTACTCTACACAGGATGACCCTTGAAGATCCAGAGTGCAAAGGATTGTAAGACTAATTGGGCAGTCTCAAAATTGCCACGTCACTTCACATTGCTGTTGTCAGAGCTGCACTGGTTGCCAATGTGTTTCCAAATGCAGTTTAAGATGATATCTGGTAGAGTTTCAAAGAGCTTGGAAGCTGGGTGCCTAAGAGACTGTCTTTCCCAAAGAGATTCTTCCTGTCAGATTCAGATTGCCAGAGAGGGTCCACCAAGAATCCTCATCCACCAGCAAGTGAGGCACAAAGGAGATCCAATGCCAGCTGTTAGCTGTGGTAGCACTCCAAGGCAAGAGTGGCTACCACTCATAGGGTCTTCTGCAGTGGTGGGATTCAAAATTTTTTACTACCAGTTCTGTGGGCATGGCTTGGTGGGCATGGCTTGGTGGGCATGGCAGAGGAAGGTTACTGCAAAATCCCATTCTCTCCCCACCCCACTAACCTGCTTTCCAGCTCCGTTCTCCTGTGCAGAGCAACAAAAGAAGACCCAGCCAATCAGCTGGGACTCGGGAAACAGAATAGATGGGGGTCGGGTCAGTCAGAGGTGGTATTTGTCGGTTCCCCGAATTACTCAAAATTTCTGCTACCGGTTCTCCAGAACTGGTCAGAACCTGCTGAACACCACCTCTGATATGGAGTTGTGACAAATGCCAGGAGCCCACAATGCTCTTGCAGACTAATAGTTTGGCTTGCCAAAGGTACCAGCCACATTATAGGACACACTTGCATGCTTCCCAAGGTGTGCCACAGAAGGGCAAACTGGCTTCATACCAGAGAGAAAGACAAGTGGTTCTTGCTACAACATCACCCAAGCCCCCCTTCCTTTCTGAACCTGCCTCATAAGCAGGAAGGTTCAAAGCCATCAGGAATCTGATTGACTACACAGAGCACCAGAGTTTTGAAAATGTAAGCATGAATGGGCTATGTCAGTATTTGGGTGGGGAATGACCAAAAAATTCACAGTCTTATAAACCAGACTGAAGTTCAAATCAACTCAGAAGAAAGATGTAGAAAACCATTTCTATATTGTTGCCACAAAAGATCCCAGGAGCCAAATGTGAAGGGGATTGCATTTTTTAAATTACCTGCCCTCAAATTTAACAGTTATTTTTCCCCCAGTGTATCTTCCCAGTAATTGTCAGAAAAAAATGGATCAAAATATTTGGCCTTGTCCTCATGTGAAGCACTGAAATGTTGTTTATAATCAAATTCTGAAAACTGCTCACAAAAATATATATTACACAGAATAAGGAAGTTGAAGAAAAAAAAATCAAAGTGTCAGCAGAAAATCCATGATAAAGCTAAGTAAATTAGACATTGGAACAGGTGGACTGAGCAGGTGGTCAAATTATCTTGAGTATCTTCAATTCTCTTTACATTTTTAGAATGTTCTGCATTTTGTTGCTATTGTTAAATACTACCTGTCAAAAAGGATAGAAACAGTGATGTATTCTGAGTTTTTAGCTAGAAGCACCATTGCCAGATATTTCAATTTTTTTCTGCCTTGTACCAGCTTTCCCTAACAGTGGTAAACATAAGGTCAGCATACTGTTTCATTAGCAGAAAATGCTCAACTCTTTATCTGTTGAAGGAGGACAACTGTCACTCTAGCTAGCAGTGCTCCACTCTATGGAGCAGTGAAGACCTTTGGTAGCAATTTGGGTTCATTTATAATTACTTTCCTCAAAGTTCTATTAGTGTTGCAAATGCTCAGTATTATATTTTAATAATACACACAGTGCGGGTTGAGAAAGATCGACTGTTTAAAAAAATGTTTTATTTCCACAAGAAATTTCATTAAATAAGAAGAGAGGGCATAGGGTGAACATTATAAAATAAAGTTTAAAGAAACAAGCAGAGTCAGAGAGACTCTTAGAAAAGTAGTTTTGTTGCCACTGTTTCTTAATTGGACTGCCTCAACATCTATAGTTTAAGATTTATTTGCAAGAAAAAGAAATAATATTTGTTTAACCTAACTGAGGACATGGTCTCTTTGAGCATCCAAGAAGGAACAGGAGAGGAGAAGGGGAAAGAGGAAAGAAAAATAAAAAGAAGGAAAGATGGGAAGAGAGCAAAGAAGGAAAAAGAAGGAAAGAGGGAAAGAAGAAAGGAGAAGGAAGAGGGATGGAAAAAGAAGAAAAGGAAGGAAGGAAGGAAGGAAGGAAGGAAGGAAGGAAGGAAGGAAGGAAGGAGATTATAATGAGAGTGAGGGAAGATCTCAGGAAATCCTGCATTAGCACTTGGCCACCACAGGTGCCCCCAACATGAGTCCCAAGTCACACCCACCATGGCCGTGCCCACCATGGCCACACCCACTATGGCCATGTTCCCCCAGCCCTTCAAGGTCAAACACAACCTGATGTAGGCCTCAATGAAATTGAGTTTGACACCCCTGATTTAGAGATTCAATATCTATGGAGATTCTCAGTCATCCGGGTCAAGAAGGATCTTTGGGGCAGAGGATTCAATAGTCTTATACCTTCTTTGGCTTCTGCTGTTCTAAAAGGTTTCAGTTCTTATCTGCTGTGGTAGGCATTTCTCAAATGCTACCTACCCTCTAGGGTTCAATTGAGAACAGGGCTCAGCTGTACATTCAAATCATTCAAAAGAAAACCAAGGCCTACCAGGGTGAATATGCCTCTCCAGTGGATTTAACTATAGGAAAGCTATATTCAAATGGAAACATTTTAGGCATGACTAACACGTATACATGCACAGTTAAAAGAGAAGTGTTAATTCCATCCATGCTAATTTTCTGCTGGCCTATAGGTTTCGGTTTGGCTCAGAAAGTGTGTCCAAACATTTTCTGCATGACATTGTACAAACTGCTCTTTAAAAAAAAAAAAAACCAACCCTCACCCCACAAAGGTTTAACATTTTAATCTTTCCAGCAGACCTCTCAAGCTTTCCAGGCTTCAAAGGGTGTCGTGGCTCACCAGCGGCCAGTGGAGCTGGCAGCAGATTCGGACAGTGAGGAGGTTGGGGAGGAACATGAGCCAGTCCTGGAGTCTGTGGAAGGCTCTGACAAGTGCTTTGTGTCTGAGACAAAGATGGGGCCAGGGCCTTCTTACAGTTATCAGCTCCTTCAGAGTCAGAGATCAGTGGGGCAGAAGAACACTGGAGCCAGTGTGCACATGCGCAGAGCTATCAGGAGAAGGGATCAGTTAAGGAACAAGGGTCGACTCAGGAGTAAAGGCTCAGGTGGACGGTGAATGGCCCCTCCCTATAGGGAATAAAAGAGGAGCGAAAGGGGAGTGGACAATGAGTTCAATTCATTAGGCTGAAGATCTGTTCCTGACTGCTTGTCAAGTAATTGCTGCTACAGCGTGGCATTTGGAAGATATTGGCCTGGCAACTCTCCAAGCCTGATAAAGGTCTGTAATTGTGAAATCTCATGAAAGACTGTTTGCCGGGACTTTGCTGGAGAGAAATTCCCTTTAGCCTAAATAAAAGGGGTTTCATCTTGACGAAGAGTCTGCTTCATGATCTTGGGAAACTTAGGTCAGAACAGAGAGATAGCCCTTGATGGAATTTAGAAGTGCAAATTACTTTGTTGATTGATTTGAGCAAAGCAATCCCTCTGCAAAACAAAATATAAATAAAAATTCACAGATAAACATGAGGAACAAAAGAGTATCCATAGGGAAGAGGGATAAAGGAAAATGTCTTGCAGGCAGCTGCTCCTTTTGTTAAAATGTAAAACAACACCCCAACATTAGGTAAGGAGCATATGTAAGCAGAATAAAGTATATTGACATTGTTAAAGGGAATGTAACATGATTGTTGGGGGGAAAAAAGAAAAGAAAAGTGAAGGGGGAGGGGGAGAATATCTTTTGTTCTTTTATTATTTCATCCCTTGATAGAGGTAATCCTTGATTCTCAATCAACCATTTAGTGACTGTTCAAAGTTACAACGGCATTGAAAAAAGTGACTTTTGACTGTTTTTCACACTTACTATTGTTGTAACATCCCCTTAATCACATGATCAAAATTTGGATTCTTGGCAACTGGCATGTATTTATGATGATTGCAATGTCCTGGGGTCATGTGATCACTTTCTGGGACCTTCCAATAAGCAAAGTCAATGGGGAAGCCCGATTGGCTTAACAACTGTGTTATTAACTTGACAACTGCAGTGATTAAAAACTGTGGCAACAAAAGTCATAAAATGGGACAACATTCACTTAACAATTTTCTTGCTTAGCAACAGAAATTTTGGGTTGAATTCCTTCCCATAAGAGAAGGAATCATAGAGGCAGATAACCCAGTAGTAATACAGAATGGACCGAACAGGACTGAACAGCTGAAAAGTAATTGGATAGAGAGATCCAAAATAAATAGCGACTATACTTTTTCAGGCAGAAATTCCCCATTTATTCCATGGAATGAATAGGGGAATTTCTGCATATATTGATTTTGGATCTCTCTCCACTTTTCAGCTTTTTGGTTCATTCTGTACTACGATTGTGTTATTTGCCTCTATGATTTCTTCTCTTATGACCACAATTGAACCCGAAATTTGCATTATTAAGCAAGACAGTTAAATGAATTTTGTCCCATTTTATGACTTTTCTTGCCACAGCTGTTAAGTGAATCACTGCAGTTGTCTAGTTTATTGTACCCCACCCTCAGAAAAACTATCAGAAAGCTTTTTAAAATGAAAATGCTGACATTCACTAAAGCAAATGTTGACACAGCATAGATATTAGCCATGATTGGAATCTGTTGCCATCCATCATTCTCCCACTGGTAAAAGTATGATTAAGCTGGTGTATTTTAAAGAGAGTTATATAAGCATTTCTGCATTTTAAAGAAATGTTATATAAAAAAACAACATATGTTAGGGCCTAGTTGCTTTAAAATAATGTGTTGTTTCATGGAGTGCGTAGCAAAGTGTGTTGACTCCATAATGTTGCCTAGAAAAAAAGAATTAAATAAGGAGAATCTGCATACAAAACAGCTAGGTTGAGTTAGCTACAAAAAATAATATGCACTCTACAGACACATATGTTTAAAACTGATATAAAGGCAACAGATTTAGGAGGCAGGTTTATTTTCAACATTTTTTTTGTTTCATAATCTGATGGCACAAATAGCAGATATGATACCTTCTGTCATATGGTCCTCCTTTATTTGTTGCATAAAATTTACCCGTGCTTGTAGATGAATCTTATTCCAGCATTAGCAACAGCAACCCTTTACAAGCTGACTCAAAACCTGTTTTTAATTCCAACTATTTGTTGGAATTGGAATGGTCAGAATTTTTACTTGGTCTTCCTTTGAAGTTGGCTGTTGCCATATTGTACTTGTTTTCTCTGTTTGTAGGGTTTTTGGGGGTGTGTTTTACTAGTTTTAGTTGTCTTGAGTGTTATGAATAATGGAGTCAAACAAATGCTTACATGAAGTGATAGGTCCGTTATTTAATAGCACCCAGGGGTTCTGTGTTTTTGTAATGAGATGAATACTCCACAGGGAAACTGAAAACTGACATACAAATTTATCATAACTGTGATTTTAATTATGGATTATTTAACTGCACACTCTCTTTTTTGAAAGACAGAAAAACCTCACACTATTATATTTCTTTTAAAAATACTTCTGCTGTCTTTTAGGACCAGCAAGATTTTATATTTATTGGAAATTATTCATCCTGTCCTTGCAAATTGTCACTACTTTCCCTGGCATAATATATAACGTTTCCATTAATATTTTCACCCATGCCACCAACTCACTGAATAGTTATTTTCTGAGAAACAAGGTACTCCATATAATAATTTTGCCATAAGTCACGGGTTCAGATTTTTATTGCCGATAAGGCAGCCAGTGCAAATTAATTGCAGAACAGAGGGAGATGAAGCTGGCTTAGAAAACCCGCATGGATGGTGATGCTTGTCTTTTATTAGCAATTCATAATTCAGCAGTACCTTCTGCGTAACAGGTTTTTCCCATTGTGATGCTTCCATGCATCAGACAGGGCTCTATGATTTATTTAAGAGCAGCCACAGGAACCAGCCCATATCTTCTAGAATCTAGATGAACTAGCTAAGTGCCAGAAAACATTCTGTTTGGATGACCTGAGCTGCATTTCTACTTCAGCAGCTATTTACTGACTTTAATCAGGAAGACTGTGATTCCCACTGGCAACAATAGGAGCTGTAAAGATGAAATGAGCCTGCCTTGGTCCCTAACCACAAGTGTGCCAGTGCTGCAGATGGTTCGGCAGTGACTGGCTGTGAATCATTAATATTAAATTGGGCATGCCATAACTAAATGGAGGTGGAAGGAAAACTGTGACACAGGAATTACCATCGCTATTGACACAGCTGCTTTTTGCATTAACTGTTAAAATGCATACAAAGATGTGCTTTTTCTCTCCATTAAACTTCTTCCACTTTTAACTTATTTTGCTTTGGTATTGGATCCAGTTTGAAGTGTTTGTGTATTTTTTGTGTGTGTATGTGTATAGGGTGTTTTCATTCTGTCTTAGCCAATGTGGCATAGTCCCTCCCTTTCAGCCCTAAACCATTGTGATGCAGTGGTGAAGGTATTGTCTGGTGGAGACATTAGGACGGTCCTTCTTTCTCAGTCCTAGGCTTGGAAAAAAATATCTATCAGCCCAACCAGATGCTAAATTATTGTTATGGTTCGCCAGCAGCAGGTGCGGATGGCAGAGGTCTCTGACAGCGAGGACAAAAGGGAACCAGTCAGGGAGCCTGGACAGGACTTGGGCGAGGGTCCTGCATCTGATGCAGGGATGGGAGCAGGACAATCGGAGAGTCGGGTGCTGCCATCAGAGCCGTTGGAATCTGGCAGCAGTGATGCAGAGGGTTCTGGGGAGCCTGTGGCCAGTGCGCATGTGCGCAGGGCTGCTTGAAGGAGAGAGCAGCTGAAGAATCAAGGGCAATTCGGGAGTAAGGCTGGGAGGTGATGGCTCCTCCCCTAAGGGATAAAAATCAGCCCTCGGGATTGCACTCTTTGCAGGAAGCAAAGAAGTTCTTTGGATGCTGATCCTTCATTGTAGCCCTGTAAACTACGGTTTGTGTTTATTGGAATTCCTATCAGCTGATATCTCTCAGTAATTGGGCTTCTGTTCTTGGCAGCCTTTCACAACCTTGAAAAGAATGTGTAATAAATTTATTTGATTAAGCATACAATACATATGCTGTTATTTCTGATAACTCTTAATGCATTTTTGTTAATGAGGATGGAATGATGAGGCTTGTTTATAGATAAACAAATGCACTTTCCCTTTTTCATTTTTACACACACACACACACACACACAGACAGACACACACTCATAGTGTTATTTTTTATCTTTGCATTTTGAAACTTTAATAATTATTGTTATTAAAGAGAAAGAGAGTCACAGGGGAGAATTGATAAATCTAGACACAGCCCACTAACTCATGCAGTGAAAGAACAAGAAAGTATAATAGAGTGCTGGTTGAAACTCCACCACCTTCACCCCAATAAGTCCTAATGCAATATGACAGGTTGGAGTTGTTTTGAAAGACTCCCCCTGGCGTACTATAATATCATTTTATCAACACTTGCTTGGGTTACTCTTGAGTGTTCTGATATTTTAATAGCTATCCAGGATCCTGAATTAGTGCATTACTGACAACAGTTGCTCTTAAACAACTTCATCTCCTGGACGAGGCATGAAATGTGAATGTGTTTTTAGCAAACCACATATGAATATGCTGGCTTGCCAGTTTTCATTCTTTGTTCATATGCAAGCTGCTCCACATACTCCTCTGTTCAAGGCAGGTCCTTGCTTCTCAAATTGATGCCTTAGGCTAAAAATAGAAATAATTCTGCATGTACTGGAGGGTACAATATTTATGTCACCTATTTCTTAAATTGTCTTTCTACAGTGGCATTTCCTTTAGGATTTTAATTTTGTGCTTAATCCCAATTTTACTTCATTAGAGTTCAGTGACTAGCATCTTTCTTAAATTAGCTTAACCAGAAAAGAACCAGCCCCTGTTCAAAGATGCTGATTATTCAAATAGAGCTGCCTATTTATGTATCATAACATTTGTTGTGAAAATTTTAAAGTGTGGTGTGGAAGCTCAAATTATTTTGTTGATCAATATCAAAGATCAAGCCATAAAAGTACAAAAAGAACATTTCCAAGATCAGCAGGTAGTGGCAATTAAGCACCATGTGTTTCCCAAAGGATACCATCTATACTACTTTTATTGGCAAAACTTTCTATGTATTGAAGCTGACAGTGAAAAAATAATTCAAGGCAAATCTAACTTCTGTATAATATATAATACAGAAAAGAAGGCTACCAGAAGATATTGTGAAGGTTGGGATGGTATTACAGTATATACTATAATATTATGAGTAAATTAATATCTAGTCAACTGGACCTTTGAAGATCAAAATTGGCAATTTGAAATCTGGTATCAATGAACTGGTATGAATCAAGTAACATACATTCACCATATTATTTCCATCTTTTCACTGGCCAAAAAATGATGAATGGACATAGAACTGACAACAGAGAGTCCATAGCCATTTTTTACTCTATTACTTACAATATAAGACTGATTTCTTCCAGCATGCAACCTTACAACATTTGTGGACTCATAATGAGGATGCTTAAAGTTGTAGTTGCTTTTCCCCAGGAGTCTCATTATGCTAAATTGGTGAGCTTAAGCCATCTGCCTTTGGACATCTTCAAGAGAAGCCAAATCAGTTTCATTACCTATCCTGACAAATTGGCATTCAATGCCGGTTTACCTTTATAATTATATCTTTGATTGCAGAGGGAAAACAGTTTGAAATTGTTAGAACACATTTTAAATATAAGCTGTAAAGCAGAATGAAAAACAGAGTTATTGATATACCCACAGAACCATTCCTATACATGGGACAAGAAAGCATGAAATTATTTGTTCTGCCAGAGAAACTCCTTGAGTTCATGCCTTCTAAATCATAATGTGGATAATTTCATTTGGGTTTACCGTGATATAAACAAGAAGGACACGTAGTAAACCAATAACTTGAATCAGAAAGGTGTACGAGGCACATGTACTTATGGGCAGTTTGGAGTATAACCATATTGTTTGAAGATTATATATATATTATAACTAACCTAAAGAAGAGGTTTTTCTTTGAAATGTGTCAGGATTTAGATTATGTAACCAGGTACATGTGAACCATATTTCTTTCTCTTTCATATTAATGATGTATAAAACCAATAACTGTTTGTAACTGAAGGTTGCCAATCCACTACCTCCATTCCCCACCAGGCAAGATTAAGCAAATAATGCAGGATCCAATCTGGGTCAGTCACTGGGACCAGAGATTAGATCCCGCAACATGATCCTGGGACACATATATTTGCCTTCATTCTTGAGAAAATAATGTTTTAGTATACATCTGTGTTGATATTAGCTTAGATAACAAAATCCGGTAGAATTTAAACTGATTATAGTCATAACTTTTAAGCTTATTTTATTTCAGTGGTCTGCTCCATTGGCCACGGAATCTTATTCCAACATCGTTCACTGTAGTGTCATTTCATCTGCATTGTTTCCGCCTCACAAAAAACAAAACAAAACAAACCTTCTTTAACTAGATGGAAAATAATGTCAGGTGCTGGGGAAATCAGGTGAGTCAGGCTGTTCAAATGAATATCACGACTCATTGCAATCTTAAGCTCTCTACAAGAATCTGGCCAACTGGTGGTTAAGGGAAATGAGTGGGAGATAAGAGAGGCATTCAAAGTGGGTGGACTTTGATCCCTTGTGGGTACCCAGGGACTCGTAACTTATGATGTGTTTGACCCTTCCCGCAGACTGAGCTTGGTCTTCTACAAATAAATTGTTTTCCCTTCTTCTTCAAAGGAAGTTGACCAGTCTTTCCCCAACAAGATCTAGTTTTCTTCCTGGGTATTTTTTTTTTTTTGTGGAAATAAAAATGGGAGGGGAACGTGTGTGTGTATGTGTGTGAGTGAGTGAAAGTGTGCAAGGCAGCAATACAGCAAGTTAGAGATAACTGAGAACTGAGTAGGATGGAATTTACTCATCTCTAGCTTTGTTTTGCTTCTTACTGAAGCTTCTTCATTCTGCAGTGAATTTTAATTATGAAAAGTTTAGAGGAATAAAACTGAACCCAATTAACACTTTGTGTTTGCTGTCTAAGCAAGGAGACACCTAGCTGAAGGGTACCACATCCTGTATTTTCTTAGGTTTTTAGCATACAATATGTCACATTTTGCCATGCCATTGGCATTTATGTTCATGGTTCTTTTTATTAATGATATATAATGATTGAGTGTATGAGACGGAGAGAGTGGATATATAGAGATAGTTTTTTGCCTTCTAGTTTCATCCATCAGGAGTATTTCCGAGACGGTCAAATAATGATCCATGAGGGTGCAATTAGGAGGATTATTGTAAAGGTCATAGTCAGCCATCTATACTTTGACATGTCTGTATTCTTTTCTCCAGGGAGAAATTTCTCCTTTAATCTTACTTTCATTGCCTTTCAAATCTGAATAACTATTGTTGTTGTTTTTGCTGTTTTTTCTTATCCAATTTTCTAAGCAAACTGCAGATGTTGATTTTGCTGAAGGAGAATGTGATGTAAATCAAGAATAAAAGCTTGTGATTCTCCAGGCATTGTACCAAAGCTACTTGAGCCAGCCTAGCCAATTGTGAAGGATGCTAAAATTGCAGTTTTATTAACATCAGTGAATCTGGATAGAGAGAAAGAGATCAGACTCATATTTTTAATTTAAAGCAACTGGGAGTGAGGTATATCCCACATTATTAATTCCTTCCTTCCCTCCCTCCCCCACTTTTTTTTTATGTTTTCCTGCCATCATTACCAAAATCCAATAAATTAGCTTTAATCCATTTTCAAGTGTTACCCATGTTACCCACCAAATTAAATTATTCCCACTGAATTAAAGCATATTTAATTCAGGGTAAAAGGGTAAAATGAGGACCCAGATTGTGGGGGCAATATGTTGATCCTATAAACCACTTAGAGAGGGCTGTAAAAAGCACTATAAAGCGGTATATAAGTCTAAGTGCTATTGCTATTGTGCTATATTGTTGTCATTGTCTTTTTTTTTTTTTTTTGCTTGGAATTTCTTACCATTACTGAATTCTTTGCCTTCCAACTTCATTTTTCAATCAGGTGTTTCATCCTAAGGAATGCCTTTTCTGCTTGGATTTATAAAAGATGATATTGTAAATCTATAATATCGCACTCCAAAATAATTTGCAACTTAATGCAACTGAGTTGAAGAAATAGCCATGAGGTCAATGTTTTGTTCTCTTAGTTCTGGGGGCTTCTTGCCTCTTGGTGAGAGCTTCTGCTGTTTGATGAGATCTTTTTCATGATGCATTTTATCAGGGTGATGAGGCTGAGTTCGAAAAGATGATTGATGGGAAACTTTCCATAGTCCTCGTCCTTCTTGCTGTTTTACATAATGCCAACAGAGAGGCAAGCAAATCATTTACCTTTTCCTTGAGTAGGTGCTCAGTGAAGCTAAGGGCTTCTCAAACTGATAGATTTCATATTTTCCAGTGATAAATGGAATATTATGAAAACAAAAGAACTTTCTCATCTCTCCATCTTTCCTGACTTCAAGAGCTGCTTGTCTTATTTTTTATAAGTCACAGATTTTCATTTGCACTGACGTGAATCCTTCTTCATCACTAATGAGACCACGACTCTGTTTGTCCCTTATCCTTGTCAAATAGAATCTAACTTCAAGCAGAGAGGAATCTACACTAGAGCTGAACTTAATAAGCCTTTTCATCCCAAATAATTGCATGCTGAAGAACCCTCAACGCTTTGGAGGACTAAAGATATCCGACTTCATTATTCACTTCCACCCTCCCACCACTTAATAAATAAATGGAATCTAGCCAAGTTAATTTTAAGTTTATTTCCACTGCTGATGATACCATTGAGTGACAGAACTGTCTTGAACTAGTGTTGCATTATAATTTGACCTCTACTTTCCTAAGTGTTCTACTGTGACAGATGATCCTATATGAAATGAGGGAGGCAGTCAGATATTAAAATTGCCAAATGTTACAGAGCAGCTTACAATGGCAAAAAAATGTATTATAGTAAGGGGAACACTATTGGGGTTTGTGTGTGTGTTGTTTGTTTATATGTCATAAAATGTGACTCTTAGAGAAATATACATTCACAAAAGCATATGTTGAGAAATGTTCATGCATAAAAAGATACCTATGAATAATGTATACAAACAAGGTATCCATACTTTACATTTTTATGCATCTCTATTTTATGTAGACATTTAAAAAAAATAGAAAGTGTTGTAGAAATCATTTGGAAGGAACTTAAAGCTGACAAAATAATGACCCCAGGAACCAAAGTTGAGAGATTTCCTTTCTGCTTATTTCAAAACAAGATGTGACTGTTTAGACAACTTTCACCTCTGCAACTATCCCTGCTTTATAATTTTCCGACTCATCTTATTTTTAAATGACTCTCCATAATTTAATGAATGCTTTTGAATCATACATTTGGTCAAATAATTAAAGCATATGACATGAGTAATCCACCTTCTCTAATTAATTTTCTCTGTTATTCATAGCAAGCAATAACACTTAGCAATAGCACTTTAGATTTATATACCGCTTTACAGTGCTTTTTACAGCCCTCTCTAAGCGGTTCACAGAAT
>JAOYMU010000028.1:20477405-20488748 GCA_025802295.1 Psammodynastes pulverulentus
ATAAAATTAATGCTAATGTAGATTTTAAAAAAAGGATAGGAGTTCCATTCTGATGTGGAATGGATAGAACTTGAGGTTGTGCCTCAAAGTACCTTCTTTTAGCACAAGAACCTTTTGGGGATGGGAAATAAGCAAAATCAAAAGCTAACTTATTGTGAGATGCTCGGATTTTGTCAAGGACAATGTAAGATAAAAACAAGAGAAGATCTGCTTGATAGTGGTTTTCTTATGTTCATTTATTTTTTAAAAACAGGCTTTGAATATTTTTAAGACTGAGTTTGAAATAGATTTGTGTAAAAATAATGACCATGGAATTGCTAAACTGTATAAACCTTTTGAATTTGAAACAGAAATATAAGTGATGAGAATAAAATAGAACAGAACAGAACAGAATAGAAAAGTTGGAAGGGAACTTGGAGGTGTTCTAGTCCAGCCTCCTGCTTAGGCAGGAAACTCTACACCACTTCAGACAAATGGTTATCCAATCTCTTCTTAAAAACATCCAGTGTTGGAGCATTTACAACTTCTAGAGGCAAATCGTTCCACTGATTAATTGTTCCAACTGTCAGGAAATTTCTCCTTAGTTCTAAGTTTCTTCTCTCTTTGATTAGTTTCCACCGTTGCTTCTTGTCCTGCTCTCAGGTGCTTTGGAGAATAGTTTGACTCCCTCTTCTTTGTGGCAGCCCCTGAGATATTGGAACACTGAAATCACGTCACCCCTTTTCATCAGACTAGACATATCCAGATCAGCAACCGACAGAGTCAGCTAAAAATTGGTTATAATATACAGATGAGAAACATTATGAAAATACATGATTGAAAGAATTGCAATTTCCATTATGTTATAATTTTAAGGAAAAAAGTTATAAAATGAGGTATCATTTGTATATAACCAGAGAAATTTTGTGGAATGCATAAAGGCACTTCAGATTAATGTTGGAAAAATGAAAAACAAGAAGCAACATTTTACTATGATTGGTGAACTTACAAAAAAGCCAGAAAGTTTTGGATTCAAATCCATACATTAATTCAGAAAATTGTAAAGATTACAATACAATTAATTCTGGAGGCTTTTTTGGGGGGACTGATAAACAGTTGGGGAAAAAAGTCATGAAACTTGTTTTTATACATGAAAACTTAGCAAGATTATTATATGCACAAAAGATGGGAAGTTTCTATATAAATGACTTATGATTCATGGTTTTGGTGTATTAGACAGGATAGATTATAGGAAAAAAAATATGTTGCAACTCTAGAGTAAAAGATAACTGTATAATGGTACTTATTATTTTACACATGATCAGAAATTAACTCTTTGTTTCTTTTTTCTTTCTCTATTTTTCTTTTACTTTTTTCTCTTTCTTGCACTTTTAGATTTCATTTCAATTTCTTTGTTGTTTTCTTCCTGTTTTAGTATTAATTTTGTAAGTTTGTATTAATTTTTATCTTTTAATTTTTTTAAAATAAAATGTGTATTATATTTATGTATATAAAATGTTTGAAATGCATACTTCAATTTATTTAAAATTTAATTTATATATATGAAATTATATAAATTAAAGTTGGCATTTTTGCTATAAATTGCAGATTTTATTGTGGAATGTATTATCTTACACAGCAAATCTTGAAGTACCAATTCAAAAATTTGAGTTAGCTATGATGATATCCAGGAAAAAGCATGACCTATTTCAACTCTTCCCAGGATTAGGAACTCCATTATAAAATTATCTATAATTATGACTTTCTCCTAAATAAGGCATATGGCCTAAAATATGGATGATGCGAGATTTAACAGAATAACAGAATATTATTCTGCTCAAAAAACCTTCTTCCCATACAATAGAATGAGACTTCTTTTATCAATTTAATTTGATACATTTCTGTCCAAGTTTCTTTCTTGATTCATATTGCTGGAAGTGTAAAACTCTTCTCTTTGTACAATGATTTTCTGCGAGATGTTGTGGTTGAAGCAGGAATCTTGTAAGGAAGGAAAGGAAATCCTTTTGTATCTCTCTCTGATACAGGTCCAATAGGAGGCCTGACTTGATGAGGTCAGATCAAGCAAGCAATCACATACACATTTTTATCATTAATTATAATATCCCACCCCATCAGGATGCAATCCAACCACAATAAAATAATGAAGTATTTTTCCATTTTAATGAAGTATTCGTCTCATTTGTATTCCTTGGTTATGTTTTTTTAATCCAGAGCCCCTCAAATTCTTTAACTGTGGCTGTGACTTAGATTTCATAGAATAACAGAGTTGGAAGGGACCTTGGAGGTCATCTTGTCCAACCCCCCGCTCAAGCAGGAGAGTCTATTCCAAATGTTAGTCTCTACCTTGGATCGAACTTACAGCCTCCTGATTGTGAGGCAAGAGCTCCACCTCTAGTCCACCACAACATTCTGTTATCTTCACGGCCTGAGCCAGTATAAATTTTCTGAGTGTTCCTGTTCAGACTGACTTTCACTTTGCTCTGTTTCTATTGGATGTTGATTTCTTTCTGCTCTATATTTGGTAATAAAGTCCTTGGCTTTTAAAACAAAATTTAATTCTAAGCCTTTATAGCTGGAAGGCAAAATTTACCCCTCCCAGTTTATGCCAATGAAATGAGTCTTATTCTTTCTCAAAACACTAGATACAAAGGAATATTCCTTTCTCTTTCATAAAGTTCTGGTAAGGATTTCTTTCAAAACAATGATTTCTTTGCCATTAATCTTTAATTTTGTGTTATGGGTTCGGGTTTGGGTTACGTGCTCTGTAGTATTTTTTCAAGAAAACAAATAAGACATCACATCTCTAGGAACTGTTTTTCTAGCTGTCTATGAACAACTTATTTGGACCTATCTCCCCTTTCATTTTTGACCTTTACCATCTCAATAACTTTGACAATACTTGTATAATAACTTTTTAATAACCTTGCCAAGGTTATTTTAAGATTCCTTGAAATCCCAAATGTAATTTTTTTTGTCTAAACCCTAATAATGCCATTTTATCGAATTGCCTTTCTAATTCCAAATCTCTAGGGAACATTCTATTTTCCACAGAAAGAGACCTGCTTAACATCAGCAATCCATGCCTCCAATTTTGAATTGATAGAATGGGTCATTTATGCTGCAAAATCTTCCATAAAGATTTCATTGTTCACCATCCAGAGACATAGTTAAATAACAATAGCACCCTCTACTGATCCAAAAGCAAACCTGTCAGTACGAATACTATGGAACTATGAGACAGGAAATATTAAATTATAATTGTTTACAGATCCAATCCCCAGATGAATAGATAACAAAGGAAAAAAAACCCAGTTTTGGCAGGTATTTTTAATAGCATTTCTTAAAAAACAGTAGAATTCTAATCCAGCAAAACACATCCTTAAAAGTTCCATATTTTTTTTGGCTTTAAAAATCCAATCCAACTTCCAAAATAATTCAAATGAAAATAAGTTTAGAAAAATTGGAAATCAACAAGAGTAGAAATATATCATCAAAAGAGAATCTCTCTTATGCAACAAATAAATGCAAAAAATTGTTTGGAAAATGAGAAGCTAAAATTAGTTGCTGCACCACAGTATTGGACGTGGTATTCCTCCTTTCTCTTATTTGGTATTTCACCATTTGATCTCAAAAGTCCCTTCCACATCTTCATGTCAACTTAGGCTGTCCAAAGGACAAATGGACCGATTCCTACAACTCTCCTTAAAATAGACTTTCCGGACTTCAGATCCTGTCTCAGCCACTGATCGGATGGATGTTTGTACAGAACAAAGTCCACATCTGTGTTACTTTGACATATTCCTTACAGGAGGTGCACAACACCAAGGGATTTCATTCAATCTTATATCTAGACAACCTTCTGATGCAGTGAACAAAATCACCTGGAGAAAGTTAGTTCATGAAGTTGGTGGACATTTATGAGTAAATGCATTATAAAACTGTCTTAAATTATATCACTATGACTGTGTAGCAAAGTTCTTCCCATCTATTACCAGTGGATATCTATTAGGAGACAAGGAATGGATGTGTGGTTCTTCCAGTGTGGGTGTGGCTACATACACTTAATTTGTAGAGTCACATGATGATTCCTTCGGGGTTTTTTATGAATTATATCCTATCTGTAATTTAAGATACTTTTGCAAAAGAAAGGGAAGAGTTAACCAACAATGGTAGTAAATACTATTTATGGGTAATTTGTACCACGTGACAGCTTTTATGAAATAGGCACATGATATGGCATTGATTAATAGAAGGGACCTGCATTATACCTTATCTTTTGCGCAACGATAGGAAAAAGGTAGTTCTGCAAATAACCTGACCCTATGCCATGGAGAACGTTATAGGTGATCAACACTATCTTCAATTGCACACAGAAGCCTACCAGGAGTCAGTGCAGCTCAGCAGCTTGTGGAACACGGTGTTGCACAGTCATAAAAAAATGCCCCAACTCCCTTGTTGTTGTTGTTAGTTGCAAAATCGAGTCCCACCCATTGTGACCCCATTCAAACTCCTTACATCGCAGTTATCCAAACAGAAGGTGCTAAGGTATGAGGCACCATGACCAAGGCCTCCAGGTCAGGTCATGGGTGAAATTAGTACATAAGAGGAACCTGTACAAAAGCCCGTTTAGCCATGGCTCTCAACTGCTCATTGAGCAGGAGCTGAAAGTCCAGGAAAACCCCCAGATTGTGCACTAGGTTTAGCTTAAAGAAGAGAAGGCTAAGAGGAGGTATGAATGTAGTCTTTCAAAATGTGAGGGTTTGTTACAGAAAGAAAGATGTGGATGTATTATCTTGAAGACATGGTAGGAAGACCCAATGGGTAGGGGCTTTGCAGAGAGTGATTGACAATGAAAATCAGGAAGAATTTCTTGAATGTGAGCTATCACAAGTGCTGCATTGTTGCAGGTTTTCAATCAAGATTAGAGAGTTATTTGTCTGGACAGTTTGAGTTGAAGCTTCCAAGGCATCTTCCAATCCAATGTGTGATTCAATCAAACAGTTCTTTAAACTTTGCCATTGCTATGTTTAGGTTTCAAATCTTAGCAGATATTAATTTCTCCTTCCCACCCTTTTAATTTCTTTCTCAAAACTGCTAACGTAAGAAATGAAAAAGGTGTTTGGGTTTGACCACTCTTCAATTCTTATTGGTATCTTGTTCCTGATTTGGTTATCAGCAGGGAGGCAGATATAAGGATATAAAATTTCCTGCTTCCAAACTGTTGAGTCCTTTAAAATTATAAGGAAAAAAAAGTTTCAGAGTATTTTGTGAAAAACCAGGACACATTGTTCAGTCTTGCCTAGAGAGGAGGTGCAAACCACAATCAGTTGATTCTACATGGGCAGAGATAGTCTCCTGTCATCAAGAAAATGGACCCAAATAGATTTGGTTTTCTCTTTGTTCCCCACTGTAAATTATCACTTTAGAACAAAAGCTTACTTAGAGCCTTGAAAACTAGGTTTGTGTAGATCACTTTCAATTTAGCTTCTGGAAATGACAACATCTCATCACAAACTAAATCGGTTAGGATTGAAACTGACTCAAACCCAACCATCTGCTACAACCTTTAGAAGAAGAATCACCTATAAGTGACATTTACTGCATTGTTTTAAAAGGCCAGTTAAAGCTTCAGCTTTGACTAAAGCAACCACTTTTAAAATATCCCCAAAAGTTTACAAGCAATTTAAAAAGACAATTTCTTTATTTTATTTTTTTTGTCCAAGAGAAAAAGAAAATTTCCAAGAGTTTCTCAAAGATAGGATTTAAAGCAAATGTATTTCAAAACGAGTTCCCTCCTCCTGAAACATTCATTTCATTAATGTTAATATAAATATTTTAAGGAGAAATTTATTAACATTTACCGTATTTTAATTCATTTAATTAATTAATTTGGGGAGGCTACCGGCTGCTGGTGAGAGGAGAGAAAATATATTTATATCCCTTGGCTACCTCATAATTAGTTAAGTGCATCAGAAGTCACATGTGAAATGTTTACCAACATGCTCTTCTCCCTTGAAAAATATTTCAAAACTCCTATGCTTTTTCTATAAATTAAATTGAAATATATAGGAGAATAAGTACAGAAGAATTCCTCTGACTCTTACTTTCTCCAAGATTGATAATTTCTGTTTCTCAAAGGAAAGTTTCAAAACAAAGGCATACACTTACACATACATACACACACACACACACACATACACATGCACACACACGCACACACAAATATATATACACATATACATATACATATACATATACATATATGAATATACATCTATTCCTTTACTTCTGGCTTTCTTGTTAAAATAATAACTATGGAAGTGAATCAATCAGAACAGACTTGGAAGGGACCTTGGAGGTCTTCTAGTCCAACTTCCTGGTCAAGCAGGAGACCCTATACCATTTCAGACAAGCGGCTGTCCAGTTTCTTCTTAAAAACCTCCAGGGATGAAGCATCTACAACTTCTGAAGGCAAGCTGTTCCACTGGTTAATTGTTCTCACTGTCAGGAGATTCCTTAGTTCTAGATTGCTTCTCTCCTTGTTTCTTATCTTGCCTTCTGGTGCTTTGGAAAATAAATTGACCCCCTCTTCTTTGTGGCAACCCCTCAAATACTGGAATACTGCTAACATGCCTCCCCCCCCCAGTCCTTCCTTTCTCCAGACTAGTCAAACCCAAATCCTCCAACTGTTCTTCATATAATTTAGCCTCCAGGTTTTTAATCGTGTTAGTTGCTCTTCTTTGCACTTTTTCTGAAATATTGGGATACTGCTGTCATGTCACCCCATTCCTCCTTTTCTCTAGGCTAGCCATACCCAGTTCCTGCAAGCATGCTTTGTAGTTCTTATCCTTATTCTTAAAAGACCCTTGTCTAACAGAAACAACAGTGAGCAAAATTCTGTTTTCTCGATTCTGTATGTTTATCCTTTCTTGATTGTTTGTGATGTAGTGGTCCAAGTGTGCAATTGACTGGTCACTTTAATCTGTGTATGTTGTATAGATCAATGTCATTGTGTCTTGCTGTCTAGGCTCCTGGTCTTCTGGTTTCAGGAGAAAGGCCAGGTTGAGAAACTAGAGGGGTCTCATGATTTCAACTTTCTGCCACCCTCCCTGTTCTCCTGCTAACCTTAATTTTATTTTCTATTCTGTTTGCAAGCCAAGAGAAAAAAACTAAAAATTATTATCAGGTGCAGAAGCAAATATCTTTTCACCTTCACTTTCTTCTGTGGAGAAGTTGCTGAAAGGCTTCAAAAAACTGGAATGTTGCAAGTCCTTAATATTGCTCTGCTCAAATCCATATTTGGCAAAGACATGTGCAAAATGTCATGGTTGTATAAAATGTGCTTCCATGTAATTTTTAGCTCTACATTTTTTAAAGAAGATGAAGATGTGTGTGAAAATGAACTGATTTAGAAATGAATGCATGAAAAATTGGCATGAACTATACATATCATGCATACTTGAAGTGTGTTCAGGATGTCAATTCAGTTGTCCTTGTGCTGCTAATTCATTTAAAAGCCATGCAATATTACCAGATTGCAGCCATAATCTAATCTATATGTATCACAGTATCTGATATGATTTAGATATTTTGATCAATATGATTAAAACCTCCTTTTTTTAGGCCTATAGGCCAGTGTTGGCTAACCTTTTTGGCGCCAAGTGCCCAAAGCGCATGCATGACGCGTGCATGTCCACCTCCCAGGACATGCATGCATGATGCCCCTGTGACCCCCACACATGCACATATGACCCCCATGTATGTACCCCAAACATGCATGTGTGACCCCCTCATGTGCAACCCGCTCCCTGTGCATGCATGCACAACTCCTGCACTTGCCCTGCCCCATGCACATGCATGGCAATGACCTGAAGACCAGCTGGCTGATGGGAGGCATGCGTGCGTAGCAGAGCTGAGCTGGGGCGATGGCTTGCATGCCCAGAGAGAGGGCTCTGTGTGCCATAGGTTCACCATCATGGCTATAGGCCTTAAAAATGATAATCCAAAGGCTATGCAAAATTTACTAATGATATGAGATCTGGGGGTGGAGCAGAAAACTCAAAGCTCAGAAATTAATCAATGAATCAACCAACCAACCAACCAATCAATCAGAAATGACCAGCAAAGGGAACTCATAAATAACAATCTGTGTAAAAAAAAGTCAACAAGTCCACGTCTCCATTGTTCCCTCTTCCAGCAATTCCTGTTATATAGAGTCTCGTTCAGTCTCTCTTTGGAATAGCAATTCTTTGTGCAAGCTATGTTAGGACCATAATATGACAATCTCCAGTAAAAATGAATTGAAAATGTAATCTAAAGGTCAGATTGGCCTGGCTGCAAGTGCATCAAGGACATCAAAACAAATAAAACATGGGAACCTTTGCAACTGCCTGTTGAAGCAGATAAAACAGATATCCTATTAATGCAGAGCAGTTAGGAAGAGGCTGAATTGGACTGTAAACTAGGA
This sequence comes from Psammodynastes pulverulentus, assembly GCA_025802295.1. NCBI lineage: Eukaryota > Metazoa > Chordata > Lepidosauria > Squamata > Psammodynastidae > Psammodynastes > Psammodynastes pulverulentus. The sequence continues at coordinate 20,485,873 of JAOYMU010000028.1, forward strand.
GGGAAATCAGAGCTACAGATCTTTGCTTCTAGCAATAGCAATAGCACTTAGACTTATATACTGCTTCATAGTGCTTTATAGCCCTCTCTAAGCGGTTTACAGAATCAGCATATTGCCCCCACAATCTGGGTCCTCATTTTACCCACCTCGGAAGGATGGAAGGCTGAATCAACCTTGAGCCTGGTGAGATTTGATCTGCCAGATTGCAGCCAGTCAGCTGTCAGCAGAAGTAGCCTGCAATTATTGCACTGTAACCTCTGTGCCATTGAGGCACAGTTAATACCTGGTGGAGTTGTATGCTGAAAGTCTCTGGAGTTTCCCTGAAATTCGCTCAGCAAGTACTCTTCCACAATATGTTGCATTGTCTGCTGTGGACAAGGAAAAGCCTTGGACAACAAACAAGAAGTGTCTCTAAAGAGTTTAGGAATCCTACACTCGGGCATCCCCTGGGCAATGATGTAGAGTTGGCTAATTTTTCCACAATGACAGAGGCATTCAATCCTTGTGATCTCCTTGCTTAAAATACATCACTATGGGATCACGCAGTTAATTGCTGCAGGAAGATTGCACAGACTGACTACAAATAGCAGCATGACAAAGTAGCAACAATGCTGCATTGGAGTATCTGCATGAAAGAAGAAATGGTGGAACCACAAAATAGACAAAGTAATAGAAAACAAAAAAGCTAAAGTGCTCTAGGACTTTAGAATCGAAACAGGCAAGGACCTGCTTTTAACACCATCAAACAGTAACATCTGTCCATTTTTAGTTCCTGGGCAGGACTCGATAGATGGGTAAAAATGCCAAATCCCATCTAAACATCTGGCTGACTGTGCAACAAACTGTAATAATAGAGAATGAGATAAGATGAGTGAATTGCTCATCCAGACTGACTGTTCTTTTTAGAACTATGGAGATTAAAGAATTTAATTCGTACATTGGTTTCTCACACTTTTTCATATCAGATGTGCAAAGTTGCACAGACAGTAAATGATAACTATCAGCTTCTGCTTTAAGGTAACTTGTTACTTTGGAATGAGAAAGGTGCATCATGCAGTTGCAAGGAATAAACTGTGTTCCTAGTCCTAATTTTGAACTGTGTATTTTGTTTTTTATTTTTTAAAATAAAAACATAGGGACTTCTGAAGGAAGAAATGGTGTACTGACGACATCTCCAAAAAGCAGAAACCATCACTGAATGAAGAGACAATGAATAGATTGGCTCTTTGATAGTTCCCTTCTGGACTAGGTGTGGACTTGAGATAACAGATAATGAGAGTTGGAAGGGACCTTGTAGGTCATTAGTCCAACCCCCCACCCAAGCAGGGGATCCTACACCATTTCTGACAAGTGGCAGTCCAATCTCTTCTTGAAAGTGATGACGCTCCCACAACTTCCGGGGGCAAGCTGTTCCATTGGTTGGTTGTTCTCGCTGTCATAAAGTTTCTCCTTGTTTCCAGGTTAAATCTCTCCTTGTTCCATTTCTATTCATCATTCCTTGTCTGGCCTACAAGTGCTTTAGAAAATAGCTTGACCTTTTCTTGTCTGTGGCAGCCCCTCCAATATTGGAAGACTGCTATCATGTCTCCCCTGGTCCTTCTCTTCACTAGACTAGCCATGCCCAGTTCCTCTAACCGTTCTTCATATGTTTTAGTCTCCAGTCCCCTAATCATCCTGGTTGCTCTTCTCTGTACTTTTTCTAGAGTTTCAACATCTTTTTTATAGTGTGTGACCAAAACTGGATGCAGTACTCTAGGTGTAGTCTTACTAAGGCTTTAGAGAGTGGTATTAGTACCTCACTTGATCTTGATTGTATCCCTCTGTTAATGCAATTTAGGATTGCATACATAGAATGGGAACTTTATTCCAGTTAACATTAAATTATTTGCTGCAGGATCAATAACATAATCATTACATAGTGTTTAATTGTGCCTATATTGTAATTTTGGACTTCTTGAAAAACTCCAATGAGGTGTCCTGAGATTTCTCTTAATGTTCTCTAGATGTGTTCCCAATGACAAGAGGCTGGGCTAATCAGAATCAAAGCCAATATATTCTCAAGCTATCTTATTGATATGAATGAAGAACTATCTAACTCCCACTTGCCTGCTTTCTTAATTAACATCTGATAAGATAGATCATAACTTTATGAGCAAATTTAGAGACATCTTGGTTTCTATGAAGAATATTTGTCATTTTCTGTTAGATAAGGCTAAAGAGGTCATCAAGCAGTGGATTTAGGAGATAAAATGACAAAATGAGTGGTCTATGGCAGGGATTGGCAACCTTAAACACTCAAAGAACCATTTGAACCCATTTCCCACAGAAAAGAAAACACCGGGAGCCACAAAACCTTTCCCGTGCTTGACTATTTCCTGAGCAGCCACAAAACTAGCATATGGAGCTAAATTAATTGTTCTGTTTTCTTCTGAAACTTTTCTTTTCTTGGATTTACCCATGGTTGGCCTACCGGAGGTCGAAAAGCAATAAATAAAATTGTGTGCCGGTAGGTGTCACATATTGCGGTTGTGACACATATTTTGTGCGACAGGGAGCCACAGCAGAGGGATGAAAGAGCCACATGCAGCTCCTGAGCTGCAGGTTGCTGACCACTGGTCTTTGGAGATTCTCAGTCATCCAGGTCATGGTTGTCCCAAAGGCGATTTCTTCAAGGAGCAAATGAGATGAAGAAGCTTCTTGGATGAGAAGCAAAACATCTTCAAAGAAAAACCAGAAAGTCCAGTTGCCTCTTGAAAAAGTACCTCTGTGACAAAATGACTGAAAACAAATTACAGGGATCTTCTAGCTCAGGGATGTCCAAACTTGTCAACTTTAAGACTTGTGGACTTCAACTCCCAGAATTCCCTAGCCAGCAT
>JAOYMU010000028.1:20517554-20530906 GCA_025802295.1 Psammodynastes pulverulentus
ATGATTGGGGGTCACCACAAGATGAGGAACTGTATTAAGGGGTTGAGGCATTCAAAAGGTTGAGAACCACTGCTCTAAAGGTAGTTCTTCTCAAAAAATCTTCATTTAAACAAACAACTCCTTCTATTTTTGCTGAATTCTTAGCAGAACTAAAAAACAATAACTTATCATTGAGTATTAAATAAAATTTCTACTTACCTTTGGTATAGCCCATTGCAGTTATGATGCATTGAACGTCCTGAATATAATAGGCTGAGGGCAAAAGATTGCCCTGGATCATTCTATTAGTGCCCACCAGGTTATATGCCAATGATGATAGCATGTAGCAAACAATTTACAGTATCATCTGTCTTTCCCAGAATACTTCCCTTCACTTTTCTTACCAAATTTGAAAAGGGCATCTATCAAACCAGGAAAAGGAAAAATGAACTCAGAGTGCTAGATGAAATGTTAGTAAATATTTCAGCAAATTTATGAAGCCATTTTGTGAAAGGGGAGTCTGCTAGAAGAGATTTTGCTAGAGTATTAATAGCAATTTTTCCAGCAATAAGCAGCCTTTCCTGGATGCCTATATTTCACGTTCTAAAAAAATAGCATGAGTGGAATTCCTTCATGTTAGTTTTGTTCTGTATTTAGTTGAAGCATGATCGGGCTGAGAAACTGCAATTAGTGAACAAATTACTGTTCAATGACTTATCGTTCACTCATCCATCCCTCAAGCTTCTCATAACTAAAGTAAATGCAACCCTATTATTCTCCTTTGATAATTCTCCCCCGTTTTATCCCGTGAAAGGGAATGTTTTCTTATCCATAAAACTGAACAATAATGGTTATAACATTCCTGAAGAAAATGTTGGGGTAGCACTAAAAATGTGTTGCCGAACCATAAAATATCTTTATCAAACTCTCCTTTTCTTCCTTTCCCTACTATCTTTGCCAGATCTTGGGATTAAAAAAAAAATCATTTTCATGTCAGCTGCTGATTAACTATAATATTCTGAAGTTTCACAATATAAAGAAATTGCCTGCTTGGGAACCATAAAAAAGCGGTCTTTAAACAAGAATGAGAAAATAAGCTTGTTGGTTATGTTCTAACACAGAGAGATTGAATTGCTACATAGCTGCCAAAAGAAAATCACAATATTCCCAGGGAAAAGAAATCCAACACATTATAGTGTATATCATCTTGAAAGTTTTATTGAATAACACAAAATAATGTAATTGGCATGCAATATTTCCATACTCCAGATTTATTGATAACCACACATGCAAAACTAGCTGATATTCACTTAGCCATTAGCCTACTTCACCGAATACTCAGAATGAGTATAGTGCTTCAGGTTTTTAGACTCAAAGTCTCAAAAACAGGCATTACATTAATGCAATATGTACCATAGTTCATAAAAACATTCTACCAGGCCCCATAGATCTCTGTCGGGACACTGCTATTCTGGTGGGAGGGGGGAGTCTTGGGGATTCTTTCACAAGGAGTTTTCCTTTATTCTTTTTTCTACTTTGATGTACCTTTTGGGAAAATGGGAGGGGGAAAAATGTGCCTTGGGCCATCTGTTTTGTCTCACCAACAGAGGAGCGAGATTGTGATGCCTGGGAGCTGCGTGTTATCACCTTCCCAGCCTGAGGTTCTCACAACATCTTTGCACCTTGAGATTGGCTCAGAGTTGAACTGGACATTGGGAGGGGCCTCGAAAGGACTGGTTAAACCTAACGCTCCAGTGCGCAAAATTCAGATTCTGCCTACACTCTCTCTGCTATCACTGTCTTCCAATAAAAGTTTCTTTTGAAATGCTGTTTGTTTCAAGAGTTCTGCTTTTCTTGAGAAGGCTGACAAGGCAGGACGTAACGCATTCATTTAAGCAACCATTTGCTATTACAATGGCACTGAAAAAATCAATTTACAACCAGACTGTCAACCCAGAAGCAATTTTGGAGCATCTTCAGTACTGTCACAGTAGGGCTGGCTAGAGCTGGGGGGACAGGAGCAGGAAGATAGAGATAGCTGGGGAATTGTAGCCAAAATAAAATTCTTCCTCCTGGGAACCAAGGACATTCTCACCAGGTGTTGGGGAGGCGTGGACTGAAACCAACTGAAGTTTGGACGGTGACTGGATTGGACCATATGATGGACATATGGACTGGGAGAAGAACTTTGACTTTTAATTTGGGTGGGGAAAACCGTGGGACTTTCATAGATAGTCGGGTTCACCAGATGTGCCAATGTGATATGCCTAATACATTTGGACTTTGAGGAGCACCTTGCCCTCAGAGTTTTCCTTATGTTGGGTGTTATTTGGAATCCTGACACAGACCTTACACTTATGAACATTGAGGCATCCCCACATTCATGTAATCAGAATTCAAACACTTGGCAAACAGCATGCGTTTACGATAGTTGCAGCCTCCTGGGCTCACATGACACCATTTGTGTCAGAGTGTTTGCAGTGTGACTAGTATTATGAGACAACCCAGGAGCAAAAGTCAACAAAATATAACGAATGCTGATTCTCATTGCATCATCCTACAGCAGCTGGTCAGCACTAAATCTAAGTACCTTAACAATTTGCAACCTTCTCATCCAACTTCCAATAAAGTCAATGGTGGAGGCCACATTTGCTTAACAGCCATGCAATTGGCTGGCAGCGATCCACTTAACCAGCAGGGAAAAACAGGTCATAATATTGGGCATGACTCATTTAACAACCACCTTGCTTAGCGATGGAAATTCTGGTGCTGATTGTGGTTGTATATCAAGGAATACCTGGAGTAGCTTCAGCCATTTAATTAACTTTACTGATATATAACTGGCGCCTTGATGGCAGGATGATCCATGATCATCCAACCAAGAGAACTGGGGAATAATATCCAGCGTTTACTATTACCTCTCGATGAAAGTCAGGGAATGAAGGATGTCTTCTCTGTATGAAAAACAGCTATTTGGGCACATTTTTCTGCATCATTAAATGCACTGCTATTTTGACCTATCCATCAAAATGTTAGTGTCTGTCTCATTTCTCTTGTATTTCGGCAGTTAATAGGATGTTATAAATGAATAAAAAGCCAGTAGAAAATGCCAATGACCTGTTTAATATTTCCAACCCACAGAATAATTTCTTAAGGTTGGAATATCTAATATGTTTGGAACACATCATCCTAGGCTTCTAGAAGCTGCATTAATGGATTTTGCCAGTAGGATCAAAGATCTCACTCATACTACTATGATCAATCTCAATTTTATACCATTGCCTCTTGAAAGAAGCCAGTAAGGATATCCAAGGATGAATTCTCTGTATGAAAAAAATAATTTAACCAAACAAAGCTTATTAACCTCTGTAGCTCTCAGGATGTAGTTTTTGTGTTCTATCAGCTAGTCCACTTGTTCCAATTAGACCTTGTCACTTAGTATTTCTCTCTTAGCTATCTCAGGGAACATATCTTACAGTATGTAATGCCCATCCCATCTTTTGAAACCTTTCAGAGAAGTTCTGCTCAAAAAATCATCTTCTAATCATACTCAACTGGTATATTTTAGTGAAATATAAGCATCTACAAATTGAGTTGTTGCCATGAGAAACCCATATTTATTTGGACCTTGAATTCTTGCCACACAAAAAGCCAAAGCAAATTTTCTTTAGTCTGGGATTTTACTATTTTTAATGAAATAACAAAGAGGAAAAACTCTACCAGCTGCATTTCAGTCATACCTACCAATAAAAGTGCATAAATTAAATGAAGAAAACAGCCCTTAGATTTAGGCAAAATATTCATTTCTTGAATAAGCAGCCCAGACTGTTGACAAGGTGCTCAGAAGGTATCTTTCTCAATAACTCAACAACCATGTTTACAGTTATATGTTAACATGAAGCTTGAGGGAAAAATTCTTGATTACTCTGCAAGTACTGAGCAATTTCACATGTTCTTGATTGCTGACTTGATTTTGTATCATTCACAGCAAAGGGCAACAATGTATGTATTTTGCACACACATACATCCTTTGTCAGATGTCTGGAATTCAAGAGGCATTCTTGGAAATCAAAATTATGTTGGAAGCAGATCTTTCATTTTGGAGTGTATGTTTTGACTTATATTCAAATCCCTTCCCATTCAGCTAAGATATACTTCACTCTCCATCTCTTATGTGAGGTAAAAAAATAGACAAGGGGGTGCATGTCTTAAACTCTTTGAAGAAAGCTGATTTATAAGTCTAATAATGTATTAACTAAATGAATAAGATACAGAGCTGATAAGAGTATCAATTCTGGAATTAATTTAAGATGAAATGGAACACAAGACCAATCAAGACATTGGAGTCTTAGTGGACAACCAATTAAATATGAACCAACGGTGTGCGGGGGCAGCCAAAAATGCCAATGCAATCCTAAACTGTATTAATAGAGGGATACAATCAAGATCAAGTGAGATAATAATACTACTCTATAAAGCCTTAGTAAGACCAAACCTAAAATACTGCATCCAGTTTTGATCACCACACTACAAAAAACAATACTGAGACACTAGAAAGAGTGCAGAGAGGAGCAACCAAGATGATTAGGGGACTGGAGGCTAAAACATGATGAATAGTTTCAGGAACTGGGCCTGGCTAGCCTAGTGAAGAGAAGGACCAGGGGAGACATGGTAGCAGTTTTCCAATATTTGAGGGGATGCCACAGAGAAGAGAGGGTCAAGCTATTTTCCAAAGCACCTGAAGGCCAGACAAGGAACAATGGATGGAAACTGACCAAGGAGAGATTCAATCTGGAAATAAGGAGATTTTCTGACAGTGAGAAAAATCAACCGGTGGAACATAAGTTGCCTTCAGAAATTGTGGGAGCTTCATCACTGGAGGCTTTCAAGAAGAGACTGGACTGTCATATGTCATAAATGACGTAGGGTCTCCTCTTGGGTGGGGTTGGACTAGATGACCTACAAGGTCCCTTCCAACTCTGTTAATCTGTTATTTGTATAAAATGGTAGGAAATAATTAAATTCAAGCTGAAAGTGTTACCAGATATCCAAAATTCTGCTCCCTGAGACAAGTAAGATGAACATTTCCTCCCATTTCAGGAACAATATTTGTGGCAAAGTAATCAGACTTCAGGACTTGTGGACATATTGACTTATGGGTAACAAGTACAAAATTCTTTTCTTAAAATACACTGCCTTAGTCTGCCTGATAGCCCTAGAGCTGGCCCTAAGAAGCAAACCTAAATTGATCCTTGGATTCTAACTACTCAGCCATTATAGTTTGGGAGTCATAACTATAGCTTATGAAATGTGGTGCCAGACACTGTAGTGAACTGAAGATTATCTAGAAAGTCTAAGACTATGGAAATATATTTATCTGAGATAGAGTGTGGCATAAACAGAACAGAATAACAGAGTTGTTATTGGAAGGGACCTTGGAGGTCTTCTAGTCGGATTCCCTGCCCAGGCAGGAAACCCTATACTATTTCAGAGAAATGATTGTCCAATCTCTTCTTAAAAACTTCCAGTGTTGGAGCACCCACAACTTCCACTGATTGATTGTTTTATGTGTCAGGAATTTTCTCCTTAGTTCTAGGTTGCTTCTCTCCTTGATTAGTTTTCATCCATTGCTTCTTGTTCTCCCTTCAAGAAGTGCTTTGAAGAATAGGTGGGCTCCCTCTTCTTTGTGGAGTCCCTTAGATATTGAAATACTGCTATCATGTCACCCCTAGTCCTTCTTTGCTTTAAAGTAGACATAACCAAGTCTTAAGGTAAAGCTTGCATCTCTTTAGGTTCAGAGTTTGGCATGCCTTTTATGCAAAAAGTTTAGATATAGTACAAAATAAATATTAGAAATACTAATGAGAAACATGCATTAATTTTCATCATATTTCAGATCCTTAGGACTTATAAATCATCCAATGTACACTTATAGACACAGTTTACATTAATTAATATCAGCAATATTAATCTACAGCAAATATTTACCCAGGGATTTATATGAAGAGCTACCATCATTTTTACAACCAAGCAGGTCTATTTTCTAAATCATTCAACCAATGTTTGCATGACACATAAATGCTTAATAAAAATGTACTGGCAGTTTATGTCTCATATAGTGCTATAAACATAGGATGAATATATGTAAATAATATCAATACACATACACAGGTACACTTAAGTAGCATATCCCCCTCCCCCAACACAGTAAATATTTATACATTTTGTTCATATAACATGCTATGGCAGGTAAATGTTTAGTAGACTCAGTTCAATTGTTCAACATGTTAAACTTGGTTACAATTAAACTTGGTTTTGTACATATGTATATCTTAATGTGATATGTATACTGAGATTGATTTGTGAATTTATGATACAATGTATTGTGTGAACCCAGAATATAGATTACTGTAAGCTCAAATGTCTGTTTGTATATAGCTGGAGCTTGCTGAAGGCATTTTGCTTCACATTTTGAATTTTACAAGTGTCTACAGGAGATATCCATGATAGCCCCCATTCTTGTTATTTTACAAATGGAACTGAGATTACTATTGTCCTGTCTTTGTTTTGGTTCTTAAAATACTGAATAGAGTGTGGGAGTAAAGAATTGTGGGAGTAAAGATTTTAAAAAAAGTTAAAAGTGAAGGGCTTTTGCAGATGGCTTGGATAATATTTATTTTTTATTGGCAGGTTTATTGACATGGTTTATTTACTGCCTGAAACCTAGTGGATTCTATATGGCTTATAAAAAGTACAATATAAAACAGAACCAATTGGTATTAAAGCCAAGTAAATAAAATCCATAATTAATTTCTATATGTAATAAGAAAATCCATACCTTCCAGAGCCCTTTGCAGCTGTAGCTCCACAACTTTATCAGTAACCTTTCCTCAGAAAGAAAGAAAGACTTGAGACCAGAGGGAAGTTGTCCAATTTTGTTAAATCCAGGACTGGCTTTTAGAAGGGTGACTATCCCTTTAAGAGTCTCTGGCATCTTCCTTTTTCTTCAAATAAATGTTGACTACAGCAAGGAGGAGCCCTTTTTATCAGCCCAGTGGGGCAGGTATCCAATTCGTTTCCTCAAATCTACAAGCTCAAAACCTGCCTGGCAACACCACACCATTGCCTTAGTCATCCACCTACCTCTTGCCCTATTGGTTTCCAAATGAATGTGAGCAGTTTCAGCTGTGAAATTTTTAACCAGGTGATCACAATTGACACTGATTGCCTTTTCAAGCCCTTCCTTTCACAAAAATGCCTGGAAATTTTAAACAGTGCAGTTGATTGGCATTCTGCAGATGTAAAAAGAGGAGAAAAGTAGTTGCACTCTACATCTTTATTGTCACAAAGTAGATTTTAATTTGGATTCTTATTGGTATCTGAATACATTCTCTTATCTTCTGCTGGTATCACTCCAGGCACCTCTTTACCCATTTTATTTCCCAGGCGAACTGTGAATACAAGACAATGTCCAGTGCAGGTAATCCTCAACATACAGCAGTAAGTTTAATGACCATTCAAAGTTACCACGACACTGTAAAAACTGACTTATGACCGTTTTTCACAATTGCAGCATCCCCGTGGTCATATGATCAAAATTCAGACACTTGGCAACTGATTCATACTTATGATGATTGCAGTGTCCTGGATTCATGCATTCCCCTTTTGTGACCTTCTGACAAGCAAAGTCAATGGGGAAGCCAGATTCACTTCACAACATTGTTACTAACTTAACAACAGCAGTGATTCACTTAACAACTGTATCAAGAAAGTCATAAAACAGGACAAAATTTACCCCCTGCTTGACCTCTCCATGGCTGTCCCTACAGTCAGTCCTCGATATACAACCACATTTGAACCCAACATTTCTGCTGCTAAGTGACAGGAATTTGTCTTGCATAGCAACCGAAATTTTGGACTAAATTGTGGTCATATGTCAAGGACTACCTGTAGGGACAGCCAGGTAGAGGCCAAGCAGGGGTGATCTTATTAATCCCCTGGTTGCTTCTGTGTTCCAGACATCAATCAAGCACCCAGAAGATTTGCTCTTCAGATTAATAGAAACCTCCCCAATCAGAAACCTGTTGGATCCTTCAAGTGTCTTAGGGAGGTCATTTTAGTAGGTTTCTTCTCTCTGAAAAGTTGGTGCTGCAATTAATCCCTGAGGAAGCCTGCCCATGACCAGAGACTGATAGAAAAGTCTCCCTGGAACCCAAATCACAAGGCATCTATTGCAAAGTAAACACAGATCTAATATATAGCCAGTCTCATGAGTCAGGATGATCTGGAATAACAAAGATGATTGTTATGATAGCCATGAACTACTGACTTTTATCCAATCCCAGGAAGGGGAGAAATACCCCCAGTATTATCAGAATGGCCGATTCCACAGCCATCCCTGAAATCAAGCAGTTCAGTACAGAATGTTGCCATGTAGCATGAAGAATAGTCTAATAGCAAAATCCCAGCTCGTCTTTGGCTCAACATCAGGAGTAAGCCTTTAGATTTAGATACATGTGGAACAGAGGACCTTGCAATAGCTAGGGTGTCCTAGTGTATCACAACCACATCACCTTCTCTCCCCATAGATAGGGCTTGTATAAAAGGAAGTGGAAATGGTTTTGAGGACACAAAGAAAAGCTACCAATGGTTAGATAAAAGATACCGGAGCAAGAATGCAAGGTGAGGAAAATATCTCAGATAAAATCTCACAAAGGTGGGGGGGGGGCACATTCAGGCTTGCAAAATTCAGTTACTGTAGCTTTAAAATAAACCTACATGTCCTAGGTTTCTGAGAGTGATCTGCTTTGAAAGGCTGACAGCCTTTTGCAAAATATGAAATCTGATTGAACAGCTCTTCATGATCCCCCACTTCTCATCCATCCAGGTTTCAGTGATGCATGCCAAGTCTGTCCTCGTTCTCAATTAAACCATGGGGGAGGCTGGTTTTATTACACGCAGAATTGGCAATCCGGTTTCCTGCTCCTGTGACTTGGGGGCTATCAACTACCATCCATGGTCCAAATTAGTCCAATCATCTAACACAAATGGTAGGTTTTCCATGCACCTTTTATAACTGTTTCCAGCCAAACTATTATTATTGGGGTGTGTGGAGGAGGGGCATATATTGGAATGAGAAACTTTGTGGAACACAAATATTTCATTTGCCAATCCCATTGTTGTTGTAGATTCCACAAATTGAAACCCTGAAATAAATAATTCAATGGTCTCGTCTTTCCTCAGTCTTCTGAATAAATGTGGCATGTAAATTTTCTTATTCACTTATTCACTCTGCTTCACAGAAAAGCAGAACATTCAAGCGAGTCTCCCTCAGGAAATTGACCTCTTTCGCACTTGAAAACTGGAAGTTTGATATTTTGAAAAGCAAGAGGATGTTAACATTTCAACATTTATAACATCTGATCTCACTTGTAAAGAGGATGGAATTTTTTATAGGAGGGGAGCAGAAATAATATACCAAGAGTTTCGTAGGAAAGATCTCATGAGAATTTTTTTGCTAAAGCATCTTGCTGGTTCTTCATGTATCCCTATATCCATGCAGCAATCAAATGAACAATCTACAGTAATTCTATGCTTAATTGTGCTGATAAAGAACTGAGAATAGAAGTTAGCTTAGGGTCTCATAGGATATAGTGTTCATGTGAGAAGCAGGATTGGCAAATATTTTTTTTTAATTGAATATGATTGCCTTTCTCATTATCACAATTCTGGACAGTTAAAAATACAATATCATCAGAGTTTGTAGCAGAAAATCAAATCCAGGAAGCATACACAGGTAACTGATTTAGCAGGATTCATAAATTTCTCTTTATATACATAACACATGAAGTAAAGTTACAATACCAACAGCAGATTCTTCCAACGTGGTAGAGAGTTACAGGCAGAGGAGAGAAGCAATTTCAGTTTCAGAGCTCAGAGCAAGAAAGTGCCACACCCAGGCTACTTCCAGTTTCAGTCTCCAATTCAGCTCTCATTGGCTGGTCTGTTACCATGCCTATTCATTGGCTGACATTGTTACTAAGCTATATTCCAGTTCCTGAATATACTCTGAGAAATATTACAACAGAACTTCCATGTCTGATGTTAGAGGTGTTAAAAAAGGCCAATACTTGCTAATAAGATGGTGTTCCAAAGACCAGGTCCACAATGGAAAAGGCTCTCTTCCTGGCCCCACCAGATAGCACTCTTTAACAGATGGAATGCAAAGCTTGCCTCCTTTACCAGATCTGATGGTATCCAGGGACATTAGGTGCAATTGGGGAGAGGTAGTCTTTTAGATGCTCCAATATGAAGTTGGCAAAGAGGAAAGCCTTAAAAAAAATAAGGAGGTTGATGTGGAGAAAAAGCTTGAAAATGGAAGTAATTATTTGCAGCTAAAATGGCAACATGGATTTTGACTGTTGGGGGATGGGGGAATCCATGACTAGTGGCTGTAGAAAAATGGCTTGTGATTCTAAAATGGATGGGACCGTTTTTGTTCATTAATTCTTGAGTGTTTAGACATCCAGACAGCATTTACAAATGCTAGGTCTGAAGAAAACTCACCAAAGAAGAAAAGTACAATTGACCAAATGACTAAACAACTCATACAATGTCATGCGGATGGATCAGAAGTTAGATGAAAGATGACTTATCAGTAGGTCACCAGCTTGATCCAGATCAACTTCAAGTTCATTCAAATAAGAGACATTGTAAAAAAAACTAGTGAATCCTCAAGATCTTTTCCTAACTCCAGTTAGGAATAGTTTCATTATTTCCCAACATGGAGCAATGCATACATGTGCACTAACATATACTAAGGTATTCATATTTAGAAGCTTTGAGATAAAAGTTACAAGACAGAGTGAACATACTTATCTTCTGTACCTTTATAATGACCTGCTGTGCTGGAAGGGTGGGTAGGGAACTGTTTCCTGCAGAATGTGAAGCTATTAAGGGTTGCAAATCCCTTACATAGCTGGAAGCTGGAGAAGAAAGTGCTTTTCACTGTCTTTTAAATAAAATAAGAGAAAAAAAACGTGGAATACTATGTGCGTCTTTCAATTTAACATATCCCTTGACAAACTGAACTCTGTAAACACCCCATGTACTATCTGAAGGCTTCTTTGTGCGTGTGTCTTTGTTATTCTGCTTCATTAATACCCCCTTGAGTTGTTTCATTCTCATTGTTTTCTTAATTTATTTTTTGGGGGGTCCTTTTCAGTTTTCTATTTTTATTGATTTCCCATTATTTCCCCTCTGACTTTTTAAGGAGGGCAGGACAGGGGGGATTATGTAGGACATATATGGCATAATTTCAATAGTAGAACTAAATTTAATGTTTGTTTTATTTTTAAATAATACTTTCTTTCAGCTTACTTTGTTTGTGAGAAAAATGTCATCCACAATTCTGATGACCTCCATTTTCTGTTGATCAAGAATATCCAGGAACATTCAAGGAAAATAAAAATTCATACACAGAACAGCAATTGGACTTAAATACCACCCCATAGTGTTTTACAACATTCTCTGGGCAGTTTTCTCTGGAGCATTATTTGCATATTGCCCCACACAATCAGGATTATCCTTTTACCCTGAGTCAACCTTGATCCCCCATTGAAATCAACCTCCAGGTTATGGTAGAATCTGCTTGCAATATTGCACTTTAACCACTGTGCCTCCAGGCCTCTTATAAGTTCTTTACTGGCACCACCATGGAAAGGCATCTCTAGATAGGAGTCAAACAAACAAGCAAACACCATTCCGGAAGAAGGCAATGGCAATCCATTTCCATACTGCTGTCAAAAAAAAAAAAAAAATCTAGATAGACATGTCCATTAAATCACCAGGGGTAGAACTGAACTCAAGATTATTTTTAGCATGTTCATTACAGTTATGTAGAATTTTGAAGGGATACTTTGTCTAAACTTTTGTAGAAGTGCTGTAGATGAGTAGGCTGAGCCTGAGGAAGGGGTCATATGTATCATCAGTCATGAGTCCCTTTGCACTCAGAAGAGATCTAAGTCCAGACCACCTCGAATTTCTTTCTGTTCTTAACTTCCACTAATTTCCCTTGACCTAGTTCAGATTCTTGTAGAGAGCTTAAGCTTGCAATAAATCTTTATACTCATTGAACTGCCTGAATCTCCTGATTTCCCTGGTGCTTGACAAGTGGCTGCTCAAAGCAAGGCTGGAAAATGAAGTATCCCTTTGTTCTAGTAGAGTAGAACATCCTCATTCCTTCAGAATTGTTTTAACAAAAAACCAGTTTATGTAAGTATATTGTTGTTAGTTGCGAAGTCATGTCCGACCCATCACGACCCCATGGACAACATTCCTCTAGGCCTTCCTGTCCTCCACCATCTTCTGGAGTCCATTTAAGCTCACACTAACTGCTTCAGTGGCTCCATCCAGCCACCTCATTCTCTGTCATCCCCTTCTTCTATTGCCCTCAATCTTTCCCAGCATTAGACTCTTCTCATTAGGTAGCCAAAGTATTTCAGTTTCATCTTCAGGATCTGGCCTTCTAAAGAGCAGTCAGGGTTGATCTCCTTTAGGACTGACTGGTTTACTGAACTCCCAAAAGTGGGGGTTTTCTGATCTAACATCTGTCCTTGGAGCACCATACCACCCTGAGATTAGGCTGACCTTAAATAAGGTGGATTTACAAAATCAACCTCAACTCCTTAAAGATTCAGGCAAGTGGGTAAGGAGTTAGTTGAAACCTGTTTTCTAGATTGGGTTTTTACTTTGGTGGTCAGTACAAAGTTTGTACAATGGGTGGGTTTTGTTGCTACTTTGTATGTTTTATGCAACTTATTGTCACCCAGAGTCCGTATATCAAGACGGGCATCTATATAAATTGAACATAAATAAGTTTTTCACTTTTCCAAGTTATGATACAGTTGTGTACTACTCTTCGCAGGTATGTCCTGGAAAGATGTAACATGCAAAAAGGAATTTTACCCCACCCTCTTTTTACCCCTATAATGAGATGTCATCTTTTTTGAAATCATGCATAGAAGTGAAGGTTTTAATCAGATAGGCACTCAAGAAAGATACTTGATTGCATTCATGATTAATGATATTAAAATATATGAGCTGAAATACCTTAGGAGCAGCCCTGCCTAGCAAAGAATATATATACAGTATGATTTCAAGTTATCCCAAATTCCATACAAGATACCTCTTGAAGAATGATACTGTATCCGTTCAAACACCTTATTTTCTTGTGGCTGATTTCTGTAAAGTTATTGGTAGCAATATCAAGTTACCGTATTTTTCGGACTACGAGATGCACCGGAGTATAAGACGCACCTAACTTTTGGGGGAGGAAAACAAGGAAAAATATCTTACCTCAGCTTCTGCCTCCC
>JAOYMU010000028.1:20586945-20597770 GCA_025802295.1 Psammodynastes pulverulentus
GGTCCATGAAAGTACATCTATAGTATGTAGATAATAAAGTCAAAAAAAGGTGAACATTTTTACAGAACTATAGATACTGTGAGGCTGGGTGTGACAAGGAATGGCCGGGAGGGGAAAGGCCGGTGAGACACCCCTTGACATGAATGACATTGAGTTGGCCATGCCCTCCCAGTCACATGGCTGCCAAGCCACGCCCTCCAAACAAGCCACAACCACAGAACCGGTAGTAAAATGTTTTGAATCCCACCACTGATGGTGGCCCATATGCTAAAAGATTTCAAGGCCATGTTTGCAGCACAATTTGTATACGGCACTCAAATTTGGATCTCTAAGGATTATAGTTGACTCAAGGCCCTGAAATCAAAATGTCTTTTGTCAATCCTGACTGTGTGTAGGGGTTGAAAATGTAGTTTTTTTATTTACAAATGAGTTAGTGTCAATAGAGACCCAGAATTGAGTCTTCTCTCTAATTTCTAGCTAAAATTTTCTCAACCCTCTTCTTTTATTATATTACTGTAAGGACTTGCCTCTCCTCTCTGTTCAAGAAAGTAGAAACAATTAGCATTTCAAAAGGAAACTTTTATTGAAGGAAAGGAATAGCAAAACAAAGGAAACAGGATCTGAGGATTCCTGCACAATTCCGTTAGATTAAAGCAGTTAGAAACCCCATCCCCTCAGTCCAGTGTTGAATAAGCCAATCCACAGGTGCAAAGTTGTTTTGAGAATTACAAGCTGAGAAGGAGATAAGAAGTTGTTCTCAGGTGTTGCTTGCGGGAGGCTCCAGCTGAGACAAAACAGATGGCCCTCCCCCCTTACACTCCCAAGAAGGTAAGTCAAAGTACAGGATAGGCACCAGAAAACAGGCTATAACCTAAAGGATGCATCTAGGCCCCCTCCCCATCAAAATGGCAGAATTCCGATAGGGATCTATGGGACCTGACAATTACTTTAAATCATATTTATTGAAAGCTGTGTTGGAAAAATGCTGCCTCTGTGGCTGTTTCTTGGAATGCATTGTTTCTCTTGCTTAAAAGGCGCAAGAAAGGTCATCAGAAAGTGAATACTCATGTTTTTCAACCCCAACAACTTTAACTGTTCTACTCCCAACTAGATACTGGCTGGGGAATTCTAGGAGTTGAAGTCTGCAGATCTTAAAGTTGCTGAGGTTGAGAATCAGGCTCTTAAAGGACACCAGTGGCTTTACATAAGTTTAGTACATATTTAATGTAATGTAAACTGTACAAAATTGGTCATTTATATACTAGCTAGCTAATATCTGAAAATTTGTTGCATGCATCATCTTTGCAGTACAGTAGCAGTACCTTGTTGCCTATCCTCTTTATAATTAATTTTTATTGTACTCATTAAAAATATTCATGAAGGTCTCAATCTATTGCTTGATATATCCAGTTTAATCTATTTCTAAATATCCCAATTGGGCAATCCATTTTTTCTTCACTGATTATTGACTAGTATTTTAACAAAAGATTGATAAAACAGCCTGTTTTATTTATGGCATTTATCAGCCACCACTATGAGACTTTAAGTTAGTGGTGAAATAAATCAGGCTATGAGTATATTGATAGTAATACTGGTACTTATTAACAATTCTATAGAAGTAAGAGGTAGAAGAACATATGTTCTGAGTATCTTCCTTCTCACTGAATGGAAATAGATTTATGGCTCAGGAAATAGAGAAATAGAAAGATATCACCAATAATAAAGGCAACCATAATTTGACAACCTTACAGAAAATCGAACTTCAACATGAATTTTTTTCAGCCAGTGTTGTAAGGTTTGAAAAGTCTTCTTAAAATCCTTCCTTCCTTCCTTCCTTCCTTCCTTCCTTCCTTCCTTCCTTCCTTCCTTCCTTCCTTCCTTCCTTCTCAATTGTGTTTGATTCTGGAAGACTGCGTGGACAAGATTCTATAGACATGATGGCGAAACTATGGCACACTTGCCAGAAGTGGCACACAGAGCCCTCTCAGTGGGCACATACACCATCACCAGCTGCTCTTCTGGTTTCTGGTGCACAGCTGGCCTTTGCGGGCACCAGAGTGCCAGAAATTGGCCTTAAAAACAGCCAAAAACAAGTTTTGGTTGTGTATTGAAAATGCCAAATTAGATATGTTTACATTCAAACACAAGCTAAATTAATTTCTTCCCCATTCTTTTGTGTCACACACATAAACCAGTGAGCTGCACAACAGTGTAATCTTTATTAGATTATTCTTTTTAAATAATAGAAATTATTGGAAAAAGATTGTTAAGTGAGATGTAAACAATGAGATGTAAACATTGAGGTTATCTTTGTGTTTTTCATTAGAAGTATATATAATAGAAGGAGAACACAGCACAAAAATAAAGCTTATTATGGATTTTCTTTTATGAACCTTAACTGAGGAATCATTCACATCTAAAAACTCTTAAGCAAAGCACTAGAATCTGGTCTTTTACTTATAAGTGTGACTCTGACCAATACAGAGGTTACAAAATAGTCTTAAAATATAAACATGTCACTTCTTTATTCAAAGGTGGCCTCACCTTGTGAATAAAAGGCAAAGGTAAGTTAAGTGTAGAAAACAAACCAAGATGCTAGACAGTGTGGAAGGAAACAACCTTACCAAATATATGCCATGCTTCAAATCCTACCCTTCTTGAATAGGAGTGCCCTCAATAGCAAATATTTTGCAGGAGATTACGACATGACGATCCACAGAGAATTGCCTAGCCCTGATTTAAAACATTTGAATTGCTCCTCTTAATAGGCACTGGGTTTAAAAGGATGTAGGCTCAGATGTTGAGTAGTTCCGATAGTCAATTATTCTTGTGCATTCATGGATGCAAACAACGTTCTTAAATGATTGCATAAGTAATTTGGGAGACTGTGGGCAAACATATTTATCTAACTCAGATGATGTAACAAACATCAGTTAGGTGCCTCTGTCTTCGAATAAAAGCTAAGGAAAAATGAAGGAGAAGAAGGAAAAGGAGAGTCCTGTCTACATAAAGAAAGATAGTTATGGAGGAGGAGAATTCTGCTATAATTCTCCTCCCACCCACAACACATTTTAATTTGTTTTGGTGGGAGCTGTTTCCCATGCTAGTACTGCATTCTGGAGTTTTATCATTTTCTCTGTGGTTGTGTGACCAGGGCCTAAGTCACCCGTGCTGGAGACAAGCTGGTTTTTCCTCAGTTCAGTTTGAAGAGCATCCAAACCTGCCACACTGGGATGTTCTGACTTTTCAGAAGGACAGTGCTGAGCTATTCCGAAAGCAACAGCCTGAGGGGAAATTGGGCACCTCAGAAATCTGGACAAGCTGTTAACAAGTGAGCTGATTTTATTCCATTCTTGAGAAATTATACCGATAGAACAATGCTTCTTCCCTGCAAGACATGTCTGGATGTCTCTGGAGACCCATAACTTTTTCCTACTCTGAGATATTGCAGGACTCAAAGATGCAAAATGGAGATTGCAAAGAGAAGATCACCTTCTACTATGACAGAGTGCTCTGTCTCTGCAACATCAGTTCAGCTAGCCTGGTAATTAGTCACCTGCACGTCTTTTGAAATGGTAAGAGTCAAACATCATCCTGTTGCGGATTCTGGTGGGACTGAATCGGAAAGCTTCAACACCAGAAGCCTTTGGCAGGATAACTGCTACCCAGGACAAAGCACTGCAGCGTAGCCTTTGTCTTTTTTGGCGGGAAGAAACAAAAATCTATGGTGAGGGGGGATGGGCTTTTTTTCTAAAGATAGGCCCAAACGTCCCCCATTTCAACTTCCTTAATGTACAGGTAGTCCTCAACTTACAACCACAATTGAGCCCAAAATTTATGTTGCTAAGTGAGAGATTTGTTAAGTGAGTTTTGTCCCATTTTACGACTTTTCTCACCACAGCTGTTAAGTGAATCACTGCAATTGTTAAATTAGTAACCCGGTTGTTAAGTGAATCTGTCTTCTCCCATTGACTTTGCTTGTCAGATGGTTACAAAAGGGATCAATGCCTGGACATTGCAACCGTCATAAATATGAACTAGTTGTCAAGCATCCAAACGTAAATCACGTATCCATGGGGATGCTACAAAGGTCATAAGTGTGAAATATGGTCATAAGTCACTTTTTTCAGTGCCGTTGTAACTTTGAACAGTCACTAAATGAATTGTTGTAAGTTGAGGATTATCTATAGTTTTTTTGGCTGCATTACAGAAGTGGTTTATTACCAACTTCTTTGGATTTTTTTTTAAATACCAAGTATTGCCAACTGTACTAGAACTCTTAAAAGTCAGATATAATTAAATATAATTGATAAACAGGCTTTAATTTTCTCTCTACCTAAGCATTTTTTAAAAAAAATCAGACATCATTATTTTAAAATCATAATAAAAATAAAAGGAAAGAGCCAGTTTGGTCTAGTGGTTAAGGCACCAGTCTAAAAACCAGGAGATTGTGAGTTCTAGTCCAACCTTAGCAGCGGTGGTATTCAAATTTTTTTACTACCGGTTCTGTGGGTGTGGCTTGGTGGGCATGGTGTGGCTCGGGGCCAACCAAAGGTGGCATTTACCGGTTCTCCGAACTACTCAAAATTTCCACTACCAGTTCTCCAGAACCTGCCAGAACTGTCTGAATACCACCTCTAGACCTTAGGTATGAAGCCAGTTGGGTGACTTTGGGCCAGTCACTCCCTCTCAGCCAAACCGACTCAGAGAGTTGTTGTGGGGAAAATAGGAGGAAAAATTCAATGGCAAATTATTTTCTTCTCTCATCTCTTTAGCTCCCCAGATTATTTTCTATTAGCAGTATGTGGTGCTTTGGATTCAATTCAGAATGGGAGTTTGGGAACATAGTTCCTGTTGCTCATGGTTTATCAAAACATCCACATCTGTTTCTAGGTTATCGCATCCTGGATAAAGATGTGGCTGTTTCAAAAAGTAGCAGATATGCATTGCATCGGCATACAAATATGTTCCTAAATACAACTTTTGAATGGAATCCAAAGCATTGTGCAATATTTCCTTCCTTTCCATCCTATAAGATTGAATGCATAAAGATCAATGACTTCACAAAATAACCATAGAAAACCTTGGCTTAAAAACCCTGCCAGGTACCCAAGAAGCTCAGCTGTTATGAGCAACCACTAAAATCAATCAATCAATCTCAGATGAGTGTTGCTAATTAGATGCCTTAGCTGGTTATAGTCATATTTATAAATCATAGTTCAAATGCTATTTCTTCTCTGAGTTCCTATTCTAACAAACCAGTTTGAGAGGCACATTGATACCCATAGTTCATCCCCAAAACCTGTCCTGACTCCTTCCAACACCTTGGAAGCTGTTAATTAAGTTGAATAAGAACAAAAATAAACACTTAAAATAGACCAAAGCTGAAATAGAAGCCACTGGGTCTCAAGATTTTTTTTTCAAAGGGTCATCTTAATATCCAGCTTCATTTGCACTTATCCTGCAGTCTCCATATATCGGATGGCTGCAAATTACTATACAAATTAAGAATGAAAGTAACACAGACTGAGAAGCTGACTTTTCTTACACTGATTTACCTTGTCCCATCCTTGGATGTGGTTGTTAAGTTTTTCTTGGCTCTTACTAAAAAGTTGATGACAGCTTGGGACTCAGATGTTAAGACTTACTCAGATTCTCTGCACAGCCAGCCAGGATGAAATCCTTCTTAATAACCAATGCCACCACCATTCTAATTAGAGCAAAGAAGGCAATGTGCCCGAAGTCACCTCTTTTGAGGCCTGCCAAAATTCATGGCCTACACAAATTTATTTTTTAAAATTATTTTAATTGAAATAAACTTATTGGAACTTGGCATGTTGAAAAGCAAAGCAACCCTATCCTCTTTTTTTCTTTTTTATGAATCTCTGGCTCTTTTGTCAGCCTTCTTAGAAATTATGAATGGCTTCAGTTTAGGATTTTAGTCTGAGTGTTACCTGCCCCCCAAAACATGACAAAGATAACTCTGATAACCCAAAGACATTAGAAGGCACCTGAAGCACCTGAAAGCACGTGAAGGCAGAACAAGAAGCAATAGATTGAAACTAATCAAGGAGAGAGAGAACCAATCTAGAACTATGGAGAACTTTCCTGACAGTTAGAGCAATTAATCAGTGGAATGACTTGCCACCAGAAATTGTGGGTGCTCCATCACTGGAAGTTTTTAAAGAAATTGGACAACCATTTGTCTGAGATAGTATAAGGTTGCCTGCTTGAGCAGGAGACTAGAAAAGTTCCAAGGTCTCTTCCAACACTGTTATTCTGTTAAAGGTCATAGAATGTAATCTTAGGTGCTAGAATCAGATCACCTTCAGGTTAAGATGGAATTTTTGAAACAAGCCATACCCAATAAATTAGTCTTCCAGTGACAACCATTTTGTCAAAGCACCGATTATATGTAAAAGTATACATGAGGGATACAGCAGAGGTTATGAAATGAAAAGAGTTTGAATTTATGGGAATCTATGGGCGGGGTAGGCTTTATTAATTTATTTGTTTAGTCTATAAGCTGTCTTAAAGGAATCTAAATTCTGAATCCTGCGGTCATTCTTTTTCTCCTTTTTATACCTCCTCCTCCCTAATGTATGATGAGAACCAAAGTGGACAGCACACTGAGACAAGCCTAAAAGATGACTGAGAATAACCTCTGAGAAAGAGACATATGTGCATGGGAGGAATCAAACCAAAGTCTACACCAACTGACAGCAAACAATGAATGATAAAATGAAAGTGACCGCCAAGCCACCAGCCTTCCTTAAATCAGCCACAGCAACAGCCAATAAATGTGAGGAAAATAACAGCTACGGTGATGTCTGATGGAGGGCTGCTGGCACAAGATAAGATGAAGGATTTATCAGAGAATTCCACTGTACAGGAACCATCTATTGAGCATTATGCAATACCCCTAGCTTTATCTGACCAATATTGTAGGATTGTAGTTCATCCTCAATATTGGTGAGTATGAAGATGTAAGTATCTGCAGCTTAAAAAAAATATAATCAATATAGCTGAGATTAACTTCTCTATTACTGCAGAGATGATCCTATAGGTCAAATCTTTAATGCTTCCTCCCAGAGCAGTCATCGGCACACTGTCCCTCTGTTTGTGCATGGAGGAACCTATCAGTTCAACTTAGTCACAGGACTCCACTAACTTTTGTGGGAACCATTTTTTTTCCCTTGAAGTGACCTGCTCAGATAACGATGGAGGGATCTGCCTCGATCATAGCATGTAGCTCACCCTGGCTATTCTACGCTATGTGACATTTTGCAATCTTAGAGTGGGACCCTCTCAACCCTGCCCAGGTTGTTTCTGCTGCCTATATTAAGCACAGAGCACAAACAGATCTACACCGTCCATCACCAACCATTTGAACTGCTCCAAAGAAGACGAACAGCTGGGGTGAAGAGGTATCTGTTTATTAACCTATCGGAGTGGTGGTGAAGAGTTATTAAATTTGCTTAGTCTTATGATGAAGACTGGAAGTCACAGCTTTATATATTTCTGTTCTTTTTCTTCTTTCTTTCTTTTTCTTTCTTCTGCAAAAAAATATTCTATTTTTCTAACCTTTTCCCTTTAAATTTTCACTGTTGTAATTAAAATTCTTTTCCAAAAAGTATATTGAAAAGGGAAAAGAAACATGCAACATGGCCAGTCAATGGCAGGGCACCTGCAAGACAAGTCAAAACAGATGAGTGCTAGAAGCAGTGTAATGCTTTGTACATCTGTGTATATGTTGGTCTATGATTAAAGTAAAAATTCTATTGACTGCTTTGATCCATGTGTGCAACATCAACATACATGTGTCAATGGCAGAGTTTTTATGATGGTGTGAGCCTTATGCTTCCCAGTCATTTTATTGCCGGTTTTGCTTCCCTTTTGGTTTTCAATTTTCAGAAATTCATGCACTCACTCCACTGGTTAATTAA
Source organism: Psammodynastes pulverulentus (assembly GCA_025802295.1). Lineage (NCBI taxonomy): Eukaryota > Metazoa > Chordata > Lepidosauria > Squamata > Psammodynastidae > Psammodynastes > Psammodynastes pulverulentus. The sequence continues at coordinate 20,594,892 of JAOYMU010000028.1, forward strand.
ATCTTGAGGTGCTTGGGATGGAATTTAGATTTTAAATACCTCTCACAGGACAATGTGCCTAAGAAGTTACAAGGAAGTGAGAAAAACTAGTAGGTTAAAATAATATGTAAAGCTGGTCTTAGATGAGAATTCATAAGGAACTTGGTTGAAAAGTTGCTTTTCCTTCATCATCTTTTCTCCATCCTCTGAGAATTGCATTGCATGAATGTAAAGATGGACAAGGCTTACATCAAAACAGTGCATTAACCATCTTCCCTGTATTGAGACACATATACAGGCACAAACAGGATTAAACGGACATACCGGTAGTTATTCTCAAGAAAATTACTTAGGCAATCTCACTAAAATCCAATGTGCCAGATTTTCTAGATTCTGAGGTTTTCTGTATGCTAAGAATATTAAGATAGAAAATGCATGACATCCAAAAGAAGTAAAACCAGTACAGTTTTGAAGATTCCCAATCTGACATGAGAAATCTAATGACTGACACATGAATCACTTATGGCATTCACTGGCAATAAATTGACTGTTTTACTTTGAGAATGAGCTGGGCATTCTTTTAATAAAACAAAACAAAAGATATGTTTGGATATTTTTTTTATATCATTTTGTTCTGTTTGTCAGTGAAATACCATTGGAAAAACTACAGGTTTCCCAAATCTGTACATTGGACAACTGTCAGATGCAAAAGATCAGGTGAAGTTCTATAATTAAAGTGATCTATTACTACTCATGCCTATGCACAGGAATCTATCTGTTAGACTTTTTGGAGCTAGATAAAGGTCAACAGAATTCAAGAGGGGTTCGATATAGTCCATTTGTGGCTATGTAGAGATTCTAGAACGATTCCACTTTTGACTCCAGTCCCAATTCTGCCAGTCTTTCTTCTCCAAAAGCCTAAACCACACTGTTGTGAGTGGAAATGAAAGAAACTGATCTCAACATATCTGGGGAACACTGTAGTGGGGAAAAATAATAAGATGATGGTTGAAAGTTTTACATTTATGTCATTTGTTTTTGATTCCTGATATGAACTATTTGGAGAATATTTACTGACTCTGAAAATATTCAGATGATCTCAGTAATCAGCTTTTATCAAAATTTGAGGATGAACATTGGGAAAATAAGTTCCTTTGACTGAAAAAGATCAACCTAGATAGGGAGATAATCTATCGACTTAACGAAGCAGTAGCTGTCTGCAAGCAGATTCATGTGGTGGCTATTTGATAAAGTAGAGACAATGGCTTTTCAATGAATAATTTACCAACAGTTACCACTTCCAGTATAATTAGGTAATTAATTATATTTTCTAATCTATTAAGCTTTGATTGCTTATCAGAGCATTCAAATGCAACATTTTCCTCTTGTCACTTCCAATTAATTTTGCACTTAAAAAGAGACAATGAGAGAGAAGGAAAAAAAAGAAACAAGAAAGCTTAATAATCATGCATTCTTCTCTCCCATTGGGATGCTACATATATTTAAGGGTCTGTGTGATAATTGGAAAGCTGCTCAGAAAGGTGATTGCCTCCTTATGGTAGACTCAACAGAGGATGGACCCTTTGCGCTGGAGGAAGAACACCTGCTTTTTGCAATCCCCAGCCTCTCCAGTTAAAACTAGGATGGGTTATTCAAAGTCACTGCATTCCATATAGGTCTGCCATTTGCTTCATCCTATCGATGTTCAAGAAGTCCAAAATTATTAGCTTAGGAAAATATAACAAATTTAGGCAGCATTCAGTTATTATTTGTGATTTAGGTTTCTAAGGCTGTCCAACTCTGGTGTTTCTGGGAGTCAGATACTGAAAACAAAAACAAAACAAAACAAAACAAAACCACTATTTATCAAATAAAAGTATAATGAAATGAGGGACAGAAACAAACTCTATTGGCATAACCCAACAGAAGCAAAACCCAGGTCTTCAAGGCTCACTTAAAGGATAACAGGCTATTGAATCTCCAGAGTGATACCAAGCTAGAGACAGGTGTCACAACAAAGAACATCCATCCCTAGGTCCTATAAGATGGCGTTGATTAAAAGATGGGATGTAAAGTGAATGCACTTTACTGAATGGCAGAAACAGTGGGAGAACGACAGTTCTGAAATAACCAGGGATATTGTGTGATATTCAATTTCTAAAATACCCCATCAAAATGGGGAGTGTTTAGATTTCTAGGATATGGACCACATATTTAGGGGGCAGTAAAATTGGAGAAGGTGGGATTAAGGATATATAGTTCAGGTAAATTCATAATGGAGTTTTGAAGAATCCCTATTTGGGGTTAATGTAATATGGAAAAGACATAACCTTGAGGGGCAGAGGAAGAGCTGCAATCAAGACAACAGTGAGATAAAAGAAATTTATACCCAGAGCAGAAATGTAATCTGAGAAAGTGTTTCAAACTTGCCCTACCTAGTTATCATGAGGATAAAGGGAGGGAGGGAAAGAAGAAGCATATTCAGACTTACAAGAATCTGTTATTTTAACTCTATAATAAAAGTAGTTTTAGCAGTCATAACTTCTGTTTCTAGTCTGGTCTACATCGAAGAACTGACATTTATTTTGTTAAGGCAGCAATTGTGACAGATCCTGAAACTCTGCATAGGTTGAAAAATTGGATCATGTGAGTTGTATTACAATAAGAACTGAAGTAATTTCTTCCCATTTGGTAGCAGTAGTTGGGATCAGTAATAGTGCTGAGTTGGTGTGTTGAATGGTTCCGTGCATACATGGGTATATATATCTTCTAATTGCACCTTTCTGAATATTCCTCAGATTAATTTTAGAATGTATTCTCTGGAAGTCAGCACATGTATTGACAGTATTATTTCAACAGCAGAGAAATTAGAGTAGTAATTAAAGTGGTGTGGGCTTAAC
>JAOYMU010000028.1:20605898-20615932 GCA_025802295.1 Psammodynastes pulverulentus
CTATCTATTTGTCCAGTGACTCTGGGTGGTGCACAATTAAAACATGAAATCTCCAGAACCATATAAAATACAATACCTGAAAAGGAGTCAGATAAAACCAAGAATAAATAAGTGAAAACATGTGGGGAAGGCACCAACCATCCTCAGGATTGCATGCAGCTTGGTGATTAAATAGCATTAGTTCTTTAAATACTTCATGAACATTGAAAGTTCTACTGAAGGTTGCTGTATCTGTTACAGCATTTTCCCCCAACCCAGCATAATCCAGATTATCAAGCAGGCCATAGTAACCCATGCTCTCCTCCTCCCACATTTTGGCTACTGCAAGGAGTTTTATATGGGGCTTCCTTTGAAGACCACTCAGAAGCTTCACTTGATGCAAAGTACAGTTTACACTGCTACAAGCACAAAGCAAATGTGCTGCAACCATTGACTTGGCTTTCATTAAGCTTGCAGAAACAATTCAAAACTTGGTTTTAGCTTACAAATCCATACACGAGTTGGTTCGCAGATATCTTCAGAATTGCCTATTTCAAGGGGATTTGACTCATCTAATACATTCCTCATGGAGCAGCTATTAAGTAAATTAATATTATGGGAATGTGTAAATTAAGAGAAGTAGGAACATAGAAGAAATATTTTTGAAATATTACAGTATTCCACTCTGCTTATGAAATACTTTTCTATCTGAGGCCATGTTGATACCTACCATGAACTGGATAAATTGGTTTCAGACAACTTTCAGGGAATGAGGAAAGTGAGCATTCCTGGCTTGGAAGATTGGATTATTGTGATATTATAGATGACTGCAAATGTCATACAATATATTGTTTAATGCTGGTTTGGACTGTACATTGATATGTTAAATGTGGTTAACCACCATTTTGTCTATTATGAGATTACAACAGTGCATGGGTCTGATAAATATAAAGTCCCATAATTTTAGACTAATTATGCAGGCCAACAGAGTTGGAAGTTAGTTGGCACCTGGAAAGGCTGGTATTTAGAGAATTAGGAATCATAATAACAGAATAACAGAGTTGGAAGGGACCTTGGAAATCTTCTAGTCCAACCCCATGCTCAGAGAGGAAACTTTATACCATTTCAGAAAAATTCTTGTCCAATCTCTTCTTAAAAACTTCCAGTGTTGCAGAAACCACAACTTCTGGAGGCAAGTTGTTCCGCTATTAATTGTTCTGTCAGGAATGTTCTCCTTAATTCTAGATTGCTTATCTCCTTTATTAGTTTCCATCCATTGCTTCTTGCAAAATGCTGATGATTGTTAATCTTTGATATTAAAGAAAATAATCTGTACCAGGTGTGAAATTTAATCATCTCGGACCACCTCAGGGACGATTTGAATTGGTTCATGGAGCTGGTAAAAATCGCCCCTGGTTGGCCCCTCCCACATCTTCCCAGTCGCCTCTTCCGGCCACTCGCTTGTTCAGCCCTTTACTCGCTCGACCACCAAGCCATGCCCACCAAGCCACGCCCACAGTGCCAGTAGGGAAAAAAATTGAATTTCACCCCTGGTCTGTACAAACTACAATATATATCTCCCTTTATTCTGATTTCCTTCGATTCTACCCAGCATATCAATGGTATTGTTGCATAATGTCAAAGCCCAGATATTGCTCACTCTTGTAGAAAACGATCCATCATTCCATAAGCCTTCCTGATTAGGGAGGATTTAAGAATTCTTCTCTCTGTGTTTTTCTTCCATCATCTCATGTAGTTCTATCCTTTTCCAATTCTTTTTGGATCGCAATTCAACAAATGGTTTGATTTTTTCCTTTCAACATCCAGCTTTATAAGTAATTCAGTCTTATACTCAGATACTCGCACTGATTAGCAGAAACACTAATTGATTAAACAGTGAAAAGGCAGACCGTTAATCGATCAAAAACTTTTAAAGCTACAGAGGGTGGCACACGGGATGTCTTTCAGAGTGACATAATGGCAAGACATTAAACAGGTAAATATCACCACTGCCATCTCTGTGTTAGGAGATGGTCATATAGAAATCATGCCAAAAAAGAGTGGCCATTCCAAAATGAAAACTGCCCAGAACTTTTCCATCCCCCTGCTGAACTGGCAAATAAGCTGAATTGAAATCCATGAGCTTTGTTGTTGTTGTTGTTGTTGTTGTTGTTGTTGTTGTTGTTAGTTGCAAAGTTGTGTCTGACCCATTGCGACCCCATGGACGAAGTTCCTCCAGATCTTCCTGTCCTTTACCAACCCCTGAAGTCCATTTAAGCTCACGCCTACTGCTTCAGTAACTCCATCCAGCCACCTCATTCTCTGTCGTCCAATTCTTCTTTTATTGCCCTCAATCTTTCCCAGCATTAAGGCTCTTCTCCAGTGAGTCTTTCCTTCTCATGAGGTGGCCAAAGTATTTGAGTTTCATCTTCAGGATCTGGCCTTCTGAAGGGCAGTCAGAGTTGATCTCCTCTAGGACTGACCAGTTTGATCGCCTTGCAGTCCAAGGGACTCGCAGGAGTTTTCTCCAGCACCATAGTTCATAGATAGATAGATAGATAGATAGATCACATTTGAGCCCAGAATTCATGTTGCTAAGTGAGAAACTTGTTACACGAGTTTTGTCCCATTTTATGACTTTTCTTGCCACCTTTATTAAGTGAATCACTGCAGTTGTTAAATTAACAACACAGTTGTTAAGCGAATCTGATTCCTCATTGACTTTGTTTGTCAGAAGACTGCAAAATATGACCACATGACCCTGGGACACTGCAACCTTCATAAATATGAACCAGTTGTTAAGCATCCAAGTTTAAATCAGGTGACCTTGAGGATGCAATCAGATTGGTTCCCAGCTCCTGCCCCACCTCACTGGTTACTACATTTAAGGTCTGCCTGCCGATGCACTATGAAACTCCACAAATGACTTGAGATCCAGTGATTTTTTTGCTTAGTGACTGTTCAAAGTTACAATGGCACTGAAAAAAGTGACTTATGAACACTTTTTCACACTTATGACCATTGCAGTAGCCCCATGGTCATGTGATCAAAGTTCAGATATTTGGCAACTGGTTCACATTTATGATGGTTGCAGTGTCCCGGGGTCATGTGATCCCCTTTTGCGACCTTCTTACAAGCAAGGTCAATGGGGAAAGCCAGAGTCACTTAATAACCGGGTTACTAACTTAACAACTGCAGTGATTCACTTAACAACTGTGAGATGAGAGGTTGTAAAATGAGGCAAAAGTCACTTAAAAACTGTTTCAGTTAGCAACAGAAATGTTGGGCTCAATGGTAACTTGAGGACTACCTGTAAAATTAAACTGCATTGAATGTGTTTATCTGTGAGTGTGTCTGTGCATGTGCCAGAAGCATAGCATATGGTTTTATATTCTGTAAGCCGCCTTGAGCCGCCTCGGGTGAATAGGTTGCAATATAAATTCAATAAATAAATAAATATGCTTCAGGGAGGGATACAGTAGATGCAATCTGGGCTCAGGGACTTGGGGTGAGAGGGAGGCTTAATTTTCTCCTGTGCTGATTTTGTGACACCAATTACCCCTTGCAGAATAAAGGCAGAATTATTCTCCATTGCAGAAAGTAAAGCAGGCAGATAAAGTTTACAACAACTCCTACTTGAATTATTTCTTCATTTGGTGAAAATTCCATCTACGGAAGCTTTGCTTCTAACCTTTTATATCTCTGGAGAGATTGTGTTAGTTTGGGATGGAAGGGATCAAGCTGAAACTCTGGCATGTGATCCCCCAAAATTGAGTATGATCCCAACCATCTTTCCAAGGTTTGGAGTGGGAGTGAGGCTGAAATGGAAGAGGACCAGTTTTCTACTATTATAACAGAAATATTATTGTAGTAGAAAAATTGCAATATTCTATTTTTCTTTTAAAATGTCACAAGAGAGGGAAATTATTCATTCTCTCCAAAACCTCTTTGTGGTAGCATCGCCAGTATGGACATGGTCAGTTGTTTGACCTAGCTTGTCTGTGAGGGGAAAAAAATGTTTTATTTGATATTCAGCTTTTTCACTTGCTGAAAACTGAAGGACCAAGTGGTTTGCTAAAGAAATCCACTTCTGATCAGCCATTCCCAAAGGCTGTTCCCTTTCATCACCAAGCTCCCCTCCATGACTGCTGGCCATCCCTTTCTCTCAGCTCCCCAAGCTCATGTCAATGTTATTAAGGTAAATTTAATATATACTCTCAGGGTTTTTACTGGTTTAACAGGAGGATATTCTACTGCCTATAAACATCTTCATTCTGTGAAAGGTGCCCATCACTTAAATATGAATGCTAGGATGGATCTTACACAACAATTTGAGTACTTTATTTACAAAGCAAGATCCAGGATGAAATGAAACTTCAGTTTAGTACGCGATCTGGCTGACACCATAGAAATTCATTTGTTACAACAACATTGAATTCAGCCAAGCTATTGATAGCCTACATTTGCAACAGTTATTTTTCCCATTCTCTTCTTTACAGGTTTTTTTTTTTTTTTTGCATGGAGCAAAAGGGGAACAATAGATTGATGAGGAACGCTTATAACCAGCATTCATAAAAAGCCATCTTGTTACTTTAGCAGCACACCCAGAGTGCAATAGCTAAGCTTTCTTTCCATACCCCCTTGTGTTTCTTTGTATTGACAGATGCCATTTGTTCATTTACGGTGTGATAATAAAAACCTTCAGCTTTATTGAATGTTGTTCTTTTCCTTCCCTGACACAGGGGCACCAAATGGTTTGTACTAAACACAGCAGGGATTTTTCATTAAAGATCATAACCAGGGGAATGAATGTGAATTGAAGGGAAGACCTAAAATTAAATAATTAGTCTTGATGGGGAGAGTGAAAGTATAGCATCAAAAACCATCAAATTTTCTTCCCTTTCTTTGTCAAGATGTCAAGGTACTTCAAATCCCAAGTTTACTTCAAATTAGTTTTAAAATAAAAAAATCTGCCTTAGAATTACCCAGCACTTTACAGACAAGAAAATGAGCATATAATAATTTCTACACCTGTGTTAAACTGTTTATTTCTTATCTTTGTAAAGTTGGTTAAACCAGAAAGCAGTTCATTCATCTGGGTTCATTCATTAAATTGTACTCTACAGACTAACTTTAAAATTCTTTTCACAATTCCAAAAAATGAATTCACCAACAAGACATTTTTCCAAAGAAAGCTGGAGTCTCTAGACTCAGTATTACTGGAGGCTATTAGCTTCAAGAAGGTTATTCAAGACCTTCAAATAACTAGAGATAAAACAAATATTCAAGTAAAGCTTTTGGGGTTCAATTATTTTTGTAGAGAAAATGCGGCTCATTTTTATCAACCATGATTCCCCTTAGCCAATATTCTCTATGATGGATGCACTGTAGGTAGAATAGAGAAAGGCTGAAGAGACTGAGGTTGATTTTGTTTGTTTGTTGTTTATTTGTTAGGCCAAGACCACAAACCCAGCACTGTCTCTTCCATTATGTCCCCACAACAACCTTAAGAGAAATGTCTATGGAGATTCTCAATCATGCAACTCATGGTTGTCCCAATAGTGCTTTTCCAAAAGCTGAATGAACTTTCTTTTCTTTTTTCTTTGAAAACTGAACAACCTTCTTGGATGAGAAGTAAAATGTTTTCAAGGAAAAAACCAAGGAAGTCCAATTGCTTTTTGGAAAAGCACCTTCCTGTCCTCTACCATCTTCTGGAGTCCATTTAAGCTCATGCCTACTGCTTCAGTGATTCCATCCAGCCACCTCATTTTCTGTCATCCCATTCTTCTATTGCCCTCAATCTTTCCCAGCATTAGGTTCTTCTCCAGTGAGTCCTTCCTTCTCATTAGGTGGCCAAAGTATTTGAGTTTCGTCTTCAGGATTTGGCTTTCTAAATGGGTTATATCTATATATATCCTACTTGAGTTTGTCACAGTGTATGGAAAGAGATGTGTAACTTTTCTATTTTTTGGAAAAACAATTTTAATTCTGAAAAAAATGATTCAATATGTTTCTTTTTTCTTTGTATCATAAATTTTATCATATTTTGTAATGTTAGACAATCATTACTTCCCCCCAAGATAATGGGGATAAAAGGTCTTGCAGAGAGATAAGCAGCAAGCAAATGTAATACACAAATAAGTATGTAAGCAAGCAAACAAGCAAGCAAGCAAACAAGCAAACAAACAAACAAAGTAGATTTAGAAATTTGTTTGACATTTGATTAAAAGGAGATATGTAATCAATAGAAAGGTAACACTGCTTAAACCAAGGAACCTCAGCCTTAGGCAATGAATCATAAATATCACAATAGCCTGAATTTCATAACTTTGAATTTTACAGGTTAACACAATCTCACCCAGACACAGTCACTCTAATGTGATACCTTCCAGACTACTCTGTCCATCAAGTAATTTGAAAAGAACTCATATTTGATCGTATTACAAATCACAGGGATTGAATAGAACCAAATAGCATGTTCTATTCTTGGGTAGATCCTGGTGTAGATGGTGACAAAGGTTGTTTCCAATTCAAATTCAGGCCTGAAGTCAGTCTGAAATATATTTGCGCCATTAGTGGCACAGTGGTTAGACAGCAGTATTGCAGGCTGACTTTGCTCACAGCCAGAAGTTCAATCCTGACTGGCTCAAGGTTGACTCAGCCTTCCATCTTTCCGAGGTCAGTAAAATGAGTAGCCAGATTGTTGGGGGCAATATGCTGATTATGTAAACCACCTAGTGGGGGTTGTATAGCAGTATGAAGTGGTGTATATATAAATCTAAGTCCTATTGATATTGCTAAGTGCTGTAACAATTTTCTTCAAACCCCTTCCCTTTTAAACAATAATGAATTGATAAATCTAGGGTCCAGCATGGTAAGACCCATTATCCAGTAGAGCCAGAATCATCAGGCAGAGTGAAGATGTAAAGACCTTACTATAGCTATTCCTAAAAAGATTCATTTATCATTTACCTCTCGCCAGGATTCTAAGCGCTAAAATTGGTCATTTTAATGACACAAGAAGAAAGTTTTTCATCTCCTCTATCATAGTTAGTTGGAAGTTTTCCAATCCAACTGAATAAGCAGATTCCAAATTTCTAATCCATCATTTGTAATTATTATAGCATGCTGTCTAGGTTTAAAAAGATAGGAAAGGCTTTATCCAGAATTTGTATATCAAAATTGTAGGTAATAAAGCCTTTTTTTCCCCCTGTCCTTAATTATTTTTCTATTCAACATCCAAAAATTCTGGACAGCTATACAATGGAAAACTGAGGTCAAATTTTCTGGGTTTGTGTGTGTGTGTATGTGTGTTTTATTTGTTGATTGTAGCAATTCATTCTAAACATTCAGAAAACCAAAAAAAAAAGGACTGTTTATACTAGTTACGCCAATTACAGGTCAGTTGTCTATTCTGGAGGTCAACTAAGTTTTCAGCAGAATAATAGCTGAAGCCAAAGAAAATAATTTGAATCTGTCTTGCTTTGTGGGTGCCATATAGATCTTGTTCACTTTCATATCTATAAAAATTAGATGCACATGTACTTTTAAAGCAAATAATTTCTATTACAGCCAAGCAATTCTCTTGTCCCTATAAATTGCTAAACAAGTGATGCCTCTAATATTTAATAAAGTGTTACAGTTGATGTGGAATGCATTTCTGTCTATCTATCTATCTATCTATCTATCTATCTATCTATCTATCTATGAATGTGTGCATGTGTGTTTGTTTGTGTGTGTGTGTGTGTGTGTGTGTGTGTGTAAGAGAGAGAGAGAGAGAAAGAACATTCTTACTACCATAGTTTCGACATTTGAACAATAACAATATGAAGGGACTGTAGCTAGCATAATCATTTTAATCTCCAATCTTGTGGACCAAAAGTTCAGTTTCAGCCAAAATTTCCATGGAAACTAGGAATGAACATTTATGAGTAGATTTTTATTAGAAGTATCTCATGCTCATCCTTGGGTAATACATTTGCAAACCCAAGTAGACAATAACTAATGTTTGCTGACTTAAAAGAAAGCTACCATATTCTCATTTGGAAAAGAAAGCTCAGTTAAGATTAAAACAAGGTTTTGATGATACCAGTTTCAATTTATCTTTGAATTCTAAGATACTTGTAAAAAATTGTACACTAACCAATTGACAGATGGCAAGCAGATGGCCACAAGATCCAGAGATGTGTATAAACCCAACTTAATTGAAATGAAATTCATAATTTATTGCAATGAATTCATTTTGTGTAGATCAAAGAACACCCTCAAGTCAATTAATGGAAAAAATGGCTTTAAATAGGTAAGGCTCTTATTCTATATTCATAAATGGATTTTTAAGGAAAAGGTAACGTGTATTGCTTTCTTTTGAAAAATATGTATCATACCTCTCTCTCTTTCTCTTATCTATCTATCTATCTATCTATCTATCTATCTATCTATCTATCTATCTATCTATCTATCTATGGATTTCACTACATACTGTGTAGACAAATCCAGTTAATGAATGACTAACATGAATGAATGACAAATGAATGTACACATTCTTCTCTTTTTCCTCACCTGCAACCCTACCCCACGAAAATAAGCAAAATGAATATACAGTCATAAGTTAATTTACAGTAAAGAGACAGAAAACAAGTCTTGATATACTGTTCCATTCAGAAGAATGAGGGGGAATTACAAATATTTGTAACCTATTAAATTTCTATGGACAACACATACTAAGGAAATAATAATTTCAGGGAATACATGTTTTTAATTTACTATGCATTTTCTCTTGACACAAGAAACAATTGTGATTATTCTGAGCCAGGCATGTTACTAATGAGGGATTTTGTTCAGGAATTCCAGATAGTCATTTTTAAGAAGGAGAGGGGGGAAAGAGAGAGTGGGGAGGGAGAGGGAGAGAGATGCAGAGACAGAGAGAAGTGGCTTGCCATTGCTTTATCCCTGGGGCTAAGAGGAAGATTGGCCCAAGGTCATTCAATTAAATAATGCCTAAGGCGGGACAAGAACTCAAGTGTCCCAGTTTATAGCCAGTATAATATAATCTTATATTGTGTTTTGTAAAACAAGCAGCAACAGTGCAGAACCTTTAGCCCAGGAATAATATAATCTCTACACTTTGTCATGGAGAAGCAGCTTTGCCAAGATGGGATATAAACCAACCAGTTCAAAAATAGGCAAGGTTTGTACTAGTTCTAATGGTATAAAATGTGTTTTTCTCCATAGCTACCACTTGTAAATCTAGTGGTAGCTAAGGATGAAGAAGCACTCCCAGTCCTTTGCAAAAGTGGGACTCCATCTTAAATAACCACTCTCTGCATCCATTTTTCTACTGACAAAGAGCATCTTGATCTTGTGTGAATTTAATTTTGTTCTCTTTTCTCTCATCCAACAATATTGCTGCTGAGTTTCAGCAACAAAATTGGAGACCACTTCAAAAACCGAAAGGAGGTGAAGTCAAAAGTTTTCTTTTTCTTTTTTGTGGATCTTTTGGGTCACTAGAAGCCCAAAGTCACAAATATTAAAGCACATATTTGCAAATAACAATGCAAATATCTTGAGGATAGTGACCCATAAATAATATATGACAAGCAAAGATTTGCTAGGATACGTTTTTCTTTTAACATTTTTTTTAAAAAAATGAAAGAACTAAGACAGACAAAACTAATGTAATTACCTGAGCTGGAAGAGAGCCAATCCAAGGCTCTTCAAGAAAGAAAAGAAAGCTTTCTTCCCTCCGCCCCTCAAATCAAGTTGTTCTTGCTGATTGTACAGCAGAAAAGGGTGGGGGTGGGGGTGGGGGTGGAGGAGAGAAATAGGGATAACATGATGTTCTTGTTTCTTTGACACAGCACAAAAAATGCAACAAAAGTGAATTTTTCATTGCAAAAGTTTTAGAAACATCTGTAACACTGTAGAACATCGAATCATTGGGTTGGAAGGGACCTTGGAGGGCTTCTCACCCAACCCCTTGCTCAACCAGGAGACCCTATACCAGTGATGGCGAACCTCTGGCACGCGTGCCACAGGTGGCACGCAGAGCCATTTCT
>JAOYMU010000028.1:20660103-20672496 GCA_025802295.1 Psammodynastes pulverulentus
CGATGGTATCCAGGCCCGCCCTTTGGCCGGCTGGTCGGGGTGTTTGACTGAGGACACGTGGACGGTGGATTGATGGATGGCGTGGCAACAACTTCGCCGAAACACTGGGGATGATTGACAGCGGGACGTGTCCTCAGTTTTTTCAGCTCTGTGCGTATTGCAAGGAGGAGGAGCTTACCCAGAATTCCTGGATACCATCGTCTTCACTGAGAAGGAGCATATCAGGTAGGACCAATGCCCCTTTGGTTAACTCAAGATGACAGACATAACCAATATTCCTGCTTCCTATTTTCTCCACAACCTGTGGGATGGGTTTGGCTGAGATAGAGTGACCGGTCCAAAGTTACCCAGTGGCTTTCATGTCCAAGGCAAACTTAGAACCCACCCTCTCCTGATTTCTAGGCCAGCACCTGAACCATTATACCAAACTGGTTCTTTAAGATAGATGCCGCTAACAATCTTAATAGATTAGCTCCGTCCGCTGGGGAAAAAAATGAAGAATTTATACTTGTTCATTGTGTGCAAATATATGTCTCCTTGAGTCAATGTTGATTCCTGTTGATTGCCTGGACAAGTCCTTGCAGTTTTCTTTCTAACACTTTCAGAACTGTCTAAAAAGGTTAAATCATGGCAACTGGATCAAAGTTTGTTAATCGGAGACATTTCCTTACTCATCCAAATAACTTCATCAGTCAAAATAAAAAATTAGTTAGGCAGACTCAGAGAATCATTGGAATGTACTAACTCTTGACATCCCAACTTCAGGGTTTCTCCCCAAAATGTGTTGCAATATATCTTTCAGAAGTGGCTTGCCCTGGCCTCTTCTTCCCAGGGCTGACAGAAAATGAAAAGGTCACCCAAGTGGCTTTGGGACTAAGTGGGAGTGCAACTGTCCATTTCCACTACACTATCTAGCTCTCAGTTGCCCATATATTGAGCTGATTATAGCCTCTATTGAACTAAATGTGATATTAAAATGGCCAGGTGTTACAAAACCTGAATGTCAACTATTGATTTTAGTTCTGAACTTGAAAAACCCCTTAGTGAGGATTCAATATGTCCAAAAGTATTTAAGAAGAATGATTCCTGGTGGATTCTTATTCTGACTAGAGTTTTCTCAAAAATAGATCAAAGATATTGTATCTTCCCCTTGGAAATCATATACCGGTATTATATACTAGTCTTCAAAAAGGGCATTTGGTAGGAACCTACCAATTATCTTCCAATTACATTGCTAAATATTCCTTCTAAGGTTTATGCCTGACATATTTTGAATATTTTAGAAAATTAGGAGGAAGAAACAGAGCTTTTCCACCTGGAGCAGGCAGGATTTTGAAAAGGACAAAATGCAGTAGATCAGGGAACATTCTGAAGGCTCTTATTCAGAAATATACCAATGGACAGACAAAAAAAAATTCTATGTCACATTCATTGATCTCACCTCTGCTTTTGATTCATTTGACAGGTCCCAATTATGGGGGAAACTTTCAAGGACAGACATAGATATGTGTCTTCTCAAATTAAGAATTAAATTACCCACTGACATAACAGCCAGAGTAAAAATGCACTCTCGAGGGTCTCTGTCAGATCCTATTTCATTGGAAACAGGAGTTAGATTGGGCTGTTTACTTGTCCCTTTTTTATTTAACTTTCATAATAATGATACCATAATGTCATGAAGTCACAAAGCTTCTTCTCCCTCTTATTCAGTAGATTAAAAAAAATGTAATGTAAATTGGTACATGTCTCTTATTCCCCATAGCAAGGTTGGGCTTAGAAGACTTGACCAATTACTGCTTACTATTAATGAGAAAAACAAGATAAAGAATATAACCAAGGTAACATGGATAGACAATTAGTGCCACCAGATACAGCAAAGTCCCTTTTTACACTGTGTGGTGGCACAGTGGTTAGAATGCAGTATTGTAGGCTAGCTCACTACTTACTGCCAGGAATTCAATCATGACCAGCTCAAGGTTGACTCAGCCTTCCATCCTTCTGAGGTCATTAAAATGAGGACCCAGATTGTTGGGACAATATGCTGACACTGTAAACCACTTAGAGAGGGTTGTAAAGCACCATGAAGCAGTATATAAGTTAAAGTGTTATTGCTATCACTAGTGCTATTAAAATCTCTAAGTGCCATCTTTTCCTATGATGGAGAAGATATTTATCCATCATTTAAGGAACTGCCCAATACACTCTTGATCCTGTGCTGAATTTTTTCTATTCCAAAGGAGGGTGGTTGATTCATCTGGAATATCCCGGGGAAAGGTTATAGCCCAGATGCCCAAGGTAAAAAGGGATCTTGTAAAGTCATCTAGTCAAGCCCTCTGCCTAAGCAGGAGACCCTGCACAATTTCTGACAAATGGCAGTCCAATTTCCCCTTGAAAGTTTCCAGTGAAGAAGATCCCACAACGTCCAAAGGCAAGCTATTCCATTGGTTGATTGTTCTCACTGTCAGAAAATTTCTCCTTACTTCTAGGTTATATGAGGCTGAGATATGTGATGAGAAGGTTGTTACTTAACAGAAGTAGACCTCATAAGGAAGAGTTTGGTACTTCCCAAGGACACCTTTTAGAGGATGGAAGTAGCATTATCTTCCATCACTCTGTATCTTACATCATCAGGCCACTATGAAAAACCAGAAAGCCTTCCAGAATTCTGCCTTGCTTTTTTTCCCATTACACAATTGAGAATCATTGGTCAAACCTTTGCCTCTTATTCTATCCCCTTTGGGGGAAATCAGTTTTTGGAAGAAAGAAATATTAGTGATACACTTTCTAAAAGGGATATCAAAAAAGATACTATTGCACTATAAACATCCAAACCTTCATCTTGGTTTTGTCACTATTGAAAATATAGACGCCTTTCCCAGTGTCTGGTTAACAATACCAAATCTCCCACTAAACAAAGTTATTCCATGCCTTTGCTTGCAGACCATGCCTTTGGCTAACTTTAAGGAAGATTTTGTAAGTGTCTTGTTGAACAGTACCTCTGACCTTGTTGTGTTGTTCAAGTGGAAGACATTATCCATTATGTTTTCTCCTGACCCATCTCTCAGGTGATTATCAGGGATAAATTACTGATGGTAGGTGAATTCAAGGACCGGTGTCTCAAATAATTGAATTAACTTCATACAGAATTGTTTCCCCCTGTTAGTAGTCAGGTTACATGTTGCCATTAAAAGTTAAAAACAAATATTTGAGGTTTTTTTCATAGTCCAGTTTTATTTTGTTTAGCATCTAAAACATTACGTTATGCTGTACATTGTGACTCGTGTTTATAACAACAAATTTATTTACTTACCTACAGCTACACTCTCCATCAAATTGGAATAACTGGGGTATTACTAAAACTCCCGGGTCTAGGACAACTCATTGCAGCTAACACGGCACAGCCAACTCATCACGGACTACTTGCTGCAGCCAAGTTGCCATGGGACAATACACTGTGGCCAATTCACTATGGGACAACTCACCACGGAACAATTCAGTGTGGGATTATTTCTTATTATTATTCATCAAAGGATTATAAAAGCTGGTAGCCATAGGAATGATTTCCTTTGACACAAGAGATAAAATAATTTTGATGAAAATGTGGTCAACAAAAATAAAAGGAACTAAGTGAATTCTGCAGTGAGTTCTCCCATGGTGTGTTGGCTGCGAGATGGCTGTAATGAGTTGGCCATAGTGAGTTGACCATGGTGAGTTGTCTCATTCTGACCACTCCCACCCATTAGTTGGGGGAGGGAGCAAATATCTGCATCCCAACCAATGCCAGCACCTCAATGTCAAGGCCCCCCCTGATTGACGTTCATAAGTCCTATTCATTTCTTCAATTATTATCTATGGGCTTTTTCCAGAGTGTGATTTATTGCCTACCCTTTTGCATTTAGTGATGGCAGCTATAAAAGAACCCCTGCAGTTCTTAGACAATGCCTTTGTAATTCTAGTGAACCTACAATGCATTTTTTCTTAATGTGTAAATTCTATGCAGAAGCGCCCTCTCAATTAATTCACCCTCTAACAGAAAGACTGCCGGTGCTCCAATCAATGTTGCTGAGTTTTTTTTTTTCTTACATGACAGGTGTTCTAAAATCTCTTTTTAAATTGCTAAGTTTTATACCTTGGCTATAAAATTGCATCACTTCCATTTTTAAAAAAAAAATAGAAATACACTAGAAATACACTATATATTAAAGTGTTGTGATATTATTATATTTTTGGATTGTACTTAGGTACTTCAGTTGTACTGGTCTTGGACCTTAAGCGGATAATATTCCTTTCCTTAAACTCAGGGGACAAAAATGATGGAAGTCTCTGGAGCAGATGACAGGTGTAAGCAGCACACATTTTAGCCCCTTTGAGACCAGTTGTAGTGTATGACAGGCAAGAGGGCTGCTTATGATGTGGCAGCCCTTGTAAAAGCTACAAGATGCAAGCTCACCTCACCATCCACTGGTCCACTTCTGCTCCTGCTGTCACTCACTAGTTATCTCTACTCCCCAGATGCTGTTATGTTGGAAATTTAGGTTAAATTCTAAACCCAAATCCACCCCTGCCTGGACAACGATTGCAGCTGCAATTCTGCCAGTATCTTCAGCTGAGTGGCAGCACCTCCAGCCCAATGCCAGTTGCCACAGAACAATTGCCACTGTTCTGCTGCCAATTCACTGCATAATCCAGGCAGCCATGCAGTTCAAACCATTCTTATAACAAATGCTGGCCAGTGAGCAGATCATCTTCCTGGCTGCCAAAGAACAGACTCTGTTCTCCACCAAGTCTCATAGTCAACACAAAACTCCACTGCCCTGATTCATTACCCAAAGGAAATCAGGCTGTTACCAATCTAACACACGTTAGTCTTGGAATCGTTACAAGGGCAATTACAAAGAAGAACATTATCAAATTTTCTCAGTGCTACATTTTCAGGTTAGTCTTGCTTGAGGAGAAAAATAGCATTAGGGCTTGGACCAAGTTCTGCGATGACAAGATGTTGAGCTTATTGTTTCTTCCCTGCCAAAATTAAAAGGGAAAAAAAAACACTTTTATTTTTCTCAAAAAATATAGTTTATTGGGAGGAGCAAGGACCTGCAATTATGAAAAGCTAAAACTTGAAGGTTTTCCTTCTGTCACATCTAATGTGCCCATGCTTTTTGCTCTGGGACAGGACCAGCATGTATCTCGGAGGTCTATTGGCAAATATAGAATAAGGACATTTCAGAAAAGATATTTCAAATTTGGTGTGTGTGCCTGTGTGTGTGTGTGTGTGTGTGTGTGTGTGTGTGTGTGTTGTGTGTAAATAAACAGATGTGTTCAGTTACATTCACTTCAATTTCTTATTCCTCTCAACCTTGAGCTTCTTCTGCTCCATTTCCACATCTTGATTTAAAAAGGCATATATAGAAAATATTTGTGCATTAATTCCTCTATTTAAAGCAGAAGATTCAGGTATTTATTTTTTTTAAAGGTACAGCTTTGCAAATGGATCCCCTCATAGAATGCATTTATATATAGTTGCGTTTAGTACAAAGTTTCTGGGCTTAAAAAAAAGAGGAAAAATTGCATTACCAAATTTGGCAAAGCTGATCAGCCAAGAATCATTTGCATTTGCATTGCTTCGGGAAATATGAATTAGGTATGTTTGCATTTAATGCAGTCCAAACTAATTTCTCTCCTACTTCTATTTTAGAGTTAAAAAAAAAAACTAGACAGAAATTCCATAGTGTTCTTAAACAATGAAAATTATTTTTGCTGAAGAAAAAAAAATAGTCTAAATGCATTCTCAACAGTAGGATGGCTTTTATGCTAACTGTAACTTAGAGTGAATGGAAATGCTTGCTGAGAGAGAAGCATAAAACCGACTTTTGATGCACTAGACAACAGAAAGCTGTGTTTATAAGCCTGCAATATGAACGGGCAATTCCATACGGCTTTGACCACAGATTACTTCTCAGCAGGGGAGACGTGAAGGGGGTAACTGAGCTGTCCCTGAACAAATTATATTCTTTGAGAATACAACACAACTCTCACCTTTCATGCTTTTAAGCACTCCACCTCCCCACTGAAACCTATGGTGATTTCCATCAAAATTATTTCTCAGCTGCTCTGGCATCCATCAATAAGAGTGAAGTAAGCTATCTCTGAGCTATTGTGTTATTCTGGAAAGTCATTGAGATGAGTGGGTGTCTAGTGAGATGTGGAAAGGGGGGGAGGGGTAGAAGATGAATATATCAATAAGGATGACAAGTGGGACCTGCTCTGCAACAAAATTGTTGTTTTATTGATTATATTCCACCCTTGTGCTATGGAGTGAATAAGACAGATTTTAATAAATACAGTAGAAATGGTGCAATGATGTTGCTTGCTTTCAAGACTGTAGCAGCAGCTGTTCTCTGATTAGTTCTCCATCCCTCCCCACCAAACAAATGGCATACTGATCTCTGGATATGCTTAAACCATGGTCACCAAACATCTTCATTTAATACAGATTGGAGATTGGTTCATTTACACAACTCTTTCACAAGCCAGGTTTTGAGGTTGCAGCTCAGCCCAGTGAGCAACAGACTAAACCAGGGATGTCAAACTCAAGGTGCAGGGGCCAGATCCGACCCGCAGAGTGCTTAGATTTGGCCTGCAGGACCGCCCTGGAAACAGCGAAGGACTGGCCCACGGTGCCTCTGCCAGCAAAAATGGAGTTTGGAAGAGCCATGTGTGGCCATCCCGTGCTCCATTTTTGCTGGCAGAGTGCTCAGACCACAACAGGCACCCCTGAGTGACATTGACCTGGCCATGCCCACCCTGCCCACCTCCCCACCCCAAGGTCAAACACAACCCTGATGGGGCCCTCAATGAAACCAAGTTAGACACCCCTGGATTAAACAGACTAAAGAAGAGATTTGATCATGCACCAGGTGCTTAGAATCAAAGTCAATATTGTAGAGGAATTGACCCTGTTCCTCTGGAATCCCCATAAGAAGTTTTTCTGTAGCTGTTTGCTGGAAAAGTGAAATAAAATAAAGCATAGTAATAATTGTAGAGCATGCCAGTCCTTAGAACACAATACCAGCAGCAATTTACGTACAGTTCATCAAATTAAATGGAGAAGATGCTATCAAGTATAAACCTCATTTTAATTTCATATATGATCTTTTGGATTCACTAATCTCATCACCAGTATTGAGTTAACCTTTTCTCATGCATCTCTTCACATTTACAAACAGTTTTGCTTTGAATTGCTGCCTATTTGAACTGATCAGACATGAATTGAAGATAATTATTAAAGCATTGCTACAAGATTTGCATCTGTTGCATTGAAATAAATAAATAAATAACAATAATGAGACAAATTGCACTTTTTTTCCCTTTGAAAAACCAATTAACTTGTGATCTCTCTCCTCCCAAAATAAAATCAAACAAGATGAATGCTACTACTCTAGTAACTGTCATGTTAAACATAAATGGTTTGATACTATTTATCTGCACAGTGCCAGAAAAAAAATGTGGTTGGAAAAAAAGCTAAGTGAAAACAAAATTGCCAGAATTAAGCATCTCTAATTCCTACATTAATCTAGTCATGTGGAAACTAGTTTCTAAAAGCTTTTCTTGAATTACTTGAATAATACTTAAGTAATCTCAGACTGAATCGGCCTTGGTGTTTAAAATAATGTTTGTTCCCTGAAAAATGTGCTAATATTGGACTAGGGTCTTGTACTAGGAGTAAACTAATTTTCAAAAGAATTTTGAGAAAGAGGAGAGAAAAATTGTTGTAAGCTGCCTAGAATTGCTTGATAGCAAGATGGGCCACATAAAAATTTCAAGAATCAAGAACAACACATGGGGTTACTTACTTCTGGGTAGTTTTCTACCCAGAAAACCTATAGACAAAATCTTGCCAGACTAAAGTAACTATTTGCATAACTATAGATATACTCTTGGAAATATTATAGAGGAACTGAAATATGGTCTTCCTGCAGATAAATTTTCCAAGCTCTGCATTCTCTTCTCCTTTGGGAATTCAGTCCTTCCTCCTGGGAATCAAGACTACATTCCACCACAAAAGTAACTTATTATGTGGCAGTCAGGAGGTCAGTGTATTCCTATTACATTCACAGAAGTGTAAAGATTCTTGCTTCTTCTTATGGTGATCCACTCAAGCATACTATGTTGTTCACAATGAACCAACTGCCATTTTGGTCAGCAAAATCAGAACACTCCTATTTATAATAAATCTAATGGGGATCCAACTCCCCAGCCAAGCAGAAGATCCTATGCCATTTCTGGCAAATGGCAGTCCAATCTCTTCTTCAAAGTCTCAAGTGATGAAGCTCCCACAACTTCCGAAGGCAACGTCTGTTCCATTGGTTGGTTGTTCTCACTGTCAGAAAATTCCTCCTTATTTCCAGGTTGAATCTCTCCTTGTCAGGGGGGAAGTTCAAATTTTTTCCCTACCGGCTCTGTGGGCATGGCTTGGTGGATGTGGCTTGGTGGTTATGTGATTGGGTGAGTGGGCATGGCCAAGTTTATTTTTTATTTTTATTTATTTTAAAAATTTATACCCCGCTTTTCTAAGTATTCAAAGCGGCTTCCAGTTAAAAAGGGGCAAGATCTGCCTATGGAACTGATTTCTTGATTTAAACCATAATCTATGACTATAGTTGTTGTTGTTTTACAATACTATACTGTACAGTACAACAAATGAGGAATTTATAAGCTTCTAGGTATAAGGGATCTCTTTATCACAGATTCTGCCTCACCCAACCAGGAATGCCAGGATCGATGTACAGATAACATTTGCAGCCATCATCATCTTTTTCTCCCTTTACCCTGGGTTTTAGGGTAAGAGCAATCCAAGAGGAATAATTTACCTTCTGGGTAACTAAGAAACACAAGGGCATCTTAAGCCTAGCCTTTAGTAGTCAATTTGGAGAACACCAAGCCTTCTGAGGCAGGTTATCAGATTGATACAAGGTTCAAATTGACACCCAAATGATCCATTTAAAAGTAGCATTTAATGTATAAATTTATAGTATTTGCAGTTAAAAGAACTGTAGTTACTGTAGTTCTCACCAGTGATGCTAGGGCCCATAATGTTACTAGGGAACCAATTGTTACTAACATTTAAGCAAATCTTCTCTTTATTACAGCTTAGGATATGTTACCTATGTCTCTGAATATTGATCTTGAGTATGTGTGAAAAATACTCCATATATCTTCTGTTTGGTGGAAAACAGGCAACAGTATGTTGGCTAGCAAAATAATCTCTAGATTAGAGATCTTAGTTTGTGTAAAGTCTCTAATCTCTAATTAGCATGTGTGAACTTAATTGGGCTTTGTTTGAAGAAGAATGGTGCATGGTATTGGTGTAAACTGCTATCTTTGCTTTTTCTTATTTCTTATTTCATGCCTTCAATCTTCCTTTTCTGGATTCTACATAAAGTTCTAAATATTGAAAATAAATCATGTGATGGTGTACATGTATGTACTTTGTATTTTAAGAGCTACCATCTTTTTAGTATTCTTCTAACCAAATTAATAACAATAATTCCTTTTTTAAAATTAAAATTAAATTAAACTAAATTAGATGGGCTGTTGGTCTGCTCCAGCAGAATGCTTTCTGTTTGATTACATTATTATTAAATAAGGGTATAAATTTTATGAAATGCTGTCTGAAATATTTATGACATTTATTTATTTTAAATGTTGGATGTCAAAGCTTAGTTTTCCTGGGGAGCTTTTAGAATAACATGATTGTTTAGAAAACAAACTAAAGTAGTAGTTATAAACATATTATGTAAGCAATAAATGCATCATCATCACCAAACTCATTTTATAGTAAAAAAACGTAAGAGTATACATTATATGTATTTAAGTCCTAGTACCAAGGAATGGATTAACAGAAAATAGGCTAAGCAAAAATGTTTTCTTTGTAGAAAAGTATGTATTTTCATTAACAAGGATTAAAGGATGCTGAAAATTATCTACATGAATTGATATGTGTAATTTTATCCAGTGTTATAAATCTGAGAATATGATTGGGTGGGCTTATGGTCTAGAAAGAAATCCAAAGTTTGGTTTAGAATTGGGAAAGTGTGTGTTCTAATCCTGCTTTGGGCATGAAAGTCAGCTGGGTGACTTTGGTCTGGTCGTTCTGTCTCAGCTTGAAGAATTGACAAGCTGCTGTACATCTGAACAAAACTGCCAAGGACACTCTATGCTCCTGGAGCCCAGGGTTTAATTGGCAAGTTTCAACTCTAGGAAATTCCCTAGACAACCCTGGTAAAATTGCTCTGAGAAACCATCTGAGTCTGAAGATTTCTTATTTCTCTTCTTTTTGGACAGTAATCACCCATTTCTAGTTCAGTGAAAGACTCGTCCAGACTTTTTGCCTATGTCTGCATGGTTTAGAAAATGACTTTGGAATTCCCAAAGCATAGTTGAAAACTGAAATGATTATGCTTCTTAAATTCAGAAAATATCCTCTATGTTATAGCTCAATCTTATTATTGAATACAGACTACAATTTATACAAAATTAGTAAATAGCTAAGTAGCTAAAATAGTATGTGTCCTAATATACCTATTTGCAGGTCCAAATATACATCATTAAAAATTATGTTTAAAACTTCTAAAAAGTTGTTATTTAAGTATATATAAAGCAGGGTTGTAAATTGCTTTGGATCTGTAAGGCAAATCTGCTTTGGAGCATGAGATTCCTCACCCTGCACCTTTTAGCAACTCCTTAAAGCAGCCTGGGTTTTTCACAGCAAGGTTTTACACAGCAAGATCCAGGGAAAAGACGCAGTTGTTTTAAAGAGTTGGTGATGCGTGATGCACTTGTGTCACTCCACACTCCATAGCTTTGATTTAATTTAATACCACATGTGAAAAGTTATTAGAGATATATAATATGGCCCTATTATTCTATGCAAAACTCCTTATTAATGACTTAAACTAAGGTGAAATAACAAGAAGAGATTCAAAGCAAGGATGTTCCTTTTCACTATCATTATTTCTATTAATAACCAATATTTGGTGCTTATGAACAGTGAAATTAATGGTATTAATGGAGTAGAATATATCTTAAAACTCTTTTCAAATGAAATGATCTTGATAATATCCAATGCTCTACAGAAGCCAATTCTGAAAAAACCTTCTATTACTGTCAAGACTAATTTTAAGATATCAGTCACCGTTCATACGTTTGGTAATAAATAGAAGTCTCATACATTGGTCAAAGGTTTACTTACCTTGATAAAAATCTTTGAATATCGTATCTTGACATTAATTGAACAAACAACTTTTAAATTCAAAGAATTATAGATATTTTTTTACAGGTGTAACAGAATAACAGAGTCGAATGAGGCTTTGGAGGTCTTCTAGTCTAAAACAGGAAACCCTGTATCTTTCTCGGAAGATTGGATACAAAATGTCCAATTCCTAAACTTGGGGAAAATGAAAAATCAAACTTAATGAATCAATATATATGTTCTGAAGCTGTTGTGAAGGAAAACATTTAGAGGGTATATTTAATGAATTGCTTGATCTCAAGACTGGGATGCCTAAAATTGAAGTATAGGCTTGGAGGCAGATGATCAATTATTGGTTTAAGAAAACAGATTTGTTTTCTTTACCTCTAAAAAAATGATTACTTATCAATGTAAATAGGTAAAACAGGGTTTTTTCTTTGGTGGCTAAATTACTATACAGGCAGTCCTCAATTTATAACTGGTCCCTTAGTGATGTTCGAAGTTATGATGGACACCAGTAAAGCTACTTACAACCCAGATTCAAAGTTCTGATGTCTGTCCTCTCAGAATGGTTGTCCTCTCTTCTGGTCACATGACTGCATTTTCAAAGCTCAGCAACCAGGCTGAAACTATGGCCATTTGCAATGTCCCGTGCTCACTTGACCATTATTTACATTTTTGCTGTAAACTTATATTTACTTTTGGTTTCTGGAAAAAAATGCCCCACCCTAAACAATGAATTGGCACAACACTCATAGTGTTCACATTATGATTGCTGCCTTTGCATAATGACCTTTGCAAGATGGTTGTAAAATCAGTCACAATTGTGTGCTAACCTGCTTACAACCACACTACTTACAGTGGAAACTGTTAGCTTAATTATGGTCGTAAGTTGAGGACCTTATTCAAAATATTAGTAAAAATACATAGGTCTGAAAAAAAATGGGAAAGTAGGGTCTGCAAAATTCCATTACAAATCTGCAGTTTTTAAAAATACTTTATTTTCCAGGTTTGAGAGAAAAATAATGTAAGCATAATGCTTTCTAACCTGCACTTTAGTAGATTTGATATTCTAACCCAGGGGTGGGCAAACTTGTCAGCTTTAAGACTTGTGGACTTCAACTCCCAGAGTTCCCCAGCCA
>JAOYMU010000028.1:20926671-20940387 GCA_025802295.1 Psammodynastes pulverulentus
GGCAGATCGAATCTCACCAGGCTCAAGGTTGACTCAGCCTTCCATCCTTCTGAGATGGGTAAAATGAGGACCCAAATAGTGGGTGAAATATGCTGATTCTGTAAACCACTTAGAGAGAGCTGTAAAGCGGTATATAAGTCTAAGTGCTATTGCTAGTGCTATCCTTCCAGGCCAGCTCCATGGGCTGGGAATGGGTGACAGAATATTTTGCGGGTTCACTTACTTTCTCTGTGGGGTCAGTACCAGTCAGTCAGTTGGGAGAGGTCCCATCCTTAATCCTTATTTTATGGGGTTCTGCAGGGTTTAGTACCCTCTTCATTTCTATTTAACACCTACATGAGCCCACTATTTTTGTACTGCATGCTGCCCAGAGTCGCATGTTTGTGAGATGAATGGCTATATAAATATGCTAATTAAAATTTAAAGAATATCAGGAATCTGAATGCAAGAAAATCGCATGAAATACCACTACCAAGGATGCTGCTTTTTCCTTGAAGGGAGACTTAGTAATTGTTTTCACTGCAGCTTTGAGTTGCAAAATCTCAGATTACACATTAATTCATAATTGCAAAATCTTAGTAATTACTATCTTAAAGGAATCAATGCTTAGCCAAAATGACAAAGAATATTAGAAAATAAATTCGGAACCTGGATCTAAAGGACACTCGTTAAGCTTTGCAAATTCTGCTGGAGTCTTCCCAGTGAGAACACAATTGGAACTACGTAACATTATCGGCATCCTATAGGAAGAAAAATAGCATAGGTTAATAGGCTAATAGCATAGGTTAATAGTCCATAAACTGGTCTTTCACACAGATTACCCACTGGAAAAATAGTAAGCCAGATAGTAATGGTGGTAGCCAATGTCTTTTTTCATAGTTTCAGATAATAAACAACATTTTTGTTTTTATATATGAATAGAGCGTCCTCTATTTCATTGTCAAGGCAAAGAATTATCATAGATCAACTATGATTTGGATTAAATTAACATTATTTACTTTAGTGGGCAGCCAATCATACATTGCAGAAAGAAACAACTTTATTGAACTTTACCTGCCAAATCAATGTATAACAATCTTTTGGACTATTCTAAATACAGTTCTTATAACAAGTAGGCCTTGCGAGATCTATAAACAGAAAACCAAATAATGAGGTATGAATATATGGAAGTTTGCTAAATGGAAACATTCCTTATAACCTTCTCTTGCAGCTTTCCATATTTCACATCTGTTTTTAAGATTAGAAATGTCTGCACCAATGTGGGGAATATATGCAAATACAGGAATTTCTGTAGCCAAATAAACAAGGGACACGCATGGTTTCTATTCCAGAAATAGTGATACAAAAAATTACCACACAACATAAAGTAACATCATAAAACCTGAATTAATTTGCTAGTGTTAAGTGCAGGAGCTGTTTTATGTTAAAGGATTTTTCACAGCATGGCTACAATCATGCTGTGCCAACAACTCTATGTTTTAAAAAAATGTACAGTTTAAAAAATATTTGTTAGTTTTCTTATACCTAAAATTCTTTATGGAATTGATACCTACGTCTGAAATGCTATCTTTGCAATTCAGTTTAGGTATTCAGTTTCCAATGATGTCCCCTGAGACAGCATGGTTATTTATTTGCTGGAGATAAATAACTTAATCTGCCAATCATCTTAGAGCAGCAATATAATTATAGGTAGTGCTTGTTGGGGCCACCAAGTGAAGCAGTCACTAAGTGAAATTACAACTTTGCTTATGATCTTACTTTAGCTATTCTTTCCTTTATAGATCCGCAAAAGTCATAAACATAAAGATTGATCATGAAATTAAATTTTCATCAATCATAACTGTAAATGATCAATAAATGAGGCAGCTGATAAATGAGACTATCTGTAACCTAATTATTGAGTTGCTAATTTAGAAGGTTCATTTAGTACAGAGAAATCAAATTACATATATGCAAATCTGGCACTATTATCCCAGAGAAACAAGGCAGAGAAAGCAGAAATAATTGTTTTTATATGTAATCTAAAAAATTGATATACATTCAAAGCTGTGTAAGTACTTAACCTAAATTGCCTGAAATGAAAATAGGAAAGAAAACGCAGATAATTTGTAGGAATTGAGAATAACCATTTACTCTTGATTTGACGATAAAACAAAATTGTAACAATGCTACATGGTAAATTGATATTAGAATTGACATTACAGGAAAGATTTTAATTGCATTTCTATGTCTAATTATCTACCCATCAATTCACACAAGCTCAAGATCCAAAGGCGCTAATCAAATCAGAGAACCTTATTCATGCTAAAGTTTTCAAACCCTATTTTGTTTCCTCTCCACTGATGTTATTGCATACCAGACTGATACGATCTCCAGCTTGAGACCTATTCCTCCAAAAGACAATCACTGCTTGCAATCAAACCACATGATGCAAAAATACTAGGGATAATATATGCAAATTGGGTTACACAGCCGACAGTCATCACTATCAATCTCGTATAGCAGATGGACATGAGGATTTTGTCACCTCTCTACTATGCACAAGACCCAACAAAAAGTGAGCGTCTAAGTGAGTGCACTTTGTTGCCCCTTGATTTTCTGATTGCATTAAGGTGGCTGCTGGTTGCAAACAAGGAAGGGCTGTTACTGCTGCTTATTGCACGAATAGGATAAATTAGCATTACAAAAGCTAAATGAAAGATACTGACCATCCACTCATTACCAGTATTTTGCCAGTACAATAAATATCAGCTTTTAAATGCACTAGCAGCTCATCAACAAAACACTAGAGGCCACATACTATGTACAAACTGGCACACTCTTTTAGTTCTTTAAATATGCCTTGAAGCCTAACAAGAACAAAGTCCAAACCAGCATAGCCTTTTTTGCCTTTTAAAATGCATAAGGACCACATTGATAGTATAAAAGCTCACCAAATAGGCTTAGAGAAGAACTTTTGAACAGATAATATACTGGCCAATAACTGGCAGTCTATGAATCTACTACCAAAATTTGTGTGAGAAACATTCACACCTTTTTCATTTATTTAATCATTTTTTGTATTGCCTTTATTACTTTATAGGTAACTCAATACATAATACTGCTTCTTGTTCCTACTTTTCCCACAAATCTGTGAAGTGAGTTGAACTGAGAGAGAATGGGCCTAAAGTCACTCAGCTGGCTTTCATGTCTTAGGTGAAACTAGAACTCACTCTCCTGGCTTCTAGGACAACACCTTAATCACTACACCACACTGGTTCTCTTTACCTTCCTTTTTCAGCATGCCACATGAATTCAAATCTATCCATATAAAATCAAACTTCATTATAGCACAAACAGGGGCTATACCTAGTACTTGATTTCAGCACGAAGTCAGGCTGCGAAGGATCTGCTATCCACAAGGTAACCAACTTCTAAAAAAAACCCTGACTCAATACAACTGCTTCTGTGATTAAAAGGATAGTCACAAAGAATAGGTCAAGCCTAGAAACTGCCTTAGCTATGAGATTCTATTCCTGGGGGTAGAGACCCACCATTGCGCTTCTTGCCGGATTCAACCTACTACCTGACCACAGACAGAAGCTTCATCAGATAGGTTTATTCTGAGTGTTCTAATGCTATGATAGGTTAAATTCAAAGTGCTAGACTAATATAATGCTTCTGCTTTACACTCAGGTGAAAATGACTATTATTATAGTACTTGTCCGTAAAAGTACTAGTTGTAATTTTGATGCCTGTTCAGATCAAGGCCATGCGCATTATCCAGCAGAGTTCCTAACTAATTTTTGTTATGTATTAGCTAAGGCTAAATATTACTTACTTACCTGCCAACAGGTAATGCATTACGAATAATTCTTTGGCTGCCTCGAGTATATTCAATGTCTACTGTAATTGGGGCAGAATAAGTCATATCTCTCAGGCGACACTTAAAAGAAAAATAAATAAATGTTCCATATGTGAAAGTCTTCAATACTCTGTCAAAGCTTTTCTCAGATACATATTTTAACTGCTGGAGCCTCAGTGATGCAGAGGATAGAGTGCAGTAACTGCAGGCTACTTCTGCTTACAGCCAGCTGCCTGCAATTTGGCAGATGGAATCTCACCAGGCCCAAGGTTGACTCAGCCTTCCATCCTTCCGAGGTGGGTAAAATGAAGACCCAGATTGTGGGGGCAATATGCTGATCCTGTAAACCTCTTAGAAAGGGCTGTAAAAAGCACTATAAAGCAATATATAGGTCTGTGCTATTTCTATTGCTATTTAGTTGTCAAAGGCTCAAGAAATTTGGAATTATAGAATCCCAGAATAGGAAAGGGCATAAGGAAGCCTTCTATAACTGACATTCATTATTTTATATCCCATCTTATGGAACGTACAGGACATATATATGGAACTGAATTGGTTCTAAACTGAAAATAGTTTATTTACTAGAAATATTGTAAACGCAACCCATTCATCTCAATAAATCTTGTTTTAAAAAAACTCTATCAAAAATGTGCCTGATGAACAATCACTTTCGGTTTTCAGACAGCAGCCTGAAAGACTGACAGGTCTATTAACTAAGGCATAGCAGAGTGGAAATGAGAGTAGAAGTGTGTATATAGCTTTCTTTTCTCTTCCAAAGTATAAGGGTTGAAGTTGGCAAAGCAAGAGTCAGTCATCTCCTAGGCTAGAGAATCATTATATAAACATTTCTCAGTTACCCAAGTCCAATAAATCAAGTATTCATTACCTTAGAAAGACCATAGGTAAAAGCCTAGAATTTGCAGCAAAATTATATACAAAGGTTCTGACTTCATTGTACTAGTCAATCACCTGTTGTGTTTAAAGCTCAGTGTTTTTGTTTTAGAAAACAAATGCTCATCTAGCCAAGTTATGTCTGAGAATCTTTTGCCAAAGCAAGTGGCAAAGCAAGTGATGAGTAAAGAGTTAAGCCTTTAGAGAGCTGTGATTTGTTGTTGTACTCTGCTGTCAAGCCTGAAATAGAGGTGTTTTTAGAGCATGAAAATGGTAAGAGACCCACTTTTACCAGCAATTATGTTTGGATTTCGGAGAAGAGCCGTTACAATTTATTCTCCTCACACAGAATGATTACGAAGAGAAATTACAAAAAGAGAAATCTTTTATTTAACTTCCAAATTTTTACAAATAAACTCATCTATTTAAATTGAAACAAGTGTAAAATACTGCTAAGAGAAGAATCATGGAGAACTTACAAGAATCATGATTTTGTCATAAAACTAATTGATTGAACAGATAAATCAAACTTGATATAGTCACTTTTTAAAATATTTACACAGTTTTCTTTAGCTTTGTGAATTATTTGATGACAGATAATAAATACATGGTATTAACAGAAGACTTGGAAATAAATCTGAAATAAAAGTCAATATGTTTGAAAGTATAAATGAACAAAAACAAGTTTTTTAATGAGTCAGTATATCATTTCTAATGACAAATAACCCCATACGCCTTTAAATGGAATAAACAAATAGGATAGTGCTTACCAATAGACATATGTTGCGAAGTTCCAAATATAACATATATTAAAGAGCAGCAAAATCCAGAATAAAAATTATTTATAACTGGAATTGGTAATCCGGTTAGTGCTATTCCTGATAATCCTATAAGGAATGCATATTTTTAAAATATACTCTCAAAACTGATACAAAGCAAACAGTTCATTGTCCATTTGTAGTGAAGGAAAATCCAACCTGCCCTATTTTATTATAACTTCTTATTCTAATAAATAATCTGTTATCCATCTGACCTTGTTCTAGAAATTTATAACTCTGGGAAAAGGAAAGAGAAGAGGACAACCAGTGACAATGACTGCATTACTGGAAGACCTGAAAGACCAGGTTGAGGACAAATTATGGTCATTACGAATCCACTCCAACTTGATGGCTCATGATGAGTCAATCAATCTTCTAATGGCACTGTTTTCTGGAGAAAACAAAAAGCATCTACCACTGGTATGATGCATCTAAGTAAAAAGCCTGCTTTCCCCCTCTTTTAAATCTCTCTGGATGTCACCTATATCTTTCCTTCCAACTATCTTGTTAATGACACATAAAGGGGAATCTAAGCAGCCCAATTATTGTATTATGTTCTTCCAGCAGTGGGCAAGGGACAAAACTGTGGCAGATGTGTGATGAATAGCAGAGGTGGGGCTGGATTGGAGCGAATTTTTAATCAACCTTTTCTTGATTATTTGCAGGCCTGGAATAGCTCAGAATGATTGGCTAGCTGATAAGATTTAGACTCAGATATTCACTTAATCATGAAAATCCATTAGTGGTCTTGTATACATCAATGTCTAGGAAAATAAAATGGACAAACCCTTGACTGGAAAAAGGGTAGAATGTAAACATGTTAAATGCAATATGTAGTATGTTCGTGCTATCACTACTACTATTACTACTACAGTACTAGACAAATGTATGAAGTATGGTCCTGAAATAACATTTTATATGTAAACAGTTGTTGGAGAGTAGAGGGACAAGGGAATAGTGGTTCTATGTTCATTGCTGATTCACGTTAATTGGAAGGCAACAATTTTTATTTCCATTAGAACTAGAATTCAGAACCAATCTTATTTCTGGTGACCTTGCCAGAAACAGTGATGAAAAGAACAATTAGTGGTCCAAATTGTATCCTTCCCGCTGCTATATCTGGAATAGAGCAGTCAAAGAAGAATTCTTTTTTCTGTAGTACAGATTCTAGTGCATCATAGGCTTCATACAGATATGCTTTTATAATATATGAGCAAATTTTGAAGCATGTAAAGGGAATCCATTTTTATGGGTAATTTATAAAGAACATTGATTTTCAAATCAGAAATGATTTTGTTTATATTGCTCCTTCATTTTAACATACGTTGAAATCCATTAAATTAATTCTTGTTTTATTATTTCAGGTACAAAGAAATCCTTTGTTTTATAGGTTAGTATAGATGTAATCACTAGGAATTGAATTTAGATGAAGGTGCCTTTCCTTCTACAAAGTCCTATAGTTTTCCCTTTCTAAACTCAGGTGGTCCTCGACTTACAACAGTTCGTTTAGTGACCATTCGAAGTTACAAAGGCATTGAAAAAAGTGACTTATGACTGTTTTTCACATACTGTTTTTCACTTACGATCGCTGCATCCTCATGGTCACATGATCAAAATTCAGATGCTTGGCAACTGACTCATATTTATGATGGCTGCAGTGCAACCCTTTGACAAGCAAAGTCAATGGGGAAGCCAGATTTACTTTACAACCATGTTACTAACTTAACAACTGCAGTGAATCATTTAACAACTGTTTTTAGAAAGTTTGTAGAATAGAATAGAATAGAATAGAATAGAATAGAATAGAATAGAATAGAATTATTTATTGGCCAGGTAAATGTTACAGTGGGCTGAAATAGATTAAGATAAATGTACAGATAGTTAGATTTATGTAAAAGTATGTATACTGTTATGGAAGTGTTGCATTGAATGGAAATGATGTTGTATAGGAGGAAAATTGTTTAATAAAGATGATTTTAAAAAGAATTCTTTATTGGCCAAGTGTGATTGGACAGACAAGGAATTTGTTTTTGGTGCATATGCTTTCAGTGTACACAAAGAAAAAATAAAATATATTAATCAAGAATCATAAGATAGGAACTAGGAAGAATGAGAAGAATAATAGTAATACAGTCTTAGTAAATAATTTGACAGTGTTGTGAGAATTAGTTGTTTAGCAGAGTGATGGCATTTGGGGAAAAACTGTTCTTGTGTCTAGTTGTTCTAGTGTGCAGTGCCCTATAGTATCATTTTGAGGGTAGAAGTTGAAACAATTTATGTCAGGATGTGAGCGACAAAAAAGACAATAAGGCATAATAAAGTAATCAGGTGCAGACATGCTGCAATCCCCAATGCAACAATAACTTCTAGTAAATGTCCACTGATCAGAACTTTGTGTTAAAAATACACAGATCAAGAACTACAAGAGTCTTAATTACAATAAGGTAAAAGTAAAAGTTTCCCCAGTCCAATCATACCTGACTCTAGGGTGCAGTGCTCATCTCTGTTTCTTGGCCAAGGGAGCCAGCATTGTCCAAAGATATTTTCCATGGTCATGTGGCCAGCATGGCTATATACACCAAAGGTGCACTGAATGCGGTTACCTTCCCATCAAAGTGGTATCTATTTATTTACTCGCATTTGCATGCTTTCAAACTATTAGGTCAACAGGAGCCTGGGCTTTATACTTGGGGGGTTGTGTTCTATGGGGTTTTAGTGTTTTGTGCTTTTCTTACTGTGAGGCACCCATTGATTGTGCTCTCTAAGATAGGCAGCCATCGAATCTTTTAAATAAATACAATAAATAAACCCATTTGGCCATCATGTTTCAGAGGCAGATTTAATAGAACAAAACAAAACGGTTACTTGATTGATTGATTGATTGATTGATTGATTAGCCCTTCGGCCATATCAAAGAGCAAAGTTATTTGGAAACCTATTGTCACCCTACCCTCTTTAATTCTCTGCATGGTGGAGATCAGAATAAAACACATCACTTTATGAAGCAAAGAATTGAGATGGAGTCATCTCCTAATTAAGTTATTAGTTAATTCCCCAATACACATTACTTTGCAAATTAATGCTAAATTGAAAATCCACTAAGTGTTTATTGTTATTGTTCTTTTGCATACAGTTTTTGTCTACTATGCACTTTTACACTTACAAGTCATACGTATGTAATCATTGGAATGGAAATATTTTGAGCCAAAATACAATAGACAGTGAAGATTATGTGACCATTTTTGCTGCAATGGAAGATATTTGAGCAGGTCATCCTATTTTACATGGAGGGAGAAAAATATGTGATGAGTTTTTTCAACATCTCTAAAAGGAAGAGTTTGTTTTCGTCTTCAAAGATTACAACAGACAGCAGAGGCGGGAGAAAAAAAACAATCTATATCAAATTCTGGTTGAAATTCAATAATAGAAAACTAATGTAGCTGAAATAATATGCTTCTTGCTAACCATCAAGGCGCTGCCATTAAATGGATGGTAGAAAATGCAACGGTGTTTTATAAATCAGAACATTGCTATTACACGCATCCTTCCCCCTCCAAAAATGGTTCAAGAGATTTGTATGTTTTTTCTCAAGTCAAATTTAAATGCAGACTTGAATTCTAGAAATAGAGTTTGAAGTGCTCATATGTGTCTCCTTGCAATATTCTTAGTCTTTGCAAATATATGCTTAGATACCAGAATTATTTACAGAAGCAGTTTTGATAATGCAAGCTTATCAAGCAACAGTAATTTAATTTAATTAAGTAACATTTTAATTTAATTTCATTTAATAATTCAATTAAAATTTCACATTTTAATTAATTTTCAGCATTGCATGCCTCTTTTTAAATTGTATGTGCTGTTTTTAAAATTTTTATATTTTATTTGTATACTGCCCAGAGTCTCTCTGTGAAGAAGAATGGCAGTTTTAAAAATTTGATAAATAAATAAATATCCACATGCAAATGGTCTTTCTGGTGTCACCAGTATAGGATGCAATAAAAGAAACACTCCTGTTCCAGTTTGCATTTTCTTTTCATCTTGCTGCCTGGCCTGGTTTGAACCAGATGCCAAAAGCGCAATGAAGTCAATAGCAAAGCACATGGGAATTGGATAGCTTCAGGAAACTCCAGGTTAGTAGCTCACTATTTCAAGCTCTGTTGCTCAACAGAATTCTTCTTGTCCTGAAAACTCATTATCTTCTTTTGCTCCATCCCTTCCCTGAGTCAATGACTTAGATACCTTTTGGCCTGGAAGTAATATTACATTACTAGATTCAATAAGGCAAAGTCAAATGTATAATTAAATATAGGTAAAGAACCCAGGAAGCAATCCTCCACTGACATGGCAACGCCCAAACATGCACTTTTCCATGTGTCCATCAGCTGGCATTTTTTGATACATTTCTATTTCAGTATAAAATACCAAACATAGGAACCATTCTATTTCTACATCTCTATCTACATGCATGTTCTCCTTAAAACTCCTTCCCTTATCATATTTAGAAGCACATTGAAGATAGTTTTATTTCACTGAGCCTTCAGCTCTTAGTTAAATGTTATCAGCAGCCATTCTCTTGTCTTTGGGGTTTTTAATGCTGTAACAGACTCTTTTTGGTTGGAGCAGACCCATAAAACAAGCAAGTAAATGCCAGCAAGTAAAATGAAATGAAAGCACTAGGAATGCTAGCGCACAATAGTTCCTTCTCATTTTATTTTCCCAGGAGGAAATAAATTAAGCTTTAACATAGAGTCTGAGTTCCAATAACACTATATGTCAAAACAGTGAGGTTCAATTTCGGATGTCTATGAAGACGCTAGCAGAAGCTTTTCAACTATCTATGATATCACTGCTTGGTATTAGATTAAGCTACTTTCCTTTATCCATTCAGGGCCTGAACATTTTTCTGACCTGAAATCAAGTATTGGCTGAGCAAACCCTATTTAACTACCAAGTCTATAACTTGGTCTCAAGAAGACTCACCATTAACATGAACAACAGATTTATATCCCGATAAAATAACTTCTTTATTGCTGCCTTTTATTCACAATTAGAAATGGTCTCTCCTGTATACAGGATGATTACACTGTCTATTTTAAGAGGCCACTTACAGAGAAGCTGAAAAATAAGCAATAAGCTTTTTGTTGTTGTTGTTCTCTGGAGGGAAAAAAATCCAGTGTGTATGCTCTTGCACGTTCTCTTTCTTAACTGCTCAGGATAACAAAGAGTAGATGAAAATATCAGTCAAGTTAAAAATTATGATTTGGCTTTTTCAGTACTTAACTGGGGAAAAAGATTT
Organism: Psammodynastes pulverulentus; assembly: GCA_025802295.1. NCBI lineage: Eukaryota > Metazoa > Chordata > Lepidosauria > Squamata > Psammodynastidae > Psammodynastes > Psammodynastes pulverulentus. Next base: position 20,937,521 of record JAOYMU010000028.1, read on the forward strand.
TTGTGGTAAATAATCAAGAGCAAAAGGTTAATAATTCCCTGAGACTGCCTGGATTTATTTTTTCTACTTTGCTCATAGGGTCTCTGGATACATTTGACAATTAAGACATGTGCATGCAGAATCTGTTTCTATAGGCAAATGGTTGCTAACTTGAAGTTGGCAGCTCCTTGCTTCCTAGTTTGATTTGTCCAACTTGCAAGCTAATGGTGAACAGACATGAATTGCCCTTGTTTCTACATTTTATTTAATGTGTGACACTGGCGAAGCTTTTTAAATCAAAGGCTCCTAAGACATGATTTAGAAGCTCTGAGAACAAAGAGTGGGTAGCAGTGGTAACATTGGAAGCAATGGAAAAGGTAGGAAAATAGCATTAACATAGGGCAGTTTTGCTCTACTGCATAAAATTGCTTGGCTGAAGCAAACTTGTGGCCCATAGGCTGGATGCATCACATGCTGGGCCCGCCCCTGCCTGGTTTAGAGAAGGGGGGGGAAGTCCTGATATGTCACGTGCCACCATGACGACATGAGTTTGACACTCCTGATTTAGATTTTAAAAATGGTCTAGAGATTAAGAATATAAGAAGAAGAAATGGAAGGAGAGGGATACTCTTTGATTTATGACCTCAATCATAACAGCCCAAAATTACATACATAAATCCTTATGCTTATAAATTGAGGCACCCATATAACCAGAAGTAATTTTCTGACCTTTTATATAATATGGTGGTCATTAAGCAAACACTATGGTTGTTAAGTTAACTCACTCATGTAAATACCTTATTTCCCTGGATACCACCCAAATATGTCAGAAACTGGCAAAAAACATTGCAAATTGCATTCACAGGATTGCAGAATGCCATAATGAGTTGTAAAGCTGTCTCACCCAATGAGGTAATATGACCATGCAGGGCAGCATGGCCATTGCAACTTCAAACTTCAGCCTGTATCATCATCATCATCATCATCATCATCATCATCATCATCATCATCATCATCATCATCATCCTGCTGCTCCTGCTCCTCCACCTTCTCCTCTTTCTCCTCCTGCTCCTCCTCCAGAACTGATCTTAAAGCAGACTTCTTGGGAAGTAATTGTAGATAAAGTTCATGTTTGCATGTATAAATCAGGGTCTTCTTTAAGATTTATAATTAGGTGGTAGCAAAACATTAATCCACAATCATTGGCATTATAAATATCCATTCATAAAAAAACCAATATACAGTACTACTGCATTGTAAATATCCATTCATCCAAAGGCATAAAAAAGTCCAAAATACAAACAAATCAAAACAAAAACCCTTGACATTTTATTTAATCAATGAACTTCATGCCTCCTTCAAAAGACATTAGTCAGTCCAATCATTTCCAATTCTGAAGGATACCCCGAACAAGCCATCCTTCATAGAGGATGTAGCTTTCTAGAGAAACCTCTTTAATTTTATTGAAACCTTTCATTCCATTGATTTAAGGACTGATGCAAACTTCATGAGTAGGATCCACCAACGTTACTCAGAAAAAGAATAATTAAAACAATTAAATTACAAAGTTCTAGTTACAAAAGCAAGTCAAGTATTAAATACTATAAAAAAGACAGATGGGATTGAAAACATGTTATGATACAGTGTTAAAAGCTTGTTTAAAAATTAAAAGCTTTGAACATTGCTTTAAATTGCTTTTTAATAACACATATGATATAGCAGTTGCATAAGAAAAAAAGTATGACAGAGATATGCTACCACAAGCTATAATGAACTTCAGGAAAATAGAAAATTCAAATACCTCTCAGTCTATTCAAAGAATCTAAGCAATTACAGTACATGAATTTAGGAATATCAGGAGCTCTTTTAAAACTGAAGCAGTTTTACCCAAAATCAAACTCTTAAGGTATCAAGTATAGTTCTTAAAATATGAGCAACTAAAATAATTGGAAGCTGTAAAGAACAAATCAAATTAACTGAAACAACAATTTTAGATTCACAGTAAAAGATTTTTTATTAAAGTTCAAATCTGGATTCTGCAAATCTGAAATTCAAGCTTATTTATATGCCTCCTTTCTTATACCAAAACACTTTCATTTCTGCTTTTGCTATATATTTATTTTTCTCCTGGAGAAAAGCGCAATTTGTCTCAAAATATTAAATTGAAGCAGGCATCCTTTAAATATATATGCAGGTCCTTCCCTTGTCCCAACTCCAGAAAGGTGGTGATGGGAGAATATATGAAAAATATGCTTTTTGGAAGAGAAATCAATTGTTCATAGACTTCATACAGTATTTGATTATCAGAATAAATTCATGCATCTGCTTTGAGGGTCCGAGCATTTATACAATTTGCCATAGCAATGCAGATGAAAACAACTCCACTGAAGCTTTTAACTATGCCAGTTAATTATGAATAAATTCATTGAGACAATTGGTCTTGGAAAGCTACATTTCCTGCGTTCCCTAGCAGCAAAAGGTTGTCCACTATCTGTTGCCATGAAGCTCCCAATTACCCAGATATGCTTAGTTACTAGTTATATCCCTTGACCTTTGTTTGCTGATTACTAAACGACAGCAAGCATAAAAATCTGGGAGAAGGGAGGGCAGTGAGCCTAATTGAAATTTTGAGTGTGTGCTGTGGCCATTCTCAAAAATAGCTTCCTTTAAGTTGCATGGTCATCCACTGAATGACAAACCGAAAATATTTCTTCTTGCAACCTATGAAATCTAGTTTATTTTTGTAACTTTTGGGGCTGGGGGGGAAAGGTGAAGGTGAAGTAGGAATGTAGGTATATTCCAAAGAGATTAAAATGCTTGTGGAAACTCTATGAAGCTGAAGATCTTTGAGGAAAAAGGATAACATTTAAATATGTGCGCTTTACAGA
>JAOYMU010000028.1:21074207-21085674 GCA_025802295.1 Psammodynastes pulverulentus
CCACCAGAGCCTGAGTGACCGTGCGAAGGTCCTCCCGACTCAGTAGGGGGCGCAATTGACGTACCAGGCGAACCTGGGAAATTGTTGGATGTTGAAGAGACTTTGTGTTTGACTGGAAAAATTTAAAGGAATCATCCAGTGATACATTTTTTTTCGTCCAAGAGTCCAATTGTGCCCATGTGTTTAATTATCTGCTTAACATTAAATAAATTTTAAAAATTGAAGGAATTCCAAATCATATCTTAGGCCAAGTATATAGTGCTCTCCTTCTACAGCAATTAAAAATCTACTTTGATTATAGGGAAATTGTATTGTACATGTTATCTGGTTTATAAGAATTTGCACAATTGCATGTGGATTAGCTTGATTGTTGCACAAATAACTGCTGCTATAGCCCCCTTTTCCATTGTGTAAATGTCCATTAGTTGGATAGAGTTTTGTACTGTGGGATGTTATGTAGCTTCCTATGCACAAAGAAACAGATTTTCTTAGCATAATGCATTTTGCATATGTATGTGTTCTCCACATATTTCACTGAAGAATAAGCTCTAAACAGGAACTGGATCCAGATGTGCACTTATTCGAGTGGACAAATTATTTTTACTTGAATATTGATTCATACATTGTATGACAATGTATTGGAATGGTTAGAATTCAGTATTGCAGGCTGACTCTGCTCACTGCCAGTTCAGCTCAAGGTTGATTCAGCCTTCTATCCATCTGAAACTCTAAACTGCTTACAGAAGGCTGTAAAGCAGTATAAAGTGCAATTGTTATTGCTATATGCAATCTTTTGGTCTTACATGGCTGAACTCTACTTCCAACGACATGCATTGATTGATGCCTTGGTTATCCAGGATTTTAATAGTCCCACATACATAGTTAAATTTCTCCTTCATTTTTCATACGAACAGGTATGTGTGCAGAATGACAGAAACAACAATTCCTTGGGAGGGAAAATCTATATTCATTAGGAAAATTAAACTGCAGGGAAATTTGTAGAAACATTCTAAAGAAATTTTAAAACAATTTCAGAATTAGACAGGCAAATGGAAAAAAGTTTTCTAGGGCTAAATAACTTTTAGAGCAGATTTTGACTGTGAATGGAACAAAGATATGTCTCAGCAAAATCACAACCTTCCCTATCTTAGCCCAGGAGGAAGAGCCATTGCAAGAACAGCCAGGAGCCATTGAGAAAATTGCTTTCAAAATTAATTAAATTATTCTGGGAATTATTATAGGTAGCACAAGGGGAATTTGTACATGTGAATCAACAAGATATCTTCAGGCCAAATGTGATCCAACTGCTGATATAGATTGACTGCTTCCATGGAAGACTTTGTATTGTACACTTCTCATAACCATAATGGATCCCCATTGGATACACAATTTACTCAATATGGACTTCTATATATAACCTGAAAGGGAAAGGAGTATCTAATTTTATTCTGTGTTTGTTCAGCTGCTTGAAGATAGTACAAATGGCATTATCTAAAGTCTGATTACCTGACTGATTGTATCTTTTGCCAACTGCTGCTTGTAGTGAGTGACATTGGGTAGAAATGCTTTGTTTGTTTGTTTTATTGTCCTGTAGAGCTTTTCATAGCCTTCCATACCACAAATGGATAACACAAACAAGCACAATATATAGTAACAATGTTCTATTTCCAGGTAACATTTTGGTATACATTTTTGCTGAATAGGTTCTATAAATAAGATTTTCAAATCCCATGTATAGTTTAATTGTGTAGCAAATATATAATTGACTGTTGCAAGAATTGCATACCTTGAAAGTATAGTCAGTTGTCTCGTCAGCTGGAGCAGGTAGGGGGATTAACAGTATTTTAAAGTCATTGATTTCAAAGGAACACATTATTATGTGTGCATGTGTGCACATGATTTTATGTGTCCATGAATTTTTCTTTGCTGTTTACAGAAGTCCAACATTTAAATTGACAGTCAATTATTTCTGAAAAGAAATTTCACAACATGGAATTTCTCAGAACGTCTCATCATTTTGAAAAATCAAGCTTTTGAAATTGCACAGTGGGTAATACACATCTGTGCTGAGTCAATATTTAAGACTGCAAACATAATCAGTTTGCCCAGGCTAAATAATGAAAAATATGGCATGCTGGGGAAGAACAAAGATGTTTTTATATGATTTAGATTTAGATTTAGATTTAGATTTATTTACATTTATATCCCGCTCCCTCTCCCCAAAGGGACTCGGGGCGGGGCACAGGCCAACAGCATAACAACACAATACAATACAAATTATGACCGTAACAATAAAAACCCACTAATTTAAAACCCAAGATAAGAACATCCCAGCTAAAAACCCCAGGAATATGAATCTTACTTTGTGGAACTAAGTATTGCTTCAGCACGCTGGACAGCTCCAATTTCAGGAACTGATCTGACATTTTGTAATTTTGTAATTCAGTGTATGAATATGTGTGCCATAGTTGACAGTGCTACAAATCAAGTTTATATCACTTCTGTGCTACCCACCCTGTTGTTTAGGATTTGAATAGGCTTTGTTTACTGACCAGATTGTTGACAGCAATCTCTTTCTAAAGCCATTATTGACTATGGAATATATCATTTTCTACTTCAGTAGCTTTTCATTGCTTCTGTTTGATGTTAGAGACTATTTTCTCTATCAACTAATCCATGTGACTGTTCCACCCACATTTTTTTCTTTAAAAGAATGAGGTTGGTACTTGAAACTTTTTATCACATTGTTGAAGAATATTCTCACATATCATGATAAGAAAATGCTGTTTCAGCTCTAAAACTCTTTCATGGCTGCTACCAATATACCTTACAGCAGGTGTACCCATTCCTTTTGAGCACAACTTAAAGTTTTAATCAATGTATTTATGAATTCAATTTAATAGTTGAATGCATTTATCCCAGAAACTCTGAGTGGTGAATAAACAATAACAGAGACTTAAATTAAAACAAAAAGCAACTAAAATTGTATTGAGACTTAAAAAATACACAATACATACTCTGTATTAATCCAACATAATAGTTGTCAGATTACTTCCTGTCCTTCTGTTATCTACAGAGAGTAACAGTCTTAGTTAGAAGAAACATTTCCATCTTCAGATTCAGAAGTTACAAGGGGAATGTTTTTATAAAAACATACAATAGATTTCTATGTGCTAGATGTTGCAAAGTCAAATTCCCTTTGTCTTAAACTGTTCCATTCATCTGAAAGCTGACTTTCCCACACAATGTCATGTTGCTTTTGCTTTTGAAAATTTGCATTTCTCAGTGTCATAGAACATTATGAGTTGGATTTCATACCAGGATTCTGTATTCCCATCCTCTTATGCTCCACTTCCAGGATTGAACTCTTTTTTCTCTCACTTTTCTGAATTAATCAATATTATTGGTCAGTATCTGGCTGGCCTTGGGAAGCAGTTGACATAATGGTTTTCTTTAGCCTGGTCCCTCCAACAGCAGTCTCAGCAGTCATATCATTGAATAGTTGAATTGAATCTTTGCTAACACTAGCTAAATAATGCAATTTGAAAGGGAAGTTTGAGATGTTAACTAATTGGTGTTATCAACCCTGATTATCACCTTCCTTTAAACTCTAAACTTGGGTAGTGCCAAATTCTTCATTACTATTTAATTCATTGAGCTTTCCTATGCTCATAATTTATAGGTTGATCCTGCCAGCTTTGTCCAGTATATCATTAATGAAGATGGGCTACATATTGGTGCAGTAGTTTCAGGGTGATGCTATAAATGTCAAATATGGAAATACTCATGAAGAATTATGGAGATTTAAAAGGGGAGTGAACAGAAATTGACAAGGCTAAGAATTACTTTCAAAAGTCTTAATAGGCAAAACACATGGAAGATGTCCATCTTCTCATTTTCCTTCTCTTTTTAACTTCAGAAATGCTTGTGGTATTCTCACCAATTCACAGTGAAATGAACTTTCTCTTTTTCTTTTCATAGCCAATCCAGGACGTAATAACAAGTAGTAGTATTGCAATGGTACCTTATTCATTCATGAATTATCAGCAATTTTTTAAAATGATGCCTAGTTTTTAAAATAGATGTTTTACTTCTGTTTTGCTTTAAAGAAACATCATTTCCCTTTTTAGATGAACTGGCATTATACAGGGAATAATATTCAGACAAATCCTATAAATATTATTTATATTATAGACCTAATTCAATGAATCAAATTTATTTAGAATGCCAATAACATTCCATTAGATTATTTGAATAGAATTGCTGAATCTGGATTATTCCCTTTGGATTTCCAGAGTGATTTAGGAAAAGCAATGTTTGCAGGTATGTCTAGAAATATCTGAATCATTTTACAAGGCATCCAGGTCAATCTAAAGATCAAATAAAATCCCCTTTAGTTCAAATCTATTACCTACATAGTCACATTGCCCTGTACAAAAAGCAAAACTCATTCATCTTGAACTGGCTAGATGAATAAAGTCCTTTGTGAGATAATGAAATCATATGGTTGTTTTAATTTCACTAGAGGAACTAGCAATGGTTGCATCTAAATTGCAACCACTTAGATTTTGTTTGTATATAAAGAAAAACTTTCTGAGAGATTATTCCACTGGAACTTTTTAAGAAGTTCAGAACAACCATTTTTGGAGGATAGCTGGTATTTTTTTTTCTGCATAGTGCAAAGAATTGGGGTGGATAATCCTTCTGAGCCTTCCTAACTCTACAGTTCTATGATAAGATTTAGCCCAAAGGGGATTTGTTTTGAAACTATGGGTTTTAATTATTTCTTAGAATAGGAACGAACTCTCATTGGCAGAAGGCAATACACTTCATTGCTCTTAGTATCTGCTTTATTATTCCTATTTATGCATTTTTTCTTAGGCAGAATCTTCTTCAACCTTATTTTTCATTTTATTTCCTTCCTTTCCTTTTTTCCAGGTTCAAACTTCTTATTTTATCCACTTGATTCAGACTGGCCAGGTGAGTGTAGGAAAGAGGTATATTCTTAGTAAATGAGAAAAAGGGTTGAAGATGTCTAGGGCAGATTCACCTTTTCTTCTCCTTCTCTTGTTATGTTTCTGCAGTTCTAAAAATAGCATATCATAAGATGTGAAAATTGTTCACAGTGCTATTGCAGTGTTAATGTTTCCTGGAAGAAAAGACCTTTTGCTTGGCTTGGGATTTTTTTTTTAAGCATGGGGAGTAGAAGAATTATGTTAAATTAAATTTGGGCAACAGATTCATTCCATTAATATGAAGATGAGGGATATTTTTCTTCACTCTCGATTTCTGATTTTTCATTTGCATGCCTTTATTTTTCCCCCCATCATTCTTTAGTGTACTTTGCAGTTGCTAATTTAATCAACCTCCATCCACTTCTTCAGTACTTATCACAAGATTGCTTCACTTCAAAAGGAGTTTAAAAAGAAAAAGAAGATCATGGGTATCACATTGTTCAAGAATAGAATTTATTTAAGCCAAAATACTTACAAACTGATTTAAATACTAGTCAGGCTGAAAGATTACAGAGTGGTGGAATGAGAACAAGATTCCCATACATTTTATTGGCACCATTTTACCAGGGCTATAAAATTCATTGAAGGCAAGGACAAAACAATGTTGCAAACATAAGGGAATGCCGTACTGTGGCTCTGGATGATTGAACTCTTTGTTGTGGGCATTCTGACTGGTGGTTGTTCTTTAAAAATCTCACGAAAAGCTGTCTTTGTGGCACCCATTGTTTGACTTTTAGGTCAAGGACAAGTAAAGTAATATATCAGTTTTGCCTCTGGCTTTTGTTGGGCAACTTAACTGAAGAGCCTGACAGCAGGCAGTGACAGACATTCACATTTTATAAGCATCACAGTAGACACCAACTTGCAACTGTTACTCACAGGAACCAAGGGGAGAAAGGATTCTCTTGAAGGAGGACAATTATTTGGACAGACAAAATGGTGTGGGGGTCAACCTTTGAAATTACCCATCAGGCAGTCCAAATGCTTCAAAAGAAAACACAGGTATTCTTTGCTTCACAGTTGCCCTCTTTAGTGAGCATTCAAAGTTATGACTGAACTTTCTGAAAAGGTAACTTTACAACTGGTCTCACATGATATGACAGCATCTTGCACTCATGCAATGGCCATTTGCGTGCTTCACAGCCAACTTCCAAAAAGCAGGATCAAGCTGGCAGTAAAACCACCAACTGCAGCCACATGATGTCTTGCTCAGTGACTGTGGTCCTTGAGATACTATGATGGTTGTCCCTTCAGTAGCTCTTCTCCCTATCTCCTGAGGTTAATCCCACAACCATTACATCCATTTTGCATTACCTCCATTCTTCAACAAAGTGAATTGTGTTGACTCCATCAACAAAATGCCTTGTGGAAGCAAACCATGGCTGCCTTGTCTTCCCTTAATAGGTACAACCTCTCTATAGGGCTATGACTCCAGAAGGTAAAGTTCTCCAGTAGCTTTAAACAATGCCATATAATTACAGTTATGTATGCCAACTTAGCAGTTTGAAAACATGCAAATGCAAGTAGAGAAATCGGTACCACTCTGATGGGAAAGTAATACCATTCCATGTGTCTTGATGTACGGTCATGCTGGCCACATGACCACAGAAATGTCTGTGGACAATGTTGGCTCCCTCAGCTAGCAACTGCTGATGAGCCAGACATGACTGAGGATGAGAAACCTTTGCCTTTTAAAAATTATATATTAAAGTTTAATAGTGAGGAACAATAAAAGTAATTTGTGAAGTGACTTAGAATTTAAACCCCACTTTTACAAACAAGTATCTTACCCAAGTATAACACAAAAGTCAATGTTTAGATGCTGATATTTTATATGGTACAGCATCAATAGCCTTGCCACAGACCCAAACCAATATTTTAATACTGTGTGTTTATTTTTCATCTAGTTATGCTTGGTTTTTCTGGCCCTTCTGAGTTCCTTTGTCACCTGCTTTGTGATATAATTTTGTAAGCAAACAAAATAAACTATATTGACAGAATGAAAACATACTTGTGGAATTTTATACCTTGACAAGGTATTCCCAAAGAGATAGAGGCAAATTTCATGCAATTGAATATATTTCTGTGTGACAAATTGATGTAAAATCAAAAGAATGAGTTACATGGTCAGCAAAAATGTACCCAAGTTAGTAAAATCTGCATTAACTTTAATAGCAACAACAACCACACAATACACAACATAATTGAAGTTTGGCATTTCAGCATAAACGATTTGTAATGACATTCTCGGTGTGGCTCAGAGTAAAACTGCAACATCAGTTTTATTCAATAGCTTAGTTGACTCATCATGAAATGATGCATTTGCCTCCCTATTTTGAAGTAATCTACTTCTGCAAATTGAGTTTATAACCAAAATGTATCTAAAAATGCAGACTTTGGGTTATATCCATACTCTGAGCAGCATGGTGAAATTCATACTACTTAAGTCAGTTTATCTCAGTGGGCATCCTCTAAATCCTGTTCATATGATATGCTTACCAGGATAATTTGAAACAATGGCAATCTTATCATTTAGCTAGTTTTCATTTGGGTTTGATGTGTGAGAACATACTTGGGTGTAATTTAAAGCATTTTGTAGTTTTAATCTGTTGGTTTGTTTGGTCTTTCAATGGATTACACGAATGCAGATAATAGGTTAATTTAGTACTTACATTAAAAATGATATATAGTTATACTTAATGTGTGCTGCTCATTGATTCTTATAAAAAATATCTTTTTAAGTTTGTTTATTAAGGATCCAGAAAATGACAAACACTGTAAATAACTGCTACTATAGCAATTAAGGAAGTACAGAGATTATAGTTTGAAGAACACATGCAGATTTTGACATTGCTTTTATTTGAATTCCTATTATGATAACTTAGTTAAAATGGTACATTATTTTCCATATTGAAGAAACTTGTCATGAATCACCAACTACTGGACTTTGATCTTCATCTAAAAGCTTACCAGCCATATTTTATGTTGGAAACTAAATTACACACTATTAAATAAATCAAAGTGTTAAATAAACTAGGAATAAATGCAATCTTTTATGAATTGAGGAAAACAAATGAAATACAGTATGTTTGATTGACTGGACCCAAAATCAGATCTGATTTTGCAGGCAGTGAAGATATGTAGCTGGGTATGAACATTTTAAGAATTAAGTAATTCACTTATATAGCTTAGAGTTAAGTAATCTGCTCCCAGAGTCATCTCTGTAAAAATATAAATAAATAAGGCTTTTGTTTTAACCTTGGAATGTACTTAAACTGTTTGTATATTTGGAATCAATCCTTGTTTCTACTGGCGTTCTTATGTCTGTCTTTGATTCAGGGCTAAATTGATTTTCACAGAGGGCTGTTTGGCCAATCTAATTCTCCTGGATAATTCCATTTCAGCTTGGAAAAAATAATATACAATCTCATAGAGCATGACCTCTCTATTCAATATTTGATTTCACTAAGGACTAAGGAAGTCAACCTGTAACTGAACCATTATATTATTGATGCCGACCTCTCCAATGACATCAGTGCCCCCCAAGCAGAATTTCCTTTGAAGTGACAAATCCCATTTTGCATCCTGCTATTGTAATATCTATGATGAGCTTTATGAAACATACACACACAGGACATGGAAAACAGAGTAGGAAATAAACTGTCTATGTTTGCATTTCTCTGTAGGTTTTGCTATCATTTTGAGTTGTTGATTCTGGTTTCAATCAGGGTTTTAAAAATAAATGGCAAGTGGGAAATGGGAGACGAAGGGACTTTAAACTTGAAGCCTATCATTAATTATAATGTCATGCAATCAGCCAGATTTTCAGACTGCATTTGGCATTTTTATCCATCTATTGAGTCCTTCCCAAGGACCTGGGGTAGATTTTATGTTTGATGATGTTAATGATATTGTCACAGGATGGAGGCTGCTCTAAGTAAAGCTACCTTTTGCAATTGACTGATGGTGAATTTGTCAATGCCGATAGTATTCAAATGGTGCTATGGGTACTGTGGGATTAAACCCAAGGCACCTATTGGTAACATCTTTGCTTGCTTTTGCCAGTCATTCTATTTCTATTGGCAGATCCTAGTGATTTTGTTATCTTCTCCAGTTGTTCCTCTTCTGTTCTGCTATCTCCAGGTATTGCATGTCCAGTATCCAGATTATTTTTTGTCTCTGTTATAGATATATATTAAGTCTGGGATGTTATGCTATTACAATGACCTTAATTATTTTGCTGAAACTGCCAAATATGATCTCTTTTGGAAATTATTCATCTTTATTTTAAAATAAGACAAAGAAAACATTGGAAGATGGAAGGAGTTGTGTCATGCTGCTTTGTGACTGCTAGCATGTAATTAGCATGTGCATCTTTGTGAGCCCAACTTTCTATCACAAATTTTTAATAAGATGAAGTAGCCTAGATCCCCATTTAAAATTTTACAATGTCAAATGCATTCCTAGTGCAATCACTAAATGTGATCCCTATTTAAAGGTCAGCTTTGTTCCTTCTTCTAAGGCCATTAAAGCATCAATTACATATCCTGCTCAGCCTATTAGAAAGGTCAAATGTTGTAAGGAAGCATACCTTTCAGTTAGAAATGTAATTATACTTCCTGAAAATTACATTGCTTACATTTTTTTTGGTGGGGAGGGGAGTCCATTTCCTCACTTTTTTGATCTTCTCTTGGTGTCGGGTGAAATACAATGAAATTTTCATACAAATGTATCACAGATACACAAACTGGCAAACCTTTACAGGTAATTCTTGACTTAAAACAGTTCATTTAGTGCCCATTTAAAGTTACAACAGCACCAGAAAAAAGTGACTTATGACCATTTTTCACATTCATAACAATTGCAGCATCCCCATGGTCATGTGATTTACATTCATATGTTTGACAACTGGCTCATATTTATGATGGTTGCAGTGTCCTAGGATCATGTGATCCCCTTTTGTGACCTTCTGACCAGCAAGATCAATGGGAAAGCCAGATTCACTTAACAACGGTGTTACAAACTTAACCATTTCATTGATGCACTTAACAACTGTGTCAAGAACAATTATAAAATGGGGCAAAACTCACTTAACAAACATTTCACTTAGCAACATAAATTTGGGGCTTAATTGTGGTTGTAAGTCAAGGACTACCTGTATATATCACCACCCGAAAGTGGTGTTGAGGTCTCTTCTGCTTCCTTCAATGAAAGTAGTGTAGCAGGGGGAGGTCTACAGCCCTGAAATTTTAGCTGAGGGAGGAAGAGGTGGGGAAAGGAAAGAAGAGGGGTTCTATTAAGTTTTTGGTGGGAAGATTTTTGAAGAGGGAGTGGGCTGGAATCCTGAAAAGTGGGGAGAGGTACAGGGCCATCTTAACAGCATAATGGGCCCTGGGCAAAGCAATATACTGGGGCCCCTATGACAACTACTCATAGGAATAAAAATGTAAATGGTTGATAAAATTTAACATATATTTGCATCTTAGCATTAATAAAAAATACAGTAAAATGTAATAAATATGTTTCTGTATTTATATGATACAAGGTACATTGAAGGGTTAACATACACAGATTACTATGGGCCCCCTAGGCTCGTGGGGCCCATGGGCAAGTGCCCATCAGGTCCATGCATTAAGACAGCCCTGGGGCAGGCATTTATCTCAGACAAGGTCAGAAATTGAGGAGCTAGAATTTTTAGTTAGAATAGCCCTGGAACTTCCACTTTGGGAAGAAGAAGCAGGGAAAGAAGAGAAGGGTTTTTGTTTGAGGAGAGAGTGGGCTCGAATCCTGAAAAGGGAAAAGAGATGGCAGAGGTATGCTGAGCTAGACAATTGGGTAAGCCAGTGACCAGAGGGGGTTCCAGAAGCGATGGAGGCAAACTGATCCAGGCAAGAGGGCAAGCCAATGACTAGAGGGGGTGCCAAATATACCAGCAGACTGTGGGGGTGAGTTGACCCAGATGAATGGACAGGCCAGTGACCAGAGGGACACCAGACCCCCCCAGTGGACAATGAAGGTGTCCTCAGGGTGAGTGGAGGTGCCTGGAAAGAAATCAGAGCAGACTGACATTCAGAATGACGGACATCAAGATACCAGTGAATGACTGTGTAATGGGGAAGAACCTGGGTACCAGTAGAAAGGGAGTAGAGGAATCCAGACTATAGTGTCCCTTTTGGGATGTGTGACATTTCAATAGGAAAATGACTGCACCATAATAAGAAGCATCTCATGGACCTTCAAACAGAATTGAGTCCCTAATATACCATAAAACCTCTATTTGAACACCACCTCTAATTGAACGCCACCTCTATTTGAGCGCCACCTCGGCGAAAGGGTTGAAAAATAGAGCGCCATGGCGTTCAAATAGAGGGTGGCGCATTTGTATTCATTTACAAAGATGTGTAATCTGCTTTTTCTTTTCATTAATAAAAATTTTTCTTCTCAAAATTATG